>OZ014467.1:7428143-7997011 GCA_963966035.1 Acleris laterana | reverse complement strand
TGCGTTGATATGTCAGTCAGTCAGTCAGTTTCTCCTTTTATAAATTTAGATAATCAGTAAATCATCAAATTGGCCACTTCTGATCTATACAATTACCCCCTTACTTATAAACGTGGAATAAGGGTGGAATGGTTTATGCCATGCTTTGTCACTTTCAGATGCTGTCACAATTACAGATAAGGACAAAGCATGGCATAAACTATACCAAGCTTAGTCCATACGTTTATAAGTAAGGGGGTTATAGTTTTATTACTATCTGTTAGGAGGTAAATAGGTTGTCATTTCTTCAAATGTCAAATGCCGACATCAACCTACATGTTGTATACCTATAGTTAAAATGTACTCTTCCGTGTTTTGTTTTCTTTTGGTGTTCAATAAAGAGTATTTGTATTGTGTTGTATTGTATGTTTTAATAATATATTTTTACCTCATTACTCATTAAACCGGTCTTAACCAACTTTGCAAATGATTTTTCAAGATGATCGCATACACCTATTACCGTTTTATGATAAAACTCACGTGTAGTCAGGCACGACAGGGGTTGTAAACTTGTCGTCCAGTAGCTCCCGCGGCGGCGAACCAAGGTGCGAATCCGTCTCGCTCTCCACGCCGCTCACTCCGTTTGGCGCCAAACGTCTATAGACAAACAAATCATCAGCGCCATCTAGTGAGCCACGAGTAAACAAACATGTTGTCAGCGCCATCTAGCGAGCCACGAGCCACCGCATCCTTATAAGCCATGTAGGGCTTAGTTAGCACAGTGCCACACACCTATAAACACACATGATGCCAGTACCGTCTATAGTCTATACTTTTAGGTATTTAAAAAAATGAAAACATTCCAAACAACGTGACATTGTTAAACAGCCAATCAAAACTGTTTTATCGAACATTGACGTACGATGATTTTGACATCAGCCAATAGAAGAAGAACACTGTCTGCTTCTATTGGCTGACGAACTATATCACGTGGTTGTTTTGTTTACATTTTTTTAAATGCCTAAAAGCATAGACTATGCATGTAAGCGAAAAAAACGTCAAGTGTCAGCGGGTGCGCTTAAATCAGTCTAGAAACATTTTGCATCTAACTAACTACGAAATCATAATGAACGTTTAGCATAAAAACCAATTGTATAACTTTATCAGGCATACGATCAAATAACATAACAGTAAATTTATATGATGTCAATTTTCTTGTTATTAGGGACCGTTCAAGTATTACGTAAGCACTGAGGAGGGGTATTTTATGCTTTGCTTATTTTTGATGACATGAGGGGTGGGGGGGTCTAGATGGTGATTACGTTAGCAGTAGTTCATGAATCAATAAAAAAACAGAACGATAACATTTAAAAAAAAAATGCATATGCCAAGGTTTTCGTAAGCATCGGAGGGTTGGTGAGAGCCTTGCTTACTTTTAGTGACAAGGGGGAGGCGGGGGAGGGGGGGGGGGGGAAATAATTGTAATAAATCTGCTTACGTAATACTTGAAGGGCCCCTTATACATTTAAAGTGAATTTCTTACTAGGTTAGGTTAGGTTAGAACTGTGACCATATTAAATAACAGTAATCAAACACGTTACAAATGTCTACTTTTAACCTACGAGCATTACGATTTAATCGATTAAATTTAATGATATCGTTGGTTTATTATAAAGATCGAAATTATACTATTTGTGTTATGCAAAATGAACATTAGTACATTAATTTTTATGCAAATCATTACGTCTAGACGTCTTTGTTCTTCTCTCTGGCAAAAACTGGTCAGGTTAACACTAATACCGTCTGGTACTCACTTGCCCTGCCGGATGGCCTGCTGCGCGAGCCGGGCGCGCATGGTGACCACCATGTCGTGCGGGACGCGCCACACGAAGATGCAGCCGTCGCCGGAGGCCGAGATTAAGTGCTGGCAGTCTGGGGTGAACCTAAAGATATAACATACATGTACTATCAGACCATTGGAACCTTGACCCACCATAGAACTATGTCACAGAGACGTTATGATTCAAGTCATAAGAAGTGTCAAAAAAATTGTTTTATAATGTCACTGTGACACCGTTCTATGGTGGGTCAGGGTTCCATTGGGCTGATAGTAAGTTATTAACAACAATAAAAAAAACAACTAGGTGCCTCCGGGGAGCTAGGGTGTGCTTAATATCTGGTCAATGGTTAGAAGACAAACCAACAAGTAGGCACTTTCTGTTGATCTAAAATGTGAAACGCATTTATTTTCAACTTTGAAGTAAATCCCCGTGGAAAAATACAGTGGCGCCCACATTAATTTTATCGTGTTTTCTAATAAACTAAAGTATTTTCTTGAAATAGAACGGAATGTTTTTGTACTACAAATGAAAACACAACTTATAGGGTATATCAAATAGTTTAATAACAATTCATCTTCGAGTTATCAACTTAAGGGAAAAAAGTGGCTACCTTTTCCCGTTAAGCTGACTACTCAAAGGGTAATTGTTATTAAACTTTGTTACGTATCCCATAAATTGTGTTTTTACTTGCGCTACAAAAATGTTTCGTCTGATTCCAAGCAAATTCTTTAGTTAATTAGAAAACACAATAATAGTAATCAGGGCGCCACTGGACACTCGGCGTTTGCTCGGCGCAGTCTTAAACTATAATGGTGTGAAATTGTACATTATATAATAACATGGAGTAATAGGAGGTCGATAGTAAAATATACTTTAGTTGCAGTATATAAATCGGTTGGCCACGGTAATTAATAATGAAGAAATAAAAAGTTGAGAAACGTAACAATATGTATTAATATTATGGCGTTTTATATATGGCCAAAGGAATAAATAATCATACCTTAATCCAGTGACGATTTCAGAATGTCCATACATGGTAGCCATGCATTCTCCCGAATAGTAGTCGTACACGCTCAGCACTTTGTCAGTGCACGACGTGGCCAGATAGATGCCGCTGCTGTCGAGCGCCACCTGAGCAACGGGCGAGTCAGTTCCGCTATTCTACGGTAGATGGCGCTAATATCAATTGGGAAGTTAAACCGGGAAAGACGAGCAACATTTCCATGGCATTGTTACCTTAATTAGAGTTCCGTCGTCAGCCGTTGTTCCTCTAAAAGTTTTCGTATGTCGACCATTAGAAGCACTGTAGACGCGAACATTGCGGTCCTGATAAAGAATATAGGTTAGGTTAGGTTAGGTAAATATTAAAAAAGTTCTGTCAAAACTGTCTGTGTGTGTATTTATGGGACAAGATTTTGTTGCCGACTGTACATGTTTTTTGCATTTATTAAGCACAAAAGAATGAGTCCATACACGGTGAGTTAACGTTAAGATTAGCGTAGATCCTGTCGGCACGTTCCGTCTTCATCATCAGATCAGCTCTTAGGCCCGTATTAATAAACTCATCTTGACTGAGAGGCCCGTCACAAGATACGTCAAAGTAAACGTCAAGCGATAAAAAGCTGTCATTTTTGACGCATCTCGAGACGAGCATTAGAGTTGAGATTAGTTTATTAATACGGCCTTTAGATACCATTATATTGCATGTAGTCTTGTTTACATATGTGGTCCGAATTTCAGCACATTCCATTGGTTCAAAATTGGCTTGCAACATTCGAGCTAAACTTGCAAGACAATAAAAAACTTGTAAAATCATTATCCACCTCTATGGAGTGCAATAATTTTTGTAACTGCGTATACAAAAACACGATTCTAGTTCTTAAACACATACATACATTAAATCACGCCTGTTTCCCAGACGGGTAGGCAGAGACCACTTCTTTCCACTTGCTACGATCTTGATAAATTTATTTCGCTTCTACCACGGGCAACTTCTTTTTTTTTGGTTTATAAACAGAGATCGGAATAGGTAGAGCTAATTTGCCTAAACTTGACGCGTATTCATTCATTGCGTGAGCGAAATGGGAATATATTATTGAATGAAGGTGCATCAAGTTTAGGCAAATTAGCTCTACCTATTCCGATCTTTATTTATAAAGAAAACTGCATTTTATTTGATTTGGAGCTTGACAACAGTGGCGCGTGAAACTACCTCCATATATCACTTTCTTCAAGCCCTTTTGATAAATTGTTTATAGTATGTGTATATTTAAATCTTGGCAGGCGCTCTTTATAGTAGATTGTTCAACAAGGGACTAAAACAAGCCATAATGACACGAGATGTTTAGCCACACAAGCGCAGCGCGGGTGGCTATAGTTCGAGTGTCATTATGGTTGTTTAGTCTCGCGTTAAACACTCTACTTTTCACTTTGAATGCGAGGAAAAAATCAACGTTCTGCATGTACAAAATTACAATAAGTATTGATTATAACAAAGTTTCTTACAAAACTGTTCCGCGGGTTTTTTTTGTTGTTAAGTGACGCTTTAAATTCTTGCATATTTAGCCAACAGATTCCAACTTGGAAATTATTTTATAACTAATTGGCCCATGCATAATAAAATGAATTATCCTTAATGTAATTAAATAGATTCATATTCGTAATCATTAATCGTGTTTCACGAAATGAAATCGTTATTTTTTTATATTTTTGCACAGTTGTCATTTTGAGGTTATTTCCATGCCCAAAAAATGGTCCATACACAATCACTGAAAACGGCGATAATCCTCCGTTCACAAACACCGTAGTGATTGGCTGTTTTGGAGTTTCCAAAATAAATAAAAAAAATATTACTTTAGTCCCTAGAGATTAATAAAGAGTTTTAGTCCCGATGTACAGAGACTAAAGTAAAATTTTAAGAGCATGAGAAGTGAAAAAAATAAAAGGTGGCTGGGTACGTATAAGCACATAAATGAATGAATACCTGGCATGCTGTAAGCACGTGCCGCCCCCCCGCGTCCACCTCCATATCGTACAGGGTGGAGCGACCCGACACGTTCTGTCCCCGCTCGAACCGGTACCCGCCGTCCGCCGTCTGGAACAACTGAGCTATTAGATCTATTCCTTAGTTTAGATAACATACCCTTGGTTGGATAAGATAGGGATAGCATTCCAACGAAACTGCCCTTCAGTAAAATTGACGTAGGGCGGTTGCGTCAATACATAAAAAAGGAGTGACTTAATAAAAATACAAGAGGGGGGTTTGCTTTTGTGTCGCAATTAAATACTAGCTCTTACTGCCAGGTAAAAAGGTGTACTATTAATTTTATAAAGGCAAAAGTACCAGGACACCAGAAGTGAGCAGCTAGCAAAGAATCAATCAGCTGACGTGTGCAGGGGCTGGTCGCCCGACGCCACGTGTTGGCCGTCCGGGCTGATAGTACCAGGATCTCAGAAGTGAGCAACTAGTAAAGAATCAATCAGCTGACTGCTGCAGGGGGCCGGTCGCCCGACGCCACGTGTTGGCCGTTCGGGCCGATAGTACCAGGATCCCAGAAGTGAGCAACTAGGAAAGAATCAATCAGCTGACTGCTGCAGAGGGCTGGTCGCCCGACGCCACGTGTTGGCCGTTCGGGCTGATAGTACCAGGATCTCAGAAGTGAGCAACCAGTAAAGAATCAATCAGCTGACTGCTGCAGGGGGCCGGTTGCCCGACGCCACGTGTTGGCCGTATGTAGTACAGTCAAGGACTTTAATTGTTAAGCCACTATGGAACCCTGTCATAATGACAGCGTCAAACCATATGAAATAAATTACGCTAAAATTAATGATCAACGTTATGCGACAGGGTTCCATAGTGGCTTAACAATTAAAGTCCTTGACTGTACCAGGATCCCAGAAGTGAGCAGCTAGCATAGAATCAATCAGCTGACGTGTGCAGGGGCTGGTCGCCCGACGCCACGTGTTGGCCGTTCGGGCCGATAGTACCAGGATCCCAGAAGTGAGCAACTAGTAATGAATCAATCAGCTGACTGCTGCAGGCGGCCGGTCGCCCCATGCCACGTGCTCGCCACGTGTTGGGCGTCCGGGCTGATAGTACTAGGATCCCAGAAGTGAGCAACTAGTGAATCAAATCTGGTTGTACTCACGGGCATCAGCGGGCGGAACAACACGGTCTTGTCGGCTCCACACGACACCAGCTGTAACGCAGCGGGCGGCGCGCAAGGGATCAGCCGCACCGCCGTGATGGACGACGAGTGCTCGTCCAGCGTCTGCAGGATCTGGTAGCCCTGCGGACACGTTCGTTGGTGGATTAGTTTAGTTACTAGGCAGTGTTTGAGATATTGTATTCGTTAATATAAATCTAAATATACAAAAAGGAGAAACTGACTGACTGACTGACATATCAAAGCACAGCCTAAACGGCTAAACGTAGGCACTTGAAATTTGGAAGGGACGTAGCTTAGTTACCGTAGAGGTGCACTAAGAAAGGAATTCCCGAAATTCCCACGGGAACGGGAATTAGCGGGAAAAATATTAACTCAAAAAAAAATGTTTTGCCCAACGAAGTGGACACGGGAACAGCTAGTTACTGATATAAGGATAACAATGAAATACAGTTGCTCAAAAGTGATCCTTTGTACATGTATACTCGTATCGTGTGGAAAGTTGGATTTTTCGAACTAGTGCTTTTTACTTTTCGTAGCTGCATACCGTGTTTTATTTTTCTATTTTTATTAAATTACTGTTATTCCAAGACATGCATCCAATTAAAGAGTGTACATGTTCATACACTTTATGTAAAATTGTTTCTTAGTTACCGTTTTTGTGTTTGGTTTCATTCATATTCTGTCGCAAATTTATTAAACGTTGTTTGATACACGTGCGGAACTTTCATTACCACTTGTCTCCATACAAAGACATCGTAACTTTCCTGCGAGCCTAGTATGGCTGCATCTATATCGCGTGTCAAATGTGGATAAAGCATCCGTCACTTTTTGACACGTGTACTTAATTACCAGTGATCGGAATAGGTAGAGCTTATTTGCCTAAACTTGATGCACCTTCATTCAATAATGTATTCCCAGTTCACTCACGCGTGAACGAATATGCCTCAAGTTTAGGCAAATTAGCTCTACCTATTCCGATCTCTGTTAATTACGTGTCAGAAGGTGACGGATGCCGTACCCAAAGTTTGTCACATGATAAACGCAGCCATATTAGGCCTACCCCAGGGGTTATAGTAATGCTTAAGTGAAAAAATAAGTACATAACTCATTAACTACATAGATAAACAAATAACAGTCCTTGGGAGAATAGTAGTACTCGTAATGCATATAAAAAATTGTAGGAGTGCTTCGATAAATAATTGAATGTCTGACTGATTAACGAAAGAATAACTGATGAATGAATGAATGAGTGAATGTGTCATACCCGGTCGACGTTGAACACATGTATGAGCCGGTCTCGCGAGGCCGACGCCAGCAGCCGCGGCTTGGCCGAGTACTCCAAGCAGAGAACCTCCGCGTCATGGGCCTCCAACCTGTAAACATTGTGGGTTTAAACAAAAAATCATATTTAGACGGATCACTTTGACAGATAGTGACAGGGGTTTAACTTATTATTTATTATACTGCAATTAAATTACTAGCTTTTGCCGAATGAATAAAGGCTACCATAAAATTTATAAAGGCACAGGTACCAGGCTCCCAGAAGTGAGCAACTAGTAAAGAATCAATCAGCTGACCTGTGCAGCCTAGGGGCCGGTCGCCCGACGCCGCGTGTTGACCGTCCGGGCTGAAAGTACCAGGGTCCCAGAAGTGAGTAACTAGTAAAGAAACAATCAGCTGACCTGTGCAGCAGGGGGCCGGTCGCCCGACGCCTCGTGTTGGCCGTCCGGGCTGATAGTACCAGGATCCCAGAAGTGAGCAACTAGTAAATCAATCAGCTGACCTGTGTAAAAGGGACCCGGCGGCGGAGTGTATCCACACGTTGCCGGCGCGGTCTCCCGACGCCACGTGTTGGCCGTCTGGGCTGATAGTACCAGGATCCCAGAAGTGAGCAACTAGTAAATCAATCAGCTGACCTGTGTAAAAGGGACCCGGCGGCGGAGTGTATCCACACGTTGCCGGCGCGGTCGCCCGACGCCACGTGTTGGCCGTCCGGGCTGATAGTACCAGGATCCCAGAAGTGAGCAACTAGTAAATCAATCAGCTGACCTGTGTAAAAGGGACCCGGCGGCGGAGTGTATCCACACGTTGCCGGCGCGGTCGCCCGACGCCACGTGTTGGCCGTCCGGGCTGATCCGGACGCAGCTGGAATGAGACAGAATAAGTTTAATTTTTGGATCAAACGTCGGCTTGTCAAGACAAAACTAACGAGTCCCAACACAGAGGATCTACGATCAGCTCTCAGACAATATTGCATTGTCATTGGGTACGTATTGCGGACATTTAGTCAATTGTACGATGATGCACGAGTATTTGTTTGTTTAAATGTAGCGTAGTCACTTTCCGTGTCTTCAGCGAGCGGTCCTAACGGGAGACCAGCGTTGGCTTCGCAGCCAGCACATGCTGTATTAGAACTTTGTATATAGATGATATTATTCTTTTAAATCAGCGTTTTTATTGTTGTGAATTAGAATAATTTTATTTATTTTTTCTTTCTTTCTATCGTTGTCTACTAACAGCAGAGGCAAGAGGGAAAACCGGAAGGGGGACGTTCCATGATCAGATCGGGGACGACGTATTAAAAAAGGGCCAGGTCAGGAGCACAAGTATGAAATTACTTATGAATGTCGTTACGTATGGAGGAAGCTTATCTGGATCGAACCAAGTGGATGGAAGTGGTCTCTGTCTACCCCTACGAGAAGAAGCGCTATTGACACTATTGTATGTATGTATGTATGTCTAGTATCTAAGCCTAGAGCTTAGAACTAGGTCAATTTGTGCGAGATTGTCCCCTAATATTTATTCATAAAGAGAGACTCACCGCACGCCCGTTTTGTCGTCATACGATTTCGTCTTGTCCTTGTCTGCGCTGAGGTCTGCGTCCTTGAGGAACTTCAGGTCGGGGTCGATGTACACTATTTTACTCAGCTCCTGTAAAACAACGTTAGAACCCAATTAATGATTGCCTTGATTTAATTTGTTAGTCATTCCTTATTTCCTTTACATGGAAAACTTGCACTAAAGTCGCCGTAAATAGAACTTGCAAAAGATGTAAACAAATTCACCATGATTACTCGATAATCACGTACTTTTAAAGATCAAGCGAGGTCTTTGCAATGATTTATACACTAGATCATTATTTTCATATTAAGTTTAAGATGAAGTAACTATTCATTATACGTGATTTTTATTAAAAACACACTTGGTGAAAATTTAAGGTTATGTGTCAAACAGTACTCATTTGTTTACTTAAATCGTATACTAAATTCTTAATGGTTTTCAGCTTAATTTGGTTTCATTCTACACAATTTGACAAATTGACAACGTAATTATACTTCGTATCCAGGGTTCCGTACCTGAAGGGAGCCCAACGTCCGTCCTAACTTTAAAGAACTTTATCTTTTGAACCGTAATAGATAACGGGTTGATTATTCATTCAGAATGTGTTATTTATTACAGTGAATTTAATAAGAAAAAAAAAAGTGAAATAACAAAAAGGGTCCCCATATAAGAAAAGTATTGCCAACGTATTTTTAATTTTGGTTGCATCTTAGTGTGGATACGAATATAATACAAGGCCTGAAGAAAAACAAGACCAGACACAAGGCTTGTGACCAAGAGAGAGAGAGAGAGAGAGAGAAGGGGGGGGGGGGAGAGAGAGAGGGGGGAGAGAGAGAGAGAGAGAGAGAGAGAGAGAGAGAGAGAGAGAGAGAGAGAGAGAGAGAGAGACTCACGTTGCTGTATATATTGTTCGGCGCGCGCAGGTCCCACAGCCGCACGGTGTCGTCACTCGAGCAGGAGAGGAAGGTGCCGGGCGGGAGCGGACCGCCGCCCGCCATGTCCACACCCCAGATGCACGCAGAGTGGTACAGGGCCGAGTGGGACTTGCCCACCTGTGGAGAAATGGGAGGTTGTTACAATTTTCATGGGGATTACAGCTCACGATTCATTAAGCGAGGTGTGTATTGGTTTCGCTTCTCATAGGCCATGGGCCACCTGATGATGCGTGGGTCCAAAGGTTACTAAACAAAAACGGATAATTCGAGCGATCATTGTTTATGCTAGGCATTAAAAACCATATTGCTTTTCACTTGTTATCGCATCGTCAACGTTTTGATAGCTCTTATTTACTTGACAGTAAAAGCGGCTGCGTTAAAAATAAAACCATAACACGTCAAAGACGATATCCCGCCTACAATAGAGGGCTACTTATTAATATGACAAAAGTTTTCGGCTTGAATCACCAACTACTATCGAGTATATAATAGTACATTGTGTATTAAGGGTGGTAAAGAAAGAATTACAAACGAGAGTCTGTTAGAAGCCCGAAGCCGTAGGCTGAGGGCTTTAATGACTCGAGCTTTGTATTTCCTTTACCACCCGTGTAACATACAATGTTTTTCATCACAATTGCGAGGAAATGAAATAAAATCAGACAAAAGATCATATTTTTAACTTATTAGCTGCAGACTACATCATTGTATGTGGCTTACCACAGATAATGTCAAACGTGTTCGGAGTCCGATTCTAGTGACATATGAGATCAATAGTTTATTATGCGAGATTGTTAGGAAATAGTATTCAACTGACATTTCATCTCGAATGAAACTTCATATCGAATGGCACAAGAATTGGGGTCCTGACGTATTGTGATAGTTTGAGTCCACGTATAATATTTAAAAAAAAAGCTATTACGCACTTAAGTAACGTAATGGTAAAAAAAAGGCCCGCGGGTATTATTTTGGATTTACGGTCGATTTTTCTAGCATGTTAGGACACTATTTACGAGCAAGTGTGATGAAAACTACATTTCTTTTCTTTCAAAGGGTTTCGATTTCATTTACCACACAAAAGATAAAAATATAACGGGCACGGGCACTTTTACACGTCAAGAGTCTACCAGCGCTTCCCGAGAGGAGACCACTGCTAAAAAACGGCGCAAGAAACTCAGCAGTCAGAAATTTTTGACATATTACAAATTCAAAACAAATAAGAATGATCAGAATTTGACTTACCCGTTTGATATCCCGGACATCCCACACATACAAACTGTGATCATTGTACACGACAGTAAGCTTGTGGTTTCTATCGTCGTACGTGAGCGCTACGGCGTCCGGATACCGCGCGTTTGGTGGTTGCGTGAACATATGGCTGAAAATATAAGAATCAGGTCAGTTGTATCTATTTTCGGTTCACTAAGCAGATCTATGTATAGGAGGAACAAAGCCGGGCCTAGGATAGAGCCTTGTGGGACTCCACATATTAGTATCATACAATAACTGTTAGATATAACTTTGATTACTCCTTAGATTATTTTAGTACCTTATTAAACAAAAACAAATAAGACACGACACTTGTAATTTATAAATCCAGTTTTAGTTACGATTATTTGATAGTTAACACAGTCAAACGCTTTGGACACCTCTTAAAGTAAGAGTCATCTAGAGTTTCCATCATAACTCACTTGATATTGACACCCTGCGACACGTCGACCCCTAGGTAGTGCGTCCGCGGCAGGGTAGTGACGTAGCGGAGCGAGTCGGGAGCGAAACAGCGGACTAGGCCTTCCGCGCATCCGACAAAGATATAGCCAGCGCCGATGGACATGCAGTTGGCTGAGGTCGTCTGAAAATAAAACAAAGATAATGGTTACAAAGGTGTTTGTTAACCTATAGTTCACTTAGTTTTAAAAACAAACAATCTTTAAAATCTATTTATGTTATGATCATTTAATAAAAGGATATTAATTTCTTTCTTGTATTGTAAACTTAGTTTTATGTCAACGGTACATTCCTACATTTTGTCATCTTAAGCTCTCTCCGCGGAGTATAATGATAGTTAATACAAGTAATATCAATTGAATTTGTGGTCGGGCATCTCAGCCAGTCAGACAGCCAGGCAAGTTTTTCTAAATTGCTATATTTTTATAAAACTTGGCTAGCACAATAAATGTGGTTTAAAGATTTCCGAAGAATTGGAAAACTTCAAAACAAAAAACACTAATTTTAGGCCCGTATTTAATAAACTAATCTCAACTCTAATGCTCGTCTCGACATGTGTCAAAAATGACAGTGTTCTATGGGTTGACGTTTACTTTGACGTATCTTGTGACGCGCATCTCAGCCAAGATGAGTTTATTAAAACGGGCCTAAGACATGCTTCATGCGACTATTTTACTATTTGTTAATTTTGCAATCACTAATTATGGCCAATGATCATTATTTTTAAAGAAATTATGCATTTTGATCTTATGCCTTTTTTTTTGTCATTTGACAGGACAGGTCCAAATTATGAGATTCGTGTTGTGCAATATAAAAAATTGTAGGACTATGGACGCCTGATATTTCACTTCTCGGTTAATTTACGTCAATGGACATTTTGTTACATGAAAATCATCACACACCCTTATTTTACAATCAAATGCAGGCATTACCGAAGATTTATTAAGAAAAAACCTAAGTCCAATTTCACGCTCAAAGAAAATTATTAAAATACAAAGCTTTGTTTTGGTTCCGTACCCAACGGGCAAAAACGGGACTCTTCTCCATTTTCCGTCTGTCTGTCACCAGGGCCGGCATTCTAGGCGCTAAAAACCATATCGTCTTCGATCTGTTATCGTCTTATCAACGTTTTGATAGCTCTTACAGTTTGGCCGTTCTAAGAGGGCCGATTTGACAGCTGTCATCTTAGTACAAAAAACCTAAGTCCAATTTCACGATACTAGGGTATCAGATCTTACCCGGAGCTCCACCCACTTGTCCAAGAGCCTGCGGCTGTTAAACTCGCAGAGCAGCCCACTCCGTGTGATGGCGTACGTGCTGTCCGCCGCCTCCCCGCGGCCGCACACCACGTCGCAGAACTCGTTGTCTTTCTGCTCTCCTAGTATCGCGGAGCGTCCCATGAGCGGAACAGGCTCTTTAAACTGAAAAATAAGCTTTTTTTTAAACTTCCGATGGTGTTTATATATTGTTTTTTTATGGCATAGAGATGACAAACGAGCACACAGACCACCTGATGGTAAGTGGAAACTGTGACCCATAGACATTCGCATTCACAAGACTGCAATGCAATCCTAAGACTGCAATGCGTTGCCAACCCTGAGGACTAAGACGGAATGCCTCTATGCTAGTCATTTCACCGGCTGTCTTATCCCCAAACCGGAACACAACAATGCGAACACCACTGTTTGGCGCTAGGTTAATGGATAAGATGGTGGTAGCGATCCGGACGGACCCTGCACAAGGTCCTACCACCCGTAATAAGTTTTATCTCTGTATTAGTGTGTCGTTGCATAAACAAAAGACGGGGTCATAGTAACAACTTGGCGCCGTTTTTGACGCACCGTAATATAAGCACCTTAATTCAAAATTATTTGGAGAAAAACGATAAACATTTTGATGCAAGTGCGGAAATAACGTCTTTTTCGAGTCCCGAGGTGACAGATCCGCAGGTGTATCAAAGAACGTTTTTTAATACATTAGCGACAAAATGACAACAATTTTGGGTAAACATTAGTGAACCATGTCAAGGGCAATATCGTTCTACCAAGTAGAATACAGCCTCTGTACAGTAAGCACATACCTTAGCGTTCCTCGAATACTCGAGGTACCAAAACTTGACGTGTCTGAATCCGACCGTCACGAAGTAGTTGCCGTTCTCGGCAAAACTGACCGCCTTCACGCGAGACGACACCTGCAACGAAAGAGATAGAGTATGATAGTACATCTTTAGTATATGAGGATTGCGGAGCCAGACATTTCCATACAAAACTGGTTTGTTTAGGTACTTAAATATCGCTCATTGAATACGAAACGGACACATTCCAAAATGATTGCTCTTTCATTAAAAATCTAATACCAAAAGATTCTAATTTTAAAATGCAACACTTTCATTAAAAATCTAATACCAACAGATTCTAATTTTAAAATGCAACACTGACTCATTTCAGAATGTGACAGTTTTGTATTCAATGAACGAAATGTAAACAATCCAAAGCACGTGGCATTATTAAACAGCCGCTCAAAACTGTTTTATTTAACTTTGACGTATCAGTGTTCTGCTTCTATTGGCTGACGAATTACATCACGTCGTTGTTTTGTTAACATTTTTTTAAGTACCTAAACAAACGGGGTATATTTCGATTTTTGCGATTTTGAATATGACGTAGATGTTATGAAAAAATGTCTGTATGTATCCAAGAAAATATTTATATATGAGGGGCCATTTAGGAAATATTCATCTCGAAAAGTGCAATTTATGGTGCGTTAGAGTTGCATTTGAGTTGCAACCTAAAGCGAAAAATTTCTTAAATGAAAGCACATGTAACTAATATAAAAGTAAAATTATCAGGACTCAGTAGACTTGGTTTATTCCTGAGATAAAGGCAACTAACGATTTTATTAGTATCTACTAGTTTCTGGCAGAAAAATCATTTTCGGAACAAGCTTGTTGCCGACTGTATTTGTTTTGCACGGTGTATGCACACCGCTAACAAGCCCTAACACAACGGGTTTATCATGTGTTATTTAGGAGTTCCTATGGCCACCCTGAGTCTCCATCATCAGACCAGCTCGATGGAACTAGATTAGGTATTGTATTGTCATCAGACCAAAAGGCGTATACAAATTTTCAGCTTCATTTGAAACCGGAAAACGGGTCAAATTTAACTTGCAAGATTTACATACATAATATATTGCTAGTTAAATAAAAACTTATAAAATGATCTAAGACAGCCCAAATAACTTGAAGTAGAAAAACCGTTCATAAATTGTAACATTATGGATGAATTTTCCAAAAACATTTCGAGGCAGTTTTTTACGTTTGTAGTAACGACCGTCTCGTCCATCGATCTCAACTCTAATGCTCGTCTCGAGATGCGTCAAAAATGACAGTGTTCTATAGTTTGACGTTTACTTTGACGTATCTTGTGACGGACTTCTCAGCCAAGATGAGTTTATTAATACGGCCCTAAGTCCGACAGACCTTGCCCAGTTTTTCTTTTAAACGGCTATATGTGAGCACATTAATCAAAATGGCCACCTCACCTTATTGCTGGCCAGTTTGAGGTTGGCGCGCCACTCCCACACGTTGACAATCATGTCATGCTGGGAGCCCACAGACACCAGGTATTTGGAAGACGTGGAGAACGCCTGGAACAGATAAACATATGTAAGTGTTCCTGTTTTGAACAACGCTAAAAGTATTGTGTAAACAAGCGAAGTTACGCAGAACACAATTTATATGGCCTGTTGTGAATCTTCGTTCGCGCAGACACGAACAGGTTAGTTATAAGGTGCAAATTAAATTGCATCTATTTTTTCCATCTCACTCATGGCGGACTGAATGACACGCGCGCGTCAACATGGCGTCACTTAAACCAATCATATCACAGAATCAGACGCGCAACGCGTGGATCATGCGGATTGGTTCCCGCGCTTCGAAAATTCTTCTTCTGCGCAGGTACATCGGTAAGCCTTATCAGTTATGTTTTACTCTAAATGTTTTTGAACTTGTATTTTAGGGTGGTATTCCATCTGTCCAATATTTTCAATTTCTATATCCAATATTTGAACAAATTTCTTTGAAAGAGACCCATTCCACTTATGCAATATCTTGGTTCAAATTTTTATACTATTTGCGTAGGAATTTTAAATTAAATGTCATTAAATATTTGATTAAATGTCGGTGTTTCTAGTAAATTTGATGAAGTCACCCAATTCTTTGATCAAATGTTTGGCAAAGATATTGGACAGGTGGAATACCACCCCTTACCTCCGAATTATATTAATATACTTATACAGTGGGAAGGTTTGGAGGTACAGCGTCCAGATTGGCGCGGGATTGTGAGGTGGCAAGTCCGCGAGTTCGAGGAGCAGCGTAAAGCTGACCTCGACGCTAAGCGCGATGAGGCCCGTCCGCCCGCTGCCATCAACTACAATTATGTAAGCGGCGTACCCACGTGCCCTCAGAGTGCACGGGAGTTCGCTGCGAAGATCGGCTACATAAGCCATCTTCGGGTGCACCAGCGCCCCACTGACTAGGAGTCGAAGTGGTCGCCATGGCCGAAAACGGTCGGAAAGATCATCATCATCATCATTGGTATACTTACAACGCAGTTGACTCCATGCGTGTGTCCCGGAAATTCCGCTATCTGCACTGCTCCCGAGGCGGTTGGGTCCTGGAAAAAACAAACGCCACAATTAAAAAACTGTTAAAATATAATTCATAATGATGATGATGGATAATATCAAGCTAGATATAGACACACGCCGTCACACATCCTTTAATCACCGTTGGGTTAAAGTGACGCAAGTGACGCACACATGACGCACTGAGAATCCAAAATAGGCAACACAAGCTATAGTGCCCTCAGGGTCCCACACTCACCTTAGGTTAAGACGCACATGACGCACACATGACGCACTGAGAACTAATAGAAAGCAAAAGCTAGATATAGTTTACCTGTAGGTCCCATACTCTGACGGCAGGCGCGTGGCCGCACTCCCCCGTGGCCAGATACCGGCCGTCCGGCGAGAATGTGACGCACGTGACGCTTTTCCGTGACGCATTGAGCACGTGGGACTGCCGATTCTTGCGCACGTTGTACAGGACTACGGCGCATCTAGAATTGATGAAAAAATATATTTATTAACGTCTGGGTTTCGTTTCCTGTTTCATTTAAAAAAAAAAACTCGATAAGGAAATCGTTAAGACTTAGTTTTTCTTAATGTCTACTACATAATCGTACAAATCGGATATAATGTAGGGGTGAGAAACGTTATCGCATTTTGATTAGAATATTTCAGCTTTACTATCGTCTTAATTGTGTCTAAAATGTCTTTTCATCAAATAAGTTTTTCCATATTATGTCAATAGCGGGAATAAAATCGGATTTCCGTCCCTAGGGATGAAAGTTTCCAACAGTCAACAATTTTTGACTTCAAACTAGATTATGGTAGAATTTTTATTTGTTATCAATTTCATTTTTTTTTCACATTTCAATAAAATTTGGTATGTTAATAAAATTGGTTATTTTGATCATGGTAAGCTCTATTTGACGCTATGTCCTACAATTTTTCCTATTAAATAAGTTACACAAAATGTGTGGAAATTTTCGTAACGAATGAGGAACTTACTTAATGGGAACATTTGTAGGACATAGCGGCCAAAAAGGGCTTACCATGGTCGAAATAACCAATTTTACTAACTTACCAAATTTTATTGAAATATGAGAAAAAGAAGAAATTGACAATAAAATAAAAATTCGCCCAGCTTACGAAATAACTCCGTTCTTTGTTTTAAATAGTGTAAAAATAAAACTCTTATCATTTATGTAAGGTAATAATTAAGTCAATGTAAATTCATGACATTTTCATCCACTTTCCTCGAAGTTGAAATGAAAAGTACAGTGTTTTTTTTTTATGGCATAGAGAAGACAAACGAGCACACAGGCCACCTGATGGTAAGTGGGCACTGTGACCCATAGACATTCGTATTCACAAGACTGCAATGCAATCCTAAGACTGCAAATGCGTTGCCAACCCTGAGGACTAAGATGGAATGCCTCCATGCTAGTCATTTCACCGGCTGTCTTATCCCCAAACCGGAACACAACAATGCGAACACTGCTGTTTGGCGGTAGGTTAATGGATAAGATGGTGGTAGCGATTCGGACGGACCTTGCACAAGGTCCTACCACCCGCAAACGAAACCTGCATACGAAAGGCCAGCTGATTTTGCGTCGCCGGGTGAACCAAACCGGACTTTTGTATGAAACCGAATGTAGTTAAGACAGAGAAAAGTTCCAGATTTTGACCGAATAAGATAATGACGGATAGCGAACGACGAATACAGGGTAGTGATTCTGTAAACAACGCCGGTCGTGCGGACTGTCGAGTGATATCCAAGCGGCGAGATTAAGTACCTAGTCCCGTCAGTGCGACCAAAACACATTGTAGCGCGTGCATTTTCAATTAAGCAGCCTTATACGTTCGACTCATCGTGCAGCTAAATTGAAAATGCACGCGTTACAATGTGTTTTGTTCGCACTGACGGGACTACTTAATCTCGCCGCTTGGTATCACTCGACAGTCCGCACGACCGGCGTTGTTTACAGGATCACTACCCAGGAGTTTTGTATGAAACCGAATGTAAATAGTTAAGACAGAGAAAAGTTACAGAATTTGACCAAATAAGATAATGACGGATAGCCAAAAAGACGAATAAAGAATGAGTGACGAATACAGAATGAGATGAGTTAATCGAAAATCGAATGAGGCAAGATAATAGCCACAAAATTACGCCCATTGGCTTCATCCTTAGTGAGTAGAGTGAAGTGAAATACTGTTGTATAGTCATATTGAAGCGAGCAATATTTGTATGGCAGAAGCGACTCGGACAGGTTACGTTAGAAAATTGGTCTTCGCTGTTAGGTATTTTTTCGTCTCCATCGTCTTACTTTAATCAAGTAAAATTACTATTAATAAATTCCGTACGAAATAAAACACTTAAAAAAACGCCAATTTCATACGTAATAATATATATCGCGAAATTTCAACACAATCTAAGACTATTTCTTGCCTAGTAATACTG
Organism: Acleris laterana; assembly: GCA_963966035.1. Classification (NCBI taxonomy): domain Eukaryota; kingdom Metazoa; phylum Arthropoda; class Insecta; order Lepidoptera; family Tortricidae; genus Acleris; species Acleris laterana. Next base: position 7,978,431 of record OZ014467.1, on the reverse strand, counting down.
CAGCTTAAACCGTTTACGACCTCATCTCGGCCCAATTTCGCGAAATACCAAATCCCCGACCGCCGAGGGCCCTATTTCACAGTCGGATGCCGCGGGCGATGGATAAGCCGGCGTACCGCAGAATTATATATCTAGATTAAAATAAAAAACCGGGCAAGAGCATGTCGGACCATGCTCAGTGTAGGGTTCCGAAGCCGTAACGACAAACACAAAAAACTATCTCAAAAATCAACATGTATGAAACAATTTTCTATTTAAAGTTATTTGGCGCTGTCTTAGATGATTTTTAGTAGGTATAAACCCGTTAATCGCCTGTATCTCAGGAACTAATCATGTCTACTTAGCCGTGATAGTTTTCCTTTAAAATTCGTTATATGCGCTTTCGTTGAAGATTTTTATCAGATTTTTAGTACTTGTAGTTTTGGCTGTAGGGGGGGGGGGGGACACTTGACTCTAACAAAAAATAGCGCTTTAAAGCTTAATATTTCATAAACGGATCCCTTAATCGAAAAATTGTTCGCATAAACCCGCAATATTTTTGAAAGACCTATCCAACGACACCCCACACTATGGGGTAGGCAAGAAAAAAAAAAGACATCCCCACGTTACGTGTAGGGGAGGTGCATTAAAAAAAAATATTTTTCAAAATTTTATTTTACCACTTTGTTGGCGTGACTAATATGTACATTCATGCCAAATTACAGCTTTCTAGTACTATGAGTCTCTGAGCTAGACTGGGGACGGACGGACGGACGGACGGACGGACATGGCGAAACTATAAGGGTTCCTAGTTTGACTACGGAACCCTAAAAAGCCGGGCAAGAGCATGTCGGTACATGCTCGGTGTAGGGTTCCGAAGCTGTTACGACAAATACAAAAAACTATTTCATAAAACAACATGTACCTAAGTATGAACTAAGTTTCTGTTTAAGTTATTGCAGCACTGTCTTAGATGATTTTTAGTAAATATAAACACTTTTGTCGCTTGTATCTCAGGAACTAATTAAGTCTCCTTAGTCAATATGGGTCATGTTACCCGAAATAAATGTTTTGAATTGAATTTGAATTAGTCGTGATTGTTTTCCTTTTAAATTCGTTATATGCGCTTTTATTTAAGATATTTTTCAGATTTTTAGTTTTTCTAGTTTTGTAGGGCCCTCCCTCTACAGACAACTAGACTAGACACTTGACTCTAACAAAAATTAGCGCTTTAAAGCTTAATATTTCATAAACGGATCGCTTAATCGAAAAGCTGTCTCCACAAACCCTATTCTATATTGAAAGACCTATCCAACGACACCCCACACGATGGGGTAGATCAGAAAAAAAAACTACATCCCCACGTTGCGTGTATTTTTATTCACATTTTATTTTACCACTTTGTTTTCGTGACTAATATGTATATTTATGCCAAATTACAGCTTTCTAGTACTAAGAGTCTCTGAGCTAGGCTGCGGACGGACGGACGGACATGGCGAAACTATAAGGGTTCGTATATTCGTATAGTTTGACTACGGAACCCTAAAAATGCAGTCAGCGCGTATTGCTTTTTACCTCGCCCTGGCAATAAAGTATCAGATCATTTTCTAAATTGGAACGTACCGTTTTTAGGGTTCCATATCAGAATGGTATAAAAGGAACCCTTATGATGAGACTTTGGTGTCATTCTGTATGTATAATTTTTTTATGAAGCTATAAAAGCTATCAAGTTGAATTTTGGTACAGTATAACTTGCTTGCCCGCGTCTGATTCTGGTAAAAAAAATATCTGTTTTTTTTTTATGGCATGGAGAAGACAAACGAGCACACATGCCACCTGATGGTAAGTGGAAACTGTGACCCATAGACATTCGCATTCACAAGACTGAATGGAAAGGAGGTTGAAAAATGAAAGTGTTTTGATTATAGCAAACAGGGTGTCATATGAAAAGGCTGAACCTGCACATTTCTCAACTACTTTTTTAATTTTCATGACGTATTTTTCGATTTATATCTAAACCCCTTTATCTCTAAAGTTTATGGACCAAATAATCTTGATATTTCCTGCCTTAAAAATAATTATTGTATATTTAACTTTAAAAAAATACACTAAACAAGGCGTAGTTAAGTCTGGAATAACGTCGAGTGACGTCGTGTCGTCGTCGAGTGTCGCACGCGCAATATGAATAACGTTATTTGCATGCGCGTCATCGACGCGTCGAAACCATTATCTGCCTTATATGGCAGTTGGTTATGTTATGTTATGTGAATGCAGTTTTGCTAAGGCTTATGAGAAACTTATGTCAATGCAGTTTTGAGGGGCAAGGGAAAAGACCCTAATGTGGTAAAAGTCCTCGCCAAAATTAAAATGTTTAAAAAACCGCTGTTTTTTTCAGCATTTTATTTTATTTTATATATAAATTAAGTATACTTATATATAAATTAAGCACACTGAAATAAAATAAATAAATAAATAAATATCAGGGGACAATATCACACCCATTGACCTAGTCCCAAACTAAGCTCTAGGCTTGTACTATGGGTACTAGACAACGATATAAATACTTATATAGAGAAATATATACTTAAATACATAGAAAACATCCATGACTCAGGAACAATAAATATTCGCGCTCATCACACAAATATCTGCCCTAACCGGGATTCGAACCCAGGACCGCTAGCTTCGTAGGCAGGGTCACTACCCATTACACTGGGCAGACTATATAGGCGTTTGTCAGGATCGTAGTAAGTGGGAAGAAGTGGTTTCTGCCTACCCCTCTGGGAAACAGGCGTGATAAAACAGGTGGTCTACCAGTTTTGACCAAATGGGGTTTGGGTAAAAGTGTTATCTATATACGTTTTCAAGGTGAGCGGCCATTAGTAAAAGTGGTAAATTATGATAGAATAATTCAAAATAAACATGTTTTGTCATGTCCTGTAATATCGCATCTTCTACCTACCTAGGCGTACTTATAGTACGAAAAACTGAACACTTAAATATTAAAATATCTCGGCTCCGATATTATTAAGCACCATAAATTATATATATATCTATGTGTATTTCGAGGTCCTCTAAATAACTATGTAAAAACACTAAAAATCATCCGTGGCCGATGAAAAAAAAAGACAATATTCTTCAAACTAATTTACCCAATGCCCTTTCTGTGACATCTAATCGTTCATTGAATACAAAACGGACACATTCCAAAATGAGTCAGTGTTCCATTTTAAAATTAGAATCGATTCGTATAAGATTTTTAATGCAAGAACAAATGATTTTGGAATGTGTCCGTTTTGCATTCAATGAGCGTAATTATTGCTAAGGTTGACACGTGTCACTGTCATAATATTATTGCAAGGGAAAATCGAACTTGTTGTATCATGACGTGCAAATTAAGTATAACCATGGTATAACCGTAGGATGGAGACCACATTTTAGGCCGACTCACGGACTCCCTTATCATCATTTATTTAGTTAATTAGAATAACTCAATTAAGTAGGAATGTCACAAGAACCTAGCTGTAATATAATTAATGCTGTATTTTTCCTTTCTTTTGCCTTAGTATATCCCCCTTCGAGGGAGCGCCCACCAGGCGTCTGAAGGCCACCGATAGTAATTTAAAACGGAATGTATTTGCTATAATTGGTAGTGAGTCACTAGTCTCCTAGCAACCTCTACAACGATTTATTTTAACCCCCGACGCAAAAAGAGGGTTGTAAGCAGAGATCGGACAAATTGGCGTTATTACTCGCAATAATGTGGACATGGCTCCAATTTAGTTTTTATTAAACAAATTAATATTTCGTAGCTGTCCAGGAGATTCAACGTGCTGGTTCCTAATTAAAGTCTATTCTTTAAGGTATTTAAAAAATGTAAACAATGCAAACCACGTGACATTGTTAAACAGCCAATCAAAACTGTTTAATCGAACTTTGACGTATCAGTGTTCTGCCTCTATTGAACGAACTATATCACGTGGTAGTTTTGTTTACATTTTTTTAAACACCTATAAGTCTAGACTATAGTAATTACACAAAGGGCTCGCCTGATACAACAAGCTTGGGAATTTAACGGTTGGAAAAATACCGGTTTTTCGTAAACGCTCGAGCGTTATGATCTACTGTATGAATTAAACCCAACCTCGTACAGTAAGAACACAACCGATATGGCGTGTCGTGAATCTTCGTTCGCGCAGACACGAACAACGATTCCGATGATTCCCGAAAGCACGATTAAAACCCACGATCAGACTTTAATACGTACAGGTCGATTCACAAGAGTTGGCACGAATGGATTGAATGAGCGAATGAAAGTATACAAGTGTGTAACAGGTTTTCGGTTTGAAATTCGAACATCGGTTCAAAGGTCGGCACTCACACAATAATAAATGACATTACTTTCGTTCAATCCATTCGTGCCAACTCTTGTGAATCGACCATAGTTACAAGTTGTAAGGTTTTTTCCATCTCACTCGAGCACGTTTGACAGCTGACTGAATGACACGCGGGCGCCTTATCCAAGACAGCCGGTGAAATGACCAGCATAGAGGCATTCCATCTTAGTCCTCAGGGTTGGCAACGCATTTGCAGTCTTAGGGTTGCATTGCAGTCTTGTGAATGCGAATGTCTATGGGTCACAGTGTCCACTTACCATCAGGTGGCCTGTGTGCTCGTTTGTCATTCCAATGCCATAAAAAAAAAAATATCACGCGATAAACGCAGCCATATTAGGGCCCCTGGATATAACCAATTAGTCAAAACTCTACAATAGTTCACCCCTCCTATCGATCTAAAGGCGCGGCCACACCGCGCCTAACGCTGCACCCACAGTTCAACGAACTCATTGCATGACATTACGTATTCATACCTCTGATTAATGTATCCCTGACAATGAGACGTTATACCTTACTGATATGCGAAAGTGTTGTGTGATGCTTTCACGGTCAAAGAGCGGTATATCTATACTAATATTATAAAGCTGAAGATGTATTGACTAAGATTGAAAAGGGCATGCTTCGATGGTTCGGTCATTTGGAAAGGATGGATGAAAGAAGATTGACGAAAGAGATATACAGATCGAAAGTGAGTGGACGGGTCGGAAGGGGCCGCCCTAGGCGTGCTTTTTCGAGTCAAATCGGTGAAATACTGGAAAATCTTAAGTACCCGAAACCGACGTGCGTGCATGACTCGATGTATGAATGTGGAAGAAGCGAGGGAAATTTCTCAGGATCTTAGCAGGTGGAAGGAAGTGGTCTCTGCCTACCCCTCTGGGAAACAGGCGTGATTTAATGTATGTATGTATGTAAAGCTGAAGAGTTTGTTTGTTTGCTTGAACGCGCTAATCTCAGGAACTAATATCCCAATTTGAAAAAATATTTCAATGTTAGATAGCCCATGTCGAATAAGGCTATATATGTCATACTCACATAAACCGAAGCGAAGCGAGGGCGGGTCGCTAGTAGATTTATATACGGGGTGTTAGGCGCAAGAGAGTTATTTGTTAATTTCTACATACAGAACTTCACACCTGTCTCCCAACGGGGCCGGCAGAGACTATGGAACGCCAGGTGCACCGATCTAAACATACAACTTTCGCTTCCTCTACATTCATCAATCTCTTCATGCACGTACGTCGGTTTCGGGTGCTTTTGATTTGGCCCTTACTCAGTACATCGCGAATCTGATCACCGTACGTCCGTCTAGGACGTCCCCTACCGCCATCTCCGCTTATTCTCGCTCGCCATATCTCTTTCGTAACTCTTTTTTCATCCATCCTTTCTAAATGACAAAATCTTAGCATACCCTTTCCGATTTTAGTCACTACATCTTCTTTCAATCCACATCGTTCTCGGATCTCGCTATTTCTTAAGCTATCTATCATTCCGACCTCCTATATAGTCAAAAGCAATGACAACGGGTCACTTTGTATTTAAATTACCGTAGAAAGTGACCCGTTTTCATTGCTCCTGATTGTAGTTTTAATATGAAGTACCATAGAGTTCTCCATTCTAACGCCATCGACTGACATATAAGTGTTAAACATGTCTGTTTGTCTGTGACCGTGAGAGAGGACGCGGCGTCCGTCATACTTATGGGGTTAGGGTGCGCGGGAGTTGATAGGCGGAGCGGTTTAGGGCCGGTTCGGAAGGACTGCATTTGAACTGCAAAATGGTAGTTAGAGGGCAGTTCTGATTAAGTTGACGTACTCGTAACTGCATCGAAACTGCATTACAACTGTTACCATTTAGGAATTTGAAAAGTCCTGACAAAAAGCCTGACATTTCGACAATAGTCAGGACTTTTTAGTTACAAAATGGAAACATTACTCAGTTCGATGATATGGTAGGCGTGGTAGCAGACGCTCGCATCCCAGGGGGGTAGGATGCGGGGCGGGGGTTCTCTTTTAATAATTACTCATATTCCATCTAATTAAAAAACCCGGATAAATTAAAGAGTTGGACAAAGTCCGGACTAGTCTCAAACTCCGGATATGTCCGAACTAATCCGGACGAATGGTAACCCTTATTACAACCGTACATTTTGCTCGCAGTTGGCGTGCAGTCCTGTCGATCGCACACCAACTGCAAACTAACTGCACGAAAATTGGATGCAATTTGGGATGGAGATAGGTTATTATGATTATATTTTTCATCCCGGAAAATTTAAAAGTATTTAGAAAAAAACGATAATCGAAATCTACGCGAAGTCGCGGGCAGAAACTATTAGTCTATTAGATACTTTTAGGTACCTACTAAAAAAAATATTAAACTTTCCAAACCACGTGACATTGTTAAACAGCCAATCAAAACTGTTTCATCGAACTTTGACGTATCAGTCCTCTGCTTCTATTGGCTGACGAACTATATCAAGTGGTTGTTTTGTTTACATTTTTTAGATATCTATGGACTATAGTTTCCAATTAAATTTGTTTTTCTTATGTCATAGAGAAGACAAACGAGCACACAGGCCACCTGATGGTAAGTGGAAACTGTGACCCATAGACATTCGCATTCACAAGACTGCAATGCAATCCTAAGACTGCAAATGCGTTGTCATTTCACAGGCTGTCTTATCCCCAAACCGGAACACATGTGAACACTGCTGTATGGCGGAATTAATCAAAAAAAAAATATCTAAAATATTGCTCCGCCTCTGCACAGCTCCATCGCCAAGTCGCGGACCGCTCCGCCTATCACCGTGGCCGCGGCATGCGCGTACGCAGCGCAATTCGTATTCCCGCCGCCGATGGGAACCAATGGACAGGAATTCGACACCGCTAGTGCTTTACTGATTTAACAGTTAGCGCGGTACACGATTAGCCGTTGGTTTGGCACGTTGCAACATATGTTTAATGGTTTTTTTAATTTATAAATACCACCAATAAAATATATAATAATAATCAAGGTTAGAAGTTTTCATTGCATGGTAAGACGAAAGAGAGCTGTGGAGTCGACATAACCATAAAATTCAACTCTTATCCATATACACACAGCAACACATCTAGCTATACACTTCAGAAATCTGAAATATTGCATGAAAGAGAGTCTCACTAGAATGCGTATGTTGTTGACATAATACACATATATACATACATCTCTTTCTTTTTCTCTATGCTCTGTCTTTAATGGTTAGTTAGGTGTGATGTTGTGTGTACATATAGCAGTTACTCTACAGAATATCACATTCGCAAAAGATCATACTAGCAAAACATCATATACGCATAACATCATACTAGCAAAACACGATATTCTCAAAACATGATATTTACAAATAGTTGGGTTTTGTTATAAAGTCGTAGGTAGGTTTAGGTTATGCTAGATTTATAGCAGGCCCGGAGGGCCAAACTACACAGAAATAGGAGCTCCGCAGTTGCGGAGCTCCGTCGACACTGACTAATTCATGTCTTAATAACAGTTAAGTTTTGCTAATGTGATGTTATGCTTGGTACTATGATGATTTGCGAAAGTCATGTTTTGCGAATATGATATCCTACGACGGATTGATACATAGGTATGATAACTTTCATTTTTAATATTCATAACATTATTAGAAATTGAAATAGAGATAGAAATATTTATTCGACGAGCACAAGAAAAAAAACAGATTAAATTGAATAATAACAAAAAATGGCAACACAGAAAACCAAATTAAACAATAAAAAAAAGGAATTTAGAAAAAGCAAAAAAAAAACCATTGCAGCATAATGTCGAAATTGACACGACTCAGCACGATGTCACGGCCGTGTGGACCGCGACGCTGATTTTCAACTAATAGATTAGATTAATCACTACATATTATAAAACAAAGTCGCTTCCCGCTGTCTGTCCCTATGTATGCTTAGATCTTTAAAACTACGCAACGGATTTTGATGCGGTTTTTTTTGATAGATAGAGTGATTCAAGAGGAAGGTTTTTATGTATAATAAACTCTGTTTTATGTACGGGTGTTACAGAAAACTCACATAAACCGAAGCGAAGCGAGGGCGGGTCGCTAGTATTATATAATATGCACATGAAACTATTTTGTTTATCATTTTAATCTTTCATCACTTAGCTTCGCAGCTTTACTCAGGGGCTTAGGGCGAAAATAAAGCATTTTGAAATTAAATATACAAATGAGTATTCATGAGTTGAATTTTAATATTATTGTCGACTCCACAGCTGTCAAAGTCTTACCGTGATACGAAAACTCCGAACCTTGGTAATAAATTAATAATAGGTATAAATATAAATACTGACCCTGCGGGGTACGCGACGAGCTCTGTGTGCGGGTCGCATGCTAGCGCCGCATTGGAGCCAACTGTCAGGCCTAGCACGCTCTCCAACTTGATCTGTAACAAGGAAATATCACATTATTATCATCAAATACAAAAGTTCAATATAATTCTATAGTCGCCAATTGGGATTGTTCATATTTTAACAATTAAGTACTCCAATTCGAAAACCATATCGCGGAATGGGGTTTTAAAGCCGTTCTGCATTATTAAGTTTTTGAAATATTTCTCTATTTTGGATATTTCGACAAAAGTATATTTAACATTTGTTTGACTTTCGTTTTCGGCTTTAAGCCCTCCTAGGTGTATTTTACGGGGTTAGGCGAAAACAACTTGAAATAGTATGTTTTAATACACTATTACAATCACTTTTTTTCATTGGATATCATTTAATTGTTGTAATTTATTAGAAAATGCCATCCCAAATTAAAATAATCATGTCATCCATAAAATGTCTGCTAAATAAATAAAGATATTAAAAAAAACTATTGGTTCAAATACAAAATTAATGAAATTGGTGTCTTAGAATTTCTTATTCTTTCGAATGAGAAAGTAAAACCCGTGAGTTATTTTTTTTGGTCAATCCCAATTCGTATACGTCTGGTACTGGGAACGACTAATCTCTATACGTCTAATACCCTGGACGACTATCAATTCCCCTCAATCAATAATCAATACAATACCCCTTCAATACCCTTACGACTGACGTAACGTCGTGTTTGAAATGTTATACAAAATTGTGAAACGATTGAAAGTGACAAGGTACATAAATGATCACTATGACTGTACCATCAAGCTGATCTGATGATGGAGACTCAGGGTGGGATGGAGTGGGGACCCATAAACACGAATATGAATATGAATATGAGAAAAGAGTAGGCTGGCTGACGCACTTAACTGGTTTTGTTTGTTTATATTATCAAATACCATAACTAATGGAGTACAGTATATTTTCTAGCCTTCATTCTCAATTACCATAAACTCTGTAGAACCTTGAACAACCAAACTTATCATTCATTTACAACAAAGTCAACATTTAAAGAGGCCTTGCTGCTATCTGTAGTTGTGTTTGCGAAGTAGTATCGTAAAGTATTTTTAATATGCGATTATAAATAAAGGCCTCATCATATAAGACGCCGGATTTAGTGGGCCGTCCAGGTTGCTCCGGAGGAGACGAGCGGAGCGAGCACGACGACGACGACGATAGTTTACATAAGCTGCGCTGCGTTGACTCGCGTCACTCGTTCGACCGACCGAACTTTTAAGAGAATAACACACCCACAGATAAAAAGATAAGAAGTCAATGATACTTAGGGCCTGTTTCACAATCGACAAGCAAATTTATCTGTCACATAAAGTTGTCTCTCTCCTTGTCTATTTTCAAGTGTACGACAAAGAAAGGGCTTTTTTTTTTTTAATTTATTTATATATAATGAAAGTTGAAGAAAATGGCTTGACAGCGGACAAAACAATACAAGTTTATCTGCCGCTGTGTTCACTCTTGTTATTTACAAATAACTTATTAACTAACCTATGTACTTAAAAATATATTTAGGTATAGGCAAAAACAGTTCCCCAAGAAGATGCAAATGCCCTTGCATGAGGTCAACATCAGCATAGGAAAGCTGTTTTCATGATGCGCTTACAACGGTGTGGGTTGCTACAGATTCCTGTATATATTTCGGGCGATAATCCATTTAGAATATTTGGAAGTAAATATTGCCACGAACGCTTCCCATAAAAATTATTCATTTTCGGCAAAATATATTTGGGCAAACGTTCCAAAATTCTAAGATGTTGTGGCCTGGAGGTCTTTCTAAGGTCATTTAAGTTACTAATTTCTTCACTAACAATTAACATTTTACTTCTGTTATAAACACTAATTATCTGGCAAAATTTAAAAAGTTCTAGTTCTCTATGAATAAATTTTAGTCTGATAGAATTTGGAACGATTGCTTTGAGTAAACTTAACTGCAATGTATAAATATTATTAAGATAGGTTTTAAAAGTTCTGCCATAACTACTTAACCCGTAATCGATAACAGATTCTGCCAGAGATAAATAAAGCATTCTAAGTATGTTGTAAGGAAGTTTATATTTTAATAATGTGATTTTCGAAAGAATAGATCTCAGTCTCTTACATACGTAATTAATGTGCGGTCTCCATCTCCAGTTAAATCGGTCATCAATCACCAAGCCGAGGTAAGTGTGCTCTTTAACTAATTCCAATTGCGTACAATTACAAATTATATTTGGTATCATACTCGTATCATTATGTCTATGAAGGCAGTTGTGACTATGGGCTACAATAGTGGGGTTCGTGGTTATTGCTAAGTAGGGAGAATGTATGTACATAAGCTTAGTTTTGGTATAATTTATAACTAGACCCACATCATGGGCCCATTTACATAATAAATCGAAGTTCTCCTGCATGGCAATTTTGGCCTTAATAATATCCGTATCTGCCACTAGAAGACAGGTATCATCTGCGAATTGGTAAACAGAACCCTCCCTGAATATATCACACATGTCGTTCACGTATATTAAGTACTCAGTTGGTCCAAAAATGGACCCTTGAGCCGTGCCTTCTTCTGTTGGGATCATGTCGCTGAAAACGTTACTGACTTTAACTGTCGTAAACCGATTTGTGTGATAGTTTTTGAAGAAATCGAGAAGGGGTCCCTGGATACCATTCCGCCAAAGTTTTGAAAAAAGGACATTATATCTTAAGGTGTCGAATGCCTTACTGAAATCGATGAAAATTGCGAGTACATGTTTTTTATCGTTCAAATAATTATTTACTTCGTTAGTAAATCTGCTCAATAACTGAGATGTATTTTTATCTTTTTGAAAACCATACTGCTTATTATGAATGATATCGTTTTCAGTAAGGTATTTACGTATTTCATTACCAAGGTATTTTTCAATTATTTTATCTATACACGATAAAATTGTGATGGGTCTGTAATTATTGATATCACTGTACTTTCCTTTTTTGTAAATGGGTCTAATGGTGCCTATTTTCAATTTATCAGGATAAACAGATTTACCAATGCATAAATTAACTAGGTGAGTAATAACAGGAGTAATTTCAGCATTTATGCATTTAATATCACATGGTCGAATACCATCCAGTCCAGGACTTTTATTGTCGTTAAGATGTTTAATTATTAAATAAATAACATCTTCTTTAGCCTTAGAAAGTCTCATTGACAAATCAGGGGTCCTAATATATAAACAATCCTCAATTAAAGCCTCGTTACATTCGGTATATATATTTTTTACATTTTCCCTAAATCCTTTCGCAAACTTATTAGCAACTTCGTAAGTATTAATATTCTTAAAGGTAGAAACAATTATGTCGTCGATTGATTTTGTTATTTTACCACACACCCTGTTGATTATTTGCCATATTTTTCTCGAGTTACGAAAGCTGCTACAAATCTCACTTTTTATAGACTGATTTTTTATGTTAGTTATATAAGTATTTGTTTTATTTCTATATCTATTGTAAAGTAATCTTTTATTTGCGTCGTTTTGATCTTTGTACCAGCTTTTAAATAACTCGTCCCGTTTTTTACACATCGATAATATTTTATTATTAAACCATTTACACTGTTTTCTTTTATTTTCGTGTAAATTTACTTTAAATTGACACTTGCTATATACATCGTTAAACTTATTTAAAACAAAATCAAGTACATCCTCAGGATTATCGTAGGTTAGACCTTGGCTCCAGTCAATAGCAAGCAGTTCAACTTATCCGTCAAATATCCTTTACTTGTCGATTGTGAAACAGGCGGTAAGTCTAGCATTATATAAAGCTATAAATATTAAATTAAATATAATATCAAATATCATGCTTAGTTCAGCAGGAAAACATATAAAAATATAATATTACGGGAGAATTATACGGAGAAAAATGAAAAAGAAAAAAAAACACAAGACAACCACATAAAAGTTTCGATATGTTTTCCTACATCAACGGTGTCCCCTAGACAAACAACTTTGCAAACTTTGCAACAGTGTTCGTATTGTTGAGTTCAGGTGAACCGGTGAAATGATTAGCATAGAGGCATTCTATCTTAGTCCTCAGGGTTTGCAACGCATTTGCAGTCTTGAGATTATCATCGTGAGATTGCAATCATGAGACTAAAAATTCCGTAAAAAAAAAGTAACTGACCATACAATACAACTGTCATACATAAACGTTACAAACAAACGTAAAAACATAAATGGCGTTCTCATTCTAATTACTCGATATTTCGATCGATCATTCGAGTGAAAGCGACTTTAATTCATCGATACGGTATCGATTAATAATTTCAATAGCGTTAGAAAGTTATTTTTTATCACCAGAAACTTTTGCAATGTGTCTTATCTAATATCAGATTAAAATTCATAAGTAAATCACGTTGGCCAACATTATAAAATAACGGGACTGGATTAAATTAATTACTGCAATAAAATTCGCTACATTTATTTTAAGCAAATGGCAACTTTTTTTCTTGACATGGAAGTATAGGATTATATACCTACATATACGTCTACATATCGCACCTTCGGTAGAACAAGGGCAAAATGTACTATATGATTATAGGGGCAATCGTGCCCTTGTCCTACCGAAGGGGCGATATGTACGGTCACGCGTTTGGGACCCATTTCAAGAAAAATATGCTTGAAGTCGTCAATGTCATTAGAGATGTCAAGTCATTTGTAACTTTTAGGAAACTCAACCTTATTCTTGTAGAATGTCAGATTGACTTTGGACCTAAGGTGGGTACCAAATTTACACCCGTATTCACAAACAATACTTAAGGGATCCTTCACTGAGTAAACGCACTGCGTTCAATGCAGCTTTGTGATTGGTCCTGTTTGACTGACCTTTTGTTTATGACACGATTTGAACCACCCTGTGCGTTCGTGAGCACTGTGAGACCTCATAGTGACGTTTGAGAATACGGGTGTTAATCTCGTGACTGTACAAACCTTCACGCCTTAATTCCCAGAGTGAGGTAGACATAGAGCTCCAGAATTAATCACAACTCTAAGAACTTGTTGTTAATTCTGTAACCATATTTTGCACAAACAGGCTAAGATGGTTACCAGTGTATTAGTGACAGGTTGCAAGCCCATCGTGTAACAGTACTACAAGCCTTTATTCCCTTAGTCGCCTCTTACGACTTCCACGGGAAGACATGCAGTGGAACTATTTTAAACCAGCAACCACACGGCATCCCCCCCTGATATATAATATTCAAGTGATGTTACATTGAGCGACAGTTTTTGGGCAAAATTGGATCATATGGCCAATTCCACAGCGCCATCTTTTTTCAAAATATTTTTAGCCAAGCTATACATTTCTTTAACCACTTCAATCCCATATTTTATAACTGAATAATAATTTTATCGGCACCATAAGATGTTATCTTAAGCACGTACTTATATTACTCCATTGACATTAGGATCAGCTGACGAGACAAGATGGCGTGGGCGGACCACTTGGCGGGAAACGTTGCGACATCTCGTTATTAATTTAAATAAACCGCGTATCTCACATTTCGTGACGTACGATTTTAAACTTAAGAATGAAGAGAATTAAGTTCAAACTCATACATCTCAAAATATCAGATACGAGTTTTTTCTAAAGTAGTAACGATATACATGTTAAGTTAAGACTACGCCGGACCACAGAATAGATATAGTACAAGTATTTATTATTATTATTTATTTATTATAACATATTAACAAACTTAGTTCTATAACAACGTCCCGCAAAACTGTTTTCACAGTTTGACTGTGGGATCCGCGAATTGTAGCTAAGCGTCCAGTGGCGCCCTCTATTTATTGTGTTTTCTAATAAACTAAAGTATAACCTTGAAATAGAAGTATTTTTTTGCTGTACAAATGAATACACAATTTATAGGGTAAGTATATGACATAACTTAATAAGTTAATAACAACTCAACTTTGAGTAAGTAACTTGACGAAAATTAAGTAGACGAAGGTTAAACGTTATTTAACTTTGTCATATTATGCTAATATATGTTTTTTTTAAACCTTCGATTTGTGCCAAACCTTAAGGAGATGTTAGTGGTTCACCGGGATGTCATAGGAGAGTAAAGTTTTTCGGGTAAACCAGTAGGTATAGGTATAGAGTAGATTATGAAGTCGGTTAAAAATATAGCGCCATCTATTGTCGGGTAGCATTTCTCATATAAGTAGGTAACCGATGTTAAAAATATTTCAAGATATAGGGATAAAAACTCTACTGTTTTGGTATCGGGTATTATTCGTGCGTGACCTCATGTAGACATAAGAGAGAAACTTCAACGTAGTCGCGGGCAACATCTAGTTGTGTTATAAATCTTGTTTTTCACCTAGTTTTTAATACCTAGGTTTACATAAACTCTAGATCACACGCGGAAGCGTAGCCGTAACAATCATTAATTAATTATGGTCGTGTTCAACAATGGAGTAATAATATGGTTGACATAATAATGCAAAACGTAATGCGAAGTAACGTATCGGGAACTAGATACCACAACACTCCATAACGTTAGAAAAAATAACGATATCATAACGTTATATTTCGTTACTTTTTTTAGGGGCCCGTACAAAAAATTTAAAACGGAACCCTTAAAGGATGACTCGTGCGTCTGTCTGTCTGTCCGTCTGTTACAACCAATTTACTCCAAATCTAATGGAACAAATCAGGTGAATTTGGTAAGATGGTGTGACCCAAACACAAATGTGCGAAGTAATTTTTTTTTTGTTTTGCAAGTCTTATATCAAATGAAAGGGCTCATTATGAGGATCTCAAATATATTTTTGTTATTATTGTAAAATAAATAATTTCGATTTTATTCATGACAGAAGACGAAAATTGCATTGAAGCCTCATGATCTCCGAAATAACTGAGCCAATTTTTTTTCAAAACATACAAGAGGTAATTGCTTGTAGATTACAGGAAAACCTATTAGAATTATATCATTAAAAAAACTTACGAGTTCAACTCGCACTTGGCCGGTTTTCTATGTCATGTTATATATTCTGTAGTATATGTTATATATTCTGTGGTACAACACCAGCATCGTCGTTGTTCCTTACCGTCGTAGTTCCTCCTAGACAAGAGCACGCCAGCGACTTCGTGCTCGTAGAACAAGTTTCCCTCTCTTTCTCCTATTTGAACCCCTTAGAGGATAAATATCCAAAAATCCTTTCTCAGTGCTCGCTTACACCATGAAAGGAACCCCTGTACCAAAGGGGTTTGGGTAAAAGTGTTGTCATTTGTAAAAGTCATACATTTTCAAGGTAAGCGGCCATTAGTAAAAGTGGTAAATTATGATAGAATAATTGAAAATAAACATGTTTTGTTATGTAATGTAATACTCTTAATCTGCATCGCTGAGATATTTAATATTCTTACCTAGGCGTACTTTTAGTACTAAACACTTAAATCTTAAATATCTCGGCTCCGATACATTAAACGCCATAAATTATATGTATCTATGTGTATTTCGAGGTCCTCTAAATAACTATGCATGCAGATATTTATTCAGTAAGTAGGGCGCACGGGCACTTTTACACGTCAAGAATCTACCAGCGCTTCCCGAGAGGAGACCACTGCTGAGAAGAAACGCCGCAAGAAACTCAACAGTCAGACGTGTTTTAACCATATTTAATACTACAATGATACTACTTAGACTTACACACAACAACATGTCACAGGCAATATGGTTTTAACCAATAGAATAGAAGAATTGCGGGCTTAGTATGACTGCGTCTATGTCACATGTCAAATATGGATAAAACATCCGTCACTCTCGAACAGTCACGAGATTAAATTTGGTACCCACCTTAGGTGCAAAGTCAATCTGACATTCTACTACAATACAATTGAATTTCCTAAAATTTACAAATGACTTGACATCTCTAGTGACATTGGCGACTTCAAGCATATGTGTCAACTGTGGATAAAGCATCCGTCACTTTTTGGCACGTGTACTTATTTACCTGTCAGAAGGTGACGGATGCCTTATCGACGCTTTAACACGCGATAAACGCAGCCATATTAGGCCCCCTTCGATATATTGGCAAGGTTATTGAAGTAAAGTACCAGGGAATCATAAGATTGAAGTATTTATTGCTACGAGCAGTTCTAGAAACAAATCAGTATTCACATCATGGAAGTCCTACGCAAATACCATCGCCATATCAGACGGCGATCGAATGATTACATTTAAATGTGACATAAGGCATAATCACATAATATACAGCATTATAGCAGAGCTTGGTCGCTGCGTCCACGCAGAATTTAATTATATTGACGACGCGATAGCCTATTTGGTTTCGTCGTGACTACTAAGGTTTGTTTCAATAGAACTTGCTAACAATGTAAACAAAACATTCAATGAGATATCCATATTCTAGCACTATTTTATTCTTTTAATGGTTTAGGATAATGATGTGGAAAGAATTGATTAAATAACATATACATACATAACATAACATATTTTACGGGTGGTAGGACCTTGTGCAGGGTCCGTCCGGATCGCTACCACCATCTTATCCATTAACCTACCGCCAAACAGCAGTGTTCGCACTGTTGTGTTCCGGTTTGGGGATAAGACAGCCGGTGAAATCACTAGCATAGAGGCATTCCATCTTAGTCCTCAGGGTTGGCAACGCATTTGCAGTCTTAGGATTGCATTGCAGTCTTGTGAATGCGAATGTCTATGGGTCACAGTTTCTACTTACCATCAGGTGGCCTGTGTGCTCGTTTGTCTTCTCTATGCCATAAAAAAAAACATGGATTTAGCAGTATTTGATGAAGTAGAATGGAAATTAAAGACATTTTGAATACAAGGTTTGTTTACATTTTTGGCAAGTTCTATTGAAACAAACCTTAGTGACCTATGAAGCTAGCGGTCCCGGCTTTCGTTTTTTTTTCTAAACGGATTTCGATACGATTTTCACTATAATGAAGAGAATTTTTTCTGGAAATCGTTTATGTACAGTGGCGTTCAGAATTGCATGGACAATTTATGAATGAATTCATTCATAAACTGTCCATGCAATTCTGAATGCCACTGTACCTAAGTGTGTTACAAACCAGCAAACTCATATAAAAGCAGGAAAGCGAGGGCCACTAGTCTATACACCGTGCCCGAGACGTACCCGAAGGATTTTAACCATCGATTCTAGACCCTGTTTGGAGTATATAATGTGGTATAACGTGTAGTCCAATAGCGCATAATTTCCGAGATTTTTATTATTTAAAAAACAATTCTATAGTTAATTTAATTTGAACTCTGTCACCTTAACCTAAAGCATTACTAACAAATTGATTAAATTAATTTATGTTCTACGTTGATGATATTGCTACTGACAACGAATCTTTCTTAGTAAATAACTAGCGACCCGCCCTCGCTTCGCTTCGGTTTATTTGAGTTTTCTATAACACACGTACATAAAACAAAATTTATTATACATAAAAGCCTTCCTCTTGAATCACTCTATCTACTAAAAAAAACCGCATCAAAATCCGTTGCGTAGTTTTAAAGATCTAAGCATACATAGGGACAGACAGCGGGAAGCGACTTTGTTTTATACTATGTAGTGATGCTTTAGGTATACTAGCTGTTGCCCGCGACGCCGTCCGCGCAGAAAAATAAAACATAGCCTATGTTACTCAGGGATAATGTAGGGTTCTAATGGTGTTTTTTTTTAATTCGTCGATTAGTTTTCGAGTTAGTTACAAACATACAAAAAATACAGAACTTTCCTCTTTGTTATAACATTAGCCGTTCCCGTGCCCTTTGGGTAATGAACATTTTTGGGTTAATATATAGCCTATGACACTCACAAATAACGTGGGCTTCTATTGGTAAAGAATACTCAAAATCGCTTTGGTTGATCCAGAGATTACCCCGTACAACGTCACAAACTTGATTTGTTTATAATATTACTAGCAACCCACCTTCGCTTCGCTTCGGTTTATGTGAATTTTCTGTAACACCCGTACGTAAAAATCAATGTATTATACACAAAAACCTTCCTCTTGAATCACTCTATCTATTAAAAAAAACCGCATCAAAATCCGTTGCGTAGTTTTAAAGATATAAGCATACATAGGGACAGACAGCGGGAAGCGACTTTGTTTTATACTATGTAGTGATGAAGTATAGATTCTATAGATATAAGTATAAGTAGAAGTATTGCGTCCGAAGAATATATTAGCATACTCGCCATTCAAATGTTTACATAACGGTGAAGTAACGTTTAAGTAGCTAATATGTATACATAACCAAACAGGTCTAGCGATAAACTATTAAAGAGATAAAAACCCTGTATATAATGGCCAACAATTGACAACATTTCATTTTGGTGACATCTACATTACTATAGGTACGAATCGAAAGGGTTTTGCCTCCTGACCCATGGCAAAATATTTATTTAGATTTCTTTTTCTTTATTTACAAAATTACAAGTAAGTTAATAAAAATATCGAGTTTTACCAATACTATGCCTGAATAGATATAACACCATTGCCTTTTTCACGAGAAAAAAAGCTGTCATACTTCAAATTTGACATAGACACTATTGACAGGTGGATAGATACTTAGAGAATTATCGGTTGACATGATACTTTTTTATATACAGATTGGACTAACGTAATAATGTCCATTGTGCGGTAGAAATTAAGTTACGCCCTTTTAGAATAAACAAGTACATCTTAATAAATTAATAATAAAATAATTATTCATTCTAGAGAAAATTTAAAACTATTAGTGTCTTTCTCCTTCCAAACAGTATCTATAAAACGAATAAACATAAATCTTGAAAATATGAACTCTTGTCAATTCTTCCAGAACTAAAATCTCAATAAATATAGAAGATTTAGATTGAGTTCGTTAGTACAAATAAAACGTTGTTTTTCAAGCACACCCTCGTTTCTCTTGCAAATATGAATCATTTAATAAAAACGTATCACCGCGGGTCGCGGCCCACGTCTGGCTCAATTGCATGACCTCACGCGACGAAAACAAGACGTTATTGTCTCTGGTCCGATTGCTTGTCAGTTTTGATGGAAGAAATGGCGGGAAAAATATTTTATTTTACTCTTTACTTGTACATTTTTTCTCTTGTTACTTATATTATAAGTAGTTTCTAACAAGATATTAATTGTTGAACAGCACATACAAATACTGTCTAAATAGACGCGTGGTGGCCGGGTTAGAATAGTGCCACTCCATTTCTTCCTGTGGATGTCGTAAGAGGCGACTAAGGGAATAAAGGCGTGTAGTACTGTTAGCCGATGGGCTTGCAACCTGTCACTAATACGCTGGTAACTTGGCCTATTTGCGCAAAATGTGGTTACAGAATTATCAACAAGTTTTCAGAGTTGTAACTTTGTAGCTCTGCCTACCCCACTCTGGGAACAAAGGCGTGAGTTTATGTATGTATTTACGTACATACAATAATAGAAAGTAAATATAAGTTAAAATTAAGGCGAAGCAATCTTTTTTCTTTCTTTTGATAAAAGACACAAAATCAAGTATGAAATAAACTAATTATTGTAATAAAATACGCAATTTATACATCAGCTCTAATCATCAAATAATTATTCAATAACTTATCAATAATTACGACACAAGTCCAAATTCACGCAAACCTCATTACAATCATAAACAGTTTCGATAAGGTTTAAAACGCAATAACATTGCATTTCGACTCGTGACAATTAACTAATGATCAGATATTAAGTCATAGATCAAAGACATGTTTTCACTATCAAAGAATATGAAACCTTATACTTTGAAGTTAGAGCTGAACATTTCGTATTAAAGTTTTACAAGTTAAATATAAGTGACCTTAATTATACGACGAGATTGACAGAAGTGCAAATCACGATTGTAATTATAGTAATTATGATTTATGTAATTGAAAATGTATATATGTAATAACTATTACATAATATGGTCGACAGGTTCGCCTTATTGGTAGAGACCCTGTCTACGAAGCTAGCGGTCCTAGTTTGAACCTAGAACGGGCATATATTTGTGTGATGAACGTGAATATTTTGTTCCTGAGTCTTGGATGTTTCTACGTATTTAAGTATGTATTTATATATATAAGTATTTATATCATTGTCTAGTACCCATAGTACAGTCACGAGATTAAATTTGGTACCCACCTTAGGTCCAAAGTCAATCTGACATTCTAGAAAAATAAGGAGTTTTCTAAAAGTTACAAACGACTTGACATCTCTAATGACATTGACGACTTCAAGCATATTTTTCTTGAAATGGGTCCCAAATTAACGCTCGTGACCGTTCTTCCCCTACGCGTAACATGGGGATGTATTTTTTTTTTCGCCTACCCTATAGTGTGGGGTTTCGTTGGATCTGTCTTTCAGGTTTGCGAAGACCACTTTTTGATTAACAGATCCGTTTATGTAATATTAAGCTTTAAAGTGCAAATTTTTGTGAGTCAATTAACTCTTTTTTCATCCATCCTTTGTAAATGACCAAACCATCTTAGCATACCTTTTTCGATTTTAGTTACTACATCTTCTTTCAATCCACATCGTTCTCGGATAGTATTTATATCTACTAGAAATCATCTAAGGCAGCACCATATAACTTTAAATAGAAAACTAGTTCATACATCTTCATTTTTGAGATAGTTTTTTGTGTTTATCGTAACCGCTTTAGAACCCTACACTGAGCATGGTCCGACATGCATTTGCCCGGTTTACTCGAAATAAATAACGATAACATCATAGTCGTAATCGTGACGGCTGAATCGTTACATCCATAAATAACCTTACAGCTTCGTAATGTTGGTCAACCTGATTGCTCTCAGCAATTATTCCGTTTGCAATTATCATACCGATACCGGCCCAGATGCCAAATGGGGCGGGTTGGTGAAATAAGATTATCTGTGCAAACAATGCAAGCAGAGCCAGAGAGCGAAACGGGAAATAAAAAACAGTGCAATATTCGACTATCTGTAGTCCGCGCGTGAGCTCCGAGGAATCTCAAGAAAAGCTGACGTCAGGATTTAGTGCCGTATTAATAAACTAATCTCAACTCAAATGCTCGTCTCGTGATGTGTCAAAACTGACAGTGTTCTATGGTTTGACGTTTACTTTGACATATTTGTGAGGGGCCTCTCAGCTGAGTTTATTAATACAGCTCTAAGTCAATATTACAGTTTGGCCGTTCTAAGAGGGCCGATTTGACAGCTGTCATCTTAGTACAAAATATAACCTCAAACTCATATTTTGTACTCAGATGACTGCTGTCAAATCGGCCCTTTTATAACGGCCAAATTGTACGTTAATGATATAGCTAACTAAGGCGATAAGGCCAACTCCACTAACGACTAAGCGAGTCAGCGATTAATCCAGATGGACCTGTTCCAATCGTAGTCAATCTAATGGAAGGACATTACAACAATGCTTTCATTTCTGGATCGGGTTTGACCGAAGGACAGGTCGGAAAACATCTTGGGTTGTAAAATACGTATTTTTTTATTAATTTTCGGAAATAAACAGATACAGATGTGCGTTTATTAAAAATACGAGCTGCTCAGAGAGAACTGAAATAAACTAAAGCATTAAAAAGTACAATAAAACCTACTTATCACTAAACTAAATACTATAAAATTAAAACTAAATAAAAACTAAAAACTAAGAAAGGGCCCCCGTGGCAAAGTACCACAGATGCTGGCAGCATTTCCTCGTTGTACAGCAATGCTTAAGCGTTGGCCGAGGAAGCTGCCAGCTCTATGGTCTCCGTTGGTTTCTATTAGCCTTTTTGATAACTCCTTAAAAAGGCTAATAGCACCGGGTCCCCACGGACCAAGGGTCTCGACGCCAAAAGGAACGAAGTGATATTCCGCACCGAGACCCTTGTACTTATTTTTCTTCATGCTTTC
The DNA here is from genome assembly GCA_963966035.1 of Acleris laterana. Classification (NCBI taxonomy): domain Eukaryota; kingdom Metazoa; phylum Arthropoda; class Insecta; order Lepidoptera; family Tortricidae; genus Acleris; species Acleris laterana. Next base: position 7,955,729 of record OZ014467.1, on the reverse strand, counting down.
GGCCGCCTCAGCCGCCGCGCCTGGTTTAATTACCGTTCCGCGGAGGTGTGACGAGGCTAGGGTGTCTACACAAGTAGCATCCCACACCAGCACTCGCCCCATACTCCACGGAATTAAAGACATACCGTCAGGTCTCTTGCCGTCGTCCCTAGCGATACCGGTTGGCTCTAGTAAAGCGGAAACGTTGACGGAGGCAAGAGACCGGCGGATAATGTCATTGAGCGCGGCGTGTCTAGAGAAGCGGCCCGCACTTTTTTGGCATGAAAGTCCGTGGTGACCCAGACAATCGACTTCATTGCCACAGGGGCATATGTGTGGAGAGCAGACCCGGACACCAAGACGCAAACAAGTTGAAATTCGGAGTGTTTCAGGCTCTAAAAAAGTACCAGTATTTGGCGATGGGTGTGCATGTAGCCAGTAGCCAGCTTCTTTGGTTCCCACCGCCAAGAGCCTGGCACGCTCAGACCCTGAACTGCTCCTTATAAGGGTGTTATAAGTTATATTAGAGGTTATGTCATCCCAACACCTCTGAGAATTTAAATTTAAATTTAAATTTAAATTAATTAAAGTACAATTGATTATCACAATCATCCATCGGACATGGTTAAAAATGTACAAAATTTTAACTGAAGATTTGACCTTGACGATCCAATTTGACAGGGCCCTGCGCCAACTGGTGCGATGGACTGACAGTGAATGTGCACCTTTAGTAGGTACTTTTTAGACAAAATCATTGAGTAAAAATCTTCCGGTAACCTTCGGGGAGGGAACATGGCCGATTGAAAGATGTCCGGCTTTTACTTTTGATTTATTCGGTTTATGATATTCACTCACTTGACATTGGCGAACTTACTGCGGAACACCGCGGTTCAGCGGTCCGCCATTAATAAAAAAAAAAGGTATTGAAAAGCACCGACGACATTTTTTACAAGCTTTTATTTAACTTGCTATGTATGAATGTAAGGGTCAAATCTTGCAAGTTAAATTTGACCTACTTCCCGGTTTCCGATGAAGCTGAAAATTTGCATACGCCTTTAGTTCTGATGACAATACAATAATATAGTACCATCGAGCTGGTCTGATGATGGAGACTCAATGTGGCCATAGGAACTCCTAAATAACACATGAGAAACCCGTTGTGTTAGAGCTTTTTAGAGTCGTCTTGTTGAGTAGATTACGACTATGCAAAAAAAGAACAGTCGGCAACAAAAACTTGTGCCAAAAATTATTTTTTTGACTGAAACTTATGTTCCTTCTCCCTGTCTTTCAATTCAGACTTAAATGGAGAGTGAGCGAGACATCTTACCTCATACGCAGGCGCGAGCCGGCTGTCTGGCACAACTGGCATGCTGTTCCGGGGTCCAATGAGCGCCATGTTTGCATTTTACATTAACACTGCAATCCTGTTTGGCACTTTTTGACACTTCGACCGCTTTTTGACACTTCGACCACTTTTTGACACTTCCGCACTTTGGTTTCAAATTTTTGTCACGATATACCTATTTTTATCTGAACTTATAGTCTTGACTATAATCGTCAGAACTTTGAATATGAAAACGTTATAAGTTAAAGGTCAATAAAGTTAAAGCGACATCAATTAAGAGGTTATGAAATGATCTTATTATAAGAGACTAGCGACCCGCCCTCGCTTCGCTTCGGTTTAGATTTTTCATACAAAAGGATTTTCCCGCTAATTCCCGTTCCCGTGGGAATTTCGGGAATTCCTTTCTTAGTGCACCTCTACGGTAGGTACCTAAGCTACGTCCCTTCCAAATTTCAAGTGCCTACGTTTAGCCGTTTAGGCTGCGCGTCAGTCAGTCAGTTTCTCCTTTTATATAATTAGATTTGTTTGAAAGCATTCAAAAAACCTACTGGAATATGTAAAATCGCCCAAAAAAACGCGGTATAAGACGATTCCTACATGGGGTCTCCATTTAATTTACTTATGTTAGTAAATTGGTTGTTAATTACGGCCCTACCGTCCCTCTTTCACAGGGCCAGCGGAACCTTAATATAAGGATACTGTTGGCACTCTTTGCGTGCGGAACCCTTATTATAACACAGGCTCTATGGCCTTTTACCGTTGCCCATACATTCTCTAATTTAAAAGTGCTATCTGACACATTCCATTTTTGAATTTCGCGCCGCCGCGTCACTTTCTACCAATGCGTTCGAGATTCGACTTCCCACGTTTTTGTCGCCAGAGATTCTAATCTCTGCAAAGTTAATTGGACACACGGATAAAATTGGAACTAACATGATTGCATACAATTACGTATGAAACCTTTTATAACAGCGCCGAAGCGGACGGTATGTGTAACATTGTTTTTTTTATAATTTTGACAGTTACTCATTTAGGTTGTTTAATGAACACAATATACGATACGAGTTTTTACAGTGCATGTGGGAAATAGTTGGGATGTTTTTGTCAAGTTAAAGCTTTGTAATTAAATAGTACATTACTACAGAGGCCGGGACAAAAGGGGTTGCCGGCCGAAGACATATAGACGGCCGAGCGCCAAGCGAGGCCGGATAGGTCTGAGGCGGGCAACCCCATATTTCCCGCCGAGGTATGTATAGTGCTTTTCTCAAACATATGCAATTAAATAAAAAATACATCACTCAAAAAAGTAAATTGATAAATGTCCACGGAAAAGTAATTGGGTGTTAAAATAAAGTACCAGGAGCGCAGCGGTAATTAGGAGGTATTATCAGGCATAGCGCAACTTAGATCTCAGGCGGTGCGGGCAGCCGGCGGGCGGGCGGCGGGCGCACACGACACAGCGCGGATGTCTCCCAAACGTTTATGCACTCCTAGTACTTGACGTTATAACATTTTCTCAAAAATTTTAAAAATATTATTTTTTTAATACGCATAGTGGCAGAATGTCATGATGTCTGTGCCACAAATTTATGTGGAATGGAAATTAAAAAAGAGGACTTTGCAGGCCTAGGCCTGCACGATTTGTATGAAATTCCCTTAACGACCTCCTGTCCCAGCCGCACCTGAAACGTCATACTTCGCAGCCTATTGTAAGGCACACAATGTCAATATTCCATAGCATGTTTGAGAAAAAATATTTGTTCGGAAGATCAAGTCGAGCAATCCGAACTTTACGAACGTATGGCATGCCTTAAGTATTAAGTTTTAACCATATCATGTTACAAGTGACCAACTTTTTAATGGCAAGGAGAGGCAAGCGAGCACTCAGGGTAGTGATTCTCCCAACGACGGTCGGACGGACGAATGAGTGAATGTCCAAGCGGCGAGTTTGAGTAGACCCGTCAGTGCAAACAAAACATATTTTAGCGCGTGCATTTTCAATTTAGCAGCATGGTTACTGCCGATGGATCGAACGTATAAGGCTGCTTAATTGAAAATGCACGCGCTAAAATGTGTTTTGTTCGCTCTGACGGGACTACTTAAACTCGCCGCTGCGATTACGCTCGTTCGTCCGATCGTCCGTTGTTTTTGAGAGAATCTGAGACCCATAGACATTTGAATTGAAGCCTCAAGTCAACAACCCGGAGGACTAAAATGGAATGCATATATGCTAGTAATTTCACTGGTTGTCTTATCCCCACACCGGAACACAGCCATGCGAACACTACCGCTTGGTGGTGGGTTAAAGGATAAGATGGTGGTAGTTACCCGGACGGACCCTGCACAAGGTCCTACCACCACTAAATGTGCCAGCTAGTATAGCTAAAGGCTCAGTTTCTTTGGTCGATAATCCGAATGTTTGTAGCAATCCATTGACGGTTTCCTTTAACACTTTTGAGCCGAGAGCTATTGCAGCGACGCAATGTATCACGAAAAGTATGGGCTTAAAGTGAATAACCTAAAAATAGCTCTAACAAAGTCTGTAATCTAGACTAAGATCATTAACACGCAGGACTCTGAAGCGGAACCAAGGTTGAGTTATATTAACGTTAAGTAGATTAAATAATTATATTGTTTTATCTGTGTTATGTAACGGACGAAGTTTTGTTAAAAGAAATATGAATAAAATTTAATATTTTAAATTCTTAGATAAAAACCTCTGATAGGGTCGCCACAACTAATACTTTTTTTTTATTGTTTATGAACGCTATTTCTTAAAAAAAGTCAAACTATTTGATACATTTTTAAATACGCTGTAAACGCGGCTTGTAAAGGTTTAACTTTTTAGTCTATGGCATTTAAAAAGTCAAATATACACGGAAGAATTTTGATTGCACGAGTGTTAGACTGTTTGGACTGGAGATAGTAACCAATTCAACGCACTTACATACATACATAAACTCACGCCTTTATTCCCAGAGTGGGGTAGGCGTAGAGCTACAGAATTTCCAACAACTATTTGATAATTCTGCCACATTTTGCTCAAATAGGCGAATATGTTTACCAGTTTACGCACTTTAAATAACTTAAGAAGTCAAATGAAAATTGAAGACGAACAATCAATCGACTAACCAAGAATCGAATAAGTACTAGACACTGGCAAATCTCATTGCCATACCGCGGAATCCCTAATCGTTGTCCTAATGCATAATTTGTCCGAATTTTCGTTTATCCTAAAACCATTTCCGATTCAATTTTTTTTTCGTGTTGTTATAATCAGAGATCGGAATAGGTAGAGCTAATTTGCCTAAACTTGAGGCATATTCATTCATGCGTGAGTGAAATGGGAATACATTATTGAATGGAGGTGCATCAAGTTTAGGTAAAATAGCTCTACCTATTCCGATCTTTGGTTATAATACAACCCTAACCCTACCTAACCGCAGATCTAATTGGAAAACTTGAAAAGTTGCCCGACTGATCTGAAAACCAGTTTAGGGCAAATGAAAATTCGGACAAATGTCGATTTATTCAAAAAGAACACCTCTATTTCATACATTTTCGCGGTCGCTGCGTTGGTAATTGTTTTTTTTTTTTAATTTTGCCTGGACCTGGAATTCAGAACTTCGCGGGCTGATTTTACAACAGAAGGTTAACATTTCCGAGCATGTGGGAGAAAATATGATATAAGTAGACATACTAGCGACCCGCCTTCCCTTCCCTTCGGTTTATATGAGTTTTCTGTAACACCCGTACATAAAACAGAATTTATTATACATAAAAACCTTGCTCTTGAATCACTCTATCTATTTAAAAAAATGCATCAGCATCCGTTGCGTAGTTTTAAAGATATAAGCATACCTACATAGGGACAAACCAGCGGGAAGCGAGTTTGTTTGATACTATGTAGTGATATAAATAGAAGATATACTTATACATACATACATTAATAAATCACGCCTGTTTCCCAGAGGGGTAGGCAGAGACCACTTTTTTCCACTTGCTACGATCTTGACAAATTTCTTTCGCTTCTTCCACATTCATACATCGAGTCATGCACGCACGTCGGTTTCGGGTAGGTACTTAAGATTCGGCCCTTTTTACTTATACATGACTAGCTACCCGCCCTCGCTTCGCTTCGGTTTATATGAGTATTCCCGTTCCCGTGGGAATTTCGGGAATTCCTTTCTTAGTGCACCTCTACGGTACCTAAGCTACGTCCCTTCCAAATTTCAAGTGCCTACGTTTAGTCGTTTAGGCTGTGCGTTGATATGTCAGTCAGTCAGTCAGTCAGTTTCTCCTTTTATATATTTAGATTTAATATTAACCTGTGTATCCATTCATGTGATTCAAGATCGATCTAACATTGGCAACTCGCAAGCCCGCGGGCCAGTAGAAAGGCGAGTGAAAGTGACTGCGGTACAAGTAGACAGACGAGTCGGCCCTTAGGTCTATGACACTAGCTTATGGATAGGTTTACACGACGCAAGTTCACGTTTAACTGTAAAACTGTATTTATTATTCTTTTTGAGGTTCCATGCCAAAACGGTAAAAAAGGAATCCTTATGGTGAATGAACGAATGAATGAATTAATGAATGAATGAATGAATGAATGAATGAATGAATGAATGAAACAATTATCACACACAGCAGCAGGAGGCGGGGAATTGTCACAGCAGGTTTTCTCACCAACTACAAATGCTATCGACGACGCGCTGGCCTAGTGGGTAGTGACCCTGCCTACGAAGCTAGCGGTCCTGGGTTCGAATCCTGGTAAGGGCAGATATTTGTGTGATGAGCGCGAATATTTGTTCCTCATGGATGTTTTCTATGTATTTAAGTATATATTTTTCTATATAAGTATTTATATCGTTGTCTAGTACCCATAGTACAAGCCTAGAGCTTAGTTTGGGACTAGGTCAATGGGTGTGAGATTGTCCCCTGATATTTATTTATTTTATCAACTTGAAATTTGGCATAGTTTTACAACTTGCTTGCCCGCATCTGTTTTTAGTATTAAAAATGAATTTATTTTTATAAATAATGCGCTTAGGTTTATGTGAGTATGATATATAGCCTATAGCCTTCCTCGATAAATGGGCTATCTAACACTGAAATAATTTTTCAAATCGGACCAGTAGTTCCTGAGATTAGCGCGTTCAAGCAAACAAACAAACTCTTCAGCTTTATAATATTAGTATAGATTGAAAGTCAGAAGAATTCTAGAAAGTGTTGAAGAATGAAAGTGGTTTGATTATAGCAAATGGGGTGTCATATGAAAGGGCGTAATCTGCATTTTATTATAGTTTGATATTGGTACAGGAGTTTAATCTGAGATACTGCCTACTGGCCTAAGAGGACAGAGCTGTGACGTAGAAAAGACCATGCGGCGTTTACGCTCTTTAGCCATTAGTAGAGAGTTTATTTAATTTCTCAGTACTCGTAAATTAACCAATAAAATAAGCGTGTCCATATTGGCTCATATAAAATTTCTGCTCATACTTTTTTACTCATAATTATCGCAACTCATAATGCATTTTTTTTTAAAACCGTTTCTTTTTTTAGATTTTTATAAATCTAACCTAACGTAACCTAATTTTATCTACACGTAAGATATTTAAGAAATTGTGAAAAGTGTACGGTTCCATGAATATTGACGGTATAAGTTCAGATGATTATTTATAAGTTCCGATCGTTAGTATTCAAAAAAAATATGAAGAGTATGAAGAGTGATCACCAGGTTGTGAAATTATATGAGATAGGTACATTTTCGGAGTTCCAATAATCTAATTTGCAATTTTATATGAACTTTGGCGCACCCAAAATAAGCATGCTTTTCCTCAGATCACCTTCTTAAAGTTCTTATCAATTGTATAAACATAAAAACATTCCCACAGTTTATTACCAAATTGCTTTTGTACTCTAAAATACATCTTTACGAGAGCTCTCGCTCAAACGCAGAGGCAAGTGCTTTTAGCGCGTTTCCGTTCAGAAACAATAGGCGAGTTCACTCGACCGCGAACTGCATTCGGCGAGTTGCAAAAACTAGTGTTGTATGCTGCGTTACAGTTACATACTAGTAGGGTTGCGATCTCTAAAACTTGGTAACCCGGACAAGATGCGAGAAAGCCCTGGAATTTGGAGCCCGGAACCCGGACATGTCAACAGGTTTTTATTAAACTTAGTACTTATAATTAAAAACAATTTAAAATGTCATAAATACGGCGGCCCAAGACACCGCCCCCCACTCTAAAGTTCTATGTACCTAACGTTGTTTTGTATTGTTGCGAATCTCTTTATCTTTATCTTTATCTTTATCAAAAATTTCATTTTAGGGACAAGCTTTTGTTGCCGACTGTCCTTTTTTTGCACAGTCGTAATCTACTGGTCAAGACGACTCTAAAAAGCTGTAACACGACGGGTTTCTCATGTGTAATTTAGGAGTTCCTATGGCCACCCTGAGGCTCCATCATCAGACCAGCTCGATGGTACTATATTATTGTATTGTCATCAGAACTAAAGGCGTGTGCACATTTTTGGAATTGTAAACCGGGAAGTGGGTCAAATTGAACTTGCAAGATTTGACCCTTACATACATACTATCAGACCATTGGAACCTTGACCCACCATAGAACTGTGTCACAGAGACGTTATGATTCAAGTCATAAGAAGTGTCAAACAAATTGTTTTATAATGTCACTGTGACACCGTTCTATGGTGGGTCAGGGTTCCATTGGGCTGATAGTACATTGCGAGTTAAGAAAAGCTTATAAAAAGAAAATTATATCCGTTGAAGGTGGAAAGTCGAGAAACCAGATACTGGGTGTCGGTTATTTCACTCTCACTTGTAAGAGGAAAAGAGTAACCTGCTTCTCAATAGGAAAAACTCGCTAACGAAGTCATTGACAGTTTGATGTGTTTTACGACGCGCTGGCCTAGTGGGTAGTGACCCTGCCTACGAAGCTAGTGGTCCTGGGTTCGAATCCCGGTAAGGGCAGATATTAGTGTGATGAGCGCGAATATTTGTTCCTGAGTCATGGATGTTTTCTATATATTTAAGTATATATTTCTCTATATAAGTATTTATATCGTTGTCTAGTATCCATAATACAAGCCTGGAGCTTAGTTTGGGACTAGGTCAATTGGTGTTACATTGTCCCCTGATATTTATTATATTTATTATAGCCTTCCTCGATAAATGGGCTATCTAACACTGAAAGAATTTTTCAAATCGGACCAGCAGTTCCTGAGATTTGCGCGTTCAAGCAAACAAACAAACTCTTCAGCTTTATAATATTAAGTACTAGCGACCCGCCCTCGCTTCGGTTTATGTGAGTTTTTTGTAACACCCGTACATAAAAAAAGAATTTATTATACATAAAAACCTTCCTCTTGAACCGCTCTATCTATCAAAAAAACCCGCATCAAGATCCGTTGCGTAGTTTTAAAGATCTAAGCATACATAGGGACAGACAGCGGGAAGCGACTTTGTTTTATACTATGTAGTGATGTATGTATTAAGTGTGTAGTGTGTATGTATGTATGACAATGCATGGGCTTCGTCTATAACAACTAGTCATAGCCTAGTCAAGTCTCGGCTCAGATTCAAGGGAAAGTTAACCGATCTAGAATGCCATCTAGTCGCTAGACAACCTAGGAATGCCAAGTTCTACATACAAGAGACAACGCTAACGGGGCGACTAACCTTAATCTATCTAAACATATACTCCCTTTGTAGAGTTACTGAACTAAAAGTAAACACAATACATACGTAAATAAACAGGGTGTTTGTAGCTAGTTCGACAGCTTTAAGGGGGTGATAGAGCAGCTCATAAGCTATCGGTTTAACCCCCATGTAAGTTCAGCAATTGTTATTACTGTTATTAGTGTCCGAGATATTGATCATTTCAATCGGAATTTTTGTAGTTTTTCCTTATGTCCATGTTACAAAAATGAAAAAACCCTTAGGTTCATGTATTAATTCTTTTTTTTTTCAGTGTTTTTTTGCATGATTAGAATCACTATGAAATAAAGAAGTTTTTAAAGCTACATGAAATTTATTTTCATTACAACTTTTGGAGCAAAAGCCGAGTTACTTTCTCCATACTAAGAGAACCCCGCGTTTGTTTTTCACCTAGTATGGAAAAACAAACTTTGTCAGATTTTCTCTGGATTTTAATCATCTTCCTTAAAAAACCTAACCTAAAATTACGAAATCCAGTAATTAAATCAATGCCTTATACCGTTCACACTGTTTTATAGATCTATTACTCAATCGCAAAACAGTTACCAACCATATACGGCAGCGGAAGTCGCCATCTTATAGCGGAAATACCTCGGCGGCACGGGAAATCGCGACGCCATTATTGGAATTTGACATAAAGGTATTTTCGGAGGGCAAATGTGCATTTGCAGCTGGTAGTGCACGGTGCACTTATGCTCATAGCTTCTGTTATTGGAAATTCTGTTTTGGCAAGAAAAAAAACCATCTCATTAAACTAATAAAAAAAAAGTGCCCCTCCATGTCTGTCTTCCCGTGGATGTCGCAAGAAACGAATAAGGGAACTAAGGCTTGTAGTACTGTTAGGCGATGGGCTTGCAACCTGTCACTAATACGCTGGTAAACATCTTAGCCTAATTGTGCGCAATGGGGTAACAGAATTATCGATAAGTTTTTTTTAGGGTTGCTAGTCATTCTGTAACTCTGCCGAGCAAGAGATTTTGTAAATCTTAAAAAAAAAAGATTTACCTACAAAATGTATTTACCAACGGCATACTTATCTTTGCAAAAGCAAGGTGCTTAATAAAGCGCGCTTTGATTAAATTCTCGATTTAGACATCGTAAAAAATAATTAGTAACTGTAGATTACTGCAAAAACATTAGTAAAGTACAGTCAAGGAATTTTATTTCTTAGGCCCGTATTAATAAACTAATCTCAACTCTAATGCTCGTCTCGAGATGCGTCAAAAATGACAGTGTTCTATGGTTTGACGTTTACTTTGACGTATCTTGTGACGGGCCTCTCAGCCAAGATGAGTTTATTAACACGGGCCTTAGTCCACTTTCAAAAGGTAAGAGACATCTTATGATTTTATTTACAGTGTCAATTTGGCATAGTTCAAAGTGCACTAGGAATTGATTCCGTGACTGTACCTACTAAAATACATTCTTAGTGCATCCCTATACATACATACAATCACGCCCATAGGGGTAGGCAGAGAGTTCCTTCCTATTGCAAACAAACTTCCCTCGCTTCCTCCACAGTCATAAGTCCCTTCATACACATGCGTTGGTTTAGGGTCTCCTGACCTGGCCCTTTCTTAAAACGTCCCCCATCTGATCGTGAAGGAATATTACTTCCCAAGTCCCTACGTCCAGTAGTTTTGGTTTTGTCAGTGGGTTAATCGATCAGCTAAGCAGTTAGGAAAATATAGATTAATCTATTAACTTTTTATACAGTATAACTATTTAAAAGACGAATCTAGCGACACCTCGTATGTCGAAATCGGGCCATCCGTCCAGCTTTAACAAGGGAACAAAGAACCATACATACTGGTCAAAAACATCACCCTCCCCCTTCGGCAGTTGGGCAAAAAAAAGTTTACATACCTAACTTTCAAGTAAACTCCAAATCTATAATTAAACCAATAAAAACGTTCCACAGACAAGACAACGCTTTCCAACTTAATAAACATGCGATGTTTCGTGTCCCACAGATATTTAATTTAGACTTTATTTTTTAACTGTAATTGTAGTCTATGGTTCACCACGAAGGTTGGTCTTGAAATAACGCGATGAATGGTTTAACAAACTAATAATTTACTAGTAAGTTGTCTTTTTTTCTATTTCTAACCTTACGAAATCGCGGGCAAAGGGGTTTGGGTAAAAGTGTCATTTATGAAAGTCATACATTTTCAAGATGACCGGCCATTAGTAAAAGTGGTAAATTATGATAGAATTATTCAAAATAAACATGTTTTGTTATGTAATGTAAATTCTTACCTAGGCGCAATTTTAGTACCAAAAACTGAACACTTAAATCTTAAATATCTCGGCTCCGATATTATTAAATGCCATAAATTACATATTATATCTATGTGTACTATAGTGTAAGGGTCCTCTAAAAAAAAGTCAATATTCTTCAAACAAATTTACCCAATGCCTTTTAGTTAATAGCAACAAATTGGTTTTTCTACCTTAAAAAAAACTGTGACAATCCTTACTTTCTTGTATGCATTTAAAATATTGTGCAAAAAGAGCGTAACATTGCCAACATAAAGAAATTATCATATTATCAATTAAAAATACACGAAAACTTTACATAATTTGCAATCATTTCATGCATTGAACCTTACACATCGAATTAATTAAGCGCATCCTTGTTCTTACTAGGACAAAGTACAATTTGCTTCATCAATAAAATTGCACATTCGCCCTTTATCTCCGGGGAACGCGTGGAATGTCATTTCAAATTCAAATTGTTCGGAACTAGTAGTACAAATATTTCTCGACCCTGATGAAATTACTTCGATGGAATTTCAACCTTAACATCTATAAACAAAGGTTGATTGTTCCTTACGGAGCTTCGTTGAAGATATTTCAACAGTATGGCAGGACTGGTTTTCTATGTGCATAGATAAAATATATTACACAAGATGAGTTAGACTTTATACTTTACGCATTATAAAATAAAGTTGTTTTTTAATGGCTACAAACTATTCTTATGAATTTTTGGTTACGTAGTATGGATAGGTCATGGCTTTCGTACTGCCCTCGTACGGAGAAAAGGCACAAGTGCCATTAATTCATAGAAGCATATCAAACTCTCAACGGTTGTAATAAGGTTGGAAGTGCAATACATTTCATATAGTAGATGTGCCTTTTTTCCGTAGGAGGGCAGCGTAGCCCACTAGTCTATCCAAGTTAAATGATTAATGTTATGGAGAAGGCAAGCGAGCACACAGGCCACCTGATCGTAAGTGGGCTGAGCTGAGACCCGTGGACGCAGCCTACAATCCTAAGACTGCAATCTTAAGACTGCAAAGGCGTTGCCAACCCTGAAGCCTAAGGGCCGTATTAATAAACTAATCTCAACTCTAATGCTCGTCTCGAGATGTGTCAAAAATGACAGTGTTCTATGGTTTGACGTTTACTTTGACGTATCTTGTGTGTGACGCACATCTCAGCCAAGATGATTTTATTAATACGGGCCTTAGATAGAATGTCTCTATGCTAGTAATTTCACCGGATCCAACAATATCGTCAAAACTCCGATATAATGGAGAACCATTCTTTTAGAGCTGATATCTTCTAAAAGGCCTAACCGATTTCCATGAAACCTAGCTAAGAAAAATCTCGATTGAACTAGCTTTCTTTTAATAAAAGCCGCATCCAAATCGGTCCATCCGTTTGGGAGCTATGATGCCACAAACAGACACGCAGAAACACAGGATCAGAGTCTCCCCAGATCTATCGACGCGGAATCGGCTTGAGCCGGTACGAAAAAAAATTATGTCCGTGCAGTAAGAGTGAAAATGGTATCGCTCGGCTCGGCTCGGCACGGTACGGCTCGGCGTTGCGAACGGAACGACGTCGTTTTCGATCTTATTGCGTGGACATAAGACTTATTCTTGCCGGCTCAAGCCGATTCCGCGTCGATAGGTCTGGGGAGACCCTAACACTCCCAGTTAGGGTTTCCAATTACCATTGCATCCACCCGGATGAGCCCGGAAATGTCCAGACTTTTAGACTAGTCCGGACTTTCTCCGGCTCTTTAATTTGTCCGGATTTTTTTAAATTAGATGGAGTATGAGTAATTATTTATTATTATAGAACAAGTATCATGGGCTCCCCTACTATAAATGGTAACTCCCAGTCGGCTTAAAATATAAATAGTCCATAAAACGACTGGCCATTATACTAATGTTAACTTCCCGCGGCTGCATTACCAACGTAATGCATTATTTATCTGATTTGGCGCCATTTTGCCATACCGGGCGCATTCCCGCCTGATATGGCGAGGTTGGCAGCGCTAGGAAGCCACAGATAGCGGTAAGGTTGGCGGAAGTCAAGTGTCATTGTTTACCTAAAGGAGTGTAGCGGAAAAAATGAACGGTATTTTTTTAGACAGGGCAGGGCCTCTATCCTAGGTAAAACCTTTTTGCTTTTGACATTTACTTTACAGTAATGGCGGCCGAGTTAAGCAGCGACCAAACCAATGCTTAAAAAACGGTGTCGGTACGGAATCGCTGTGACGCGTCGTATTAGCACCGTTTTTGACGCACGCTCCCCACACCGCTGCTTAACGTTGCGAATATCACGGCACGTCAAAATTGACGCCATGTTATTACTATGACACATTCTTTTGTTTACGCACCGTCTAGACGCGTCTGTGAATTTTGAGCACCGGTGTGGAGAGCATGCGTCAAAAACGGTGCTAATACGACGCGTCACTGCGATTTCGTACCGACACCGTTTTTTAAGCATTGGTGTGGTCGCTGCTTTAAAAACCATCAAAACCATAACAGGTGAAAACGTTTACCCAGTGCAATAGAGGGCCTGAACAAGAGTCTATTTCTACTAGGTAAAAGTATAGTGAAATCATATTGTCTTTGACGTGTTTCGTATCGTTTTTAATTCAGCCGCCATTATTGCAAAGTGAATAAACTATCATATCGTTTACAATACGATAAAATTCAATATTCCATCATTATTTCATATGTTTTAATGCATAAAAATTGTCTCGTTAGATAATTTTCCCGAAATCATTATACCTATCTGCAATATTTCTTTTCGCCTTTTTATCCATTCTTAATGAGACCCAATTTCATTTTTACCGTTGCTTTTGTTCTCGTTTAACTTTTTTCCTAGTTGCATTTTTCCCGATCAATTTGTAGCCGTATCACTTCTTCCCAAAATTAATTACATCGTAATGTAGGTTCAGTTTAGGTTTCGTTTAGTTTATACAACTTTTGCAGCAGGCCCATAGCACAGAGGCACTAGCACTAGCATAGAGGCATTCCATCTTAGTCCTCAGGGTTGGCAACGCATTTGCAGTCTTAAGATTGCATTGCATTCTTGTGAATGCGAATGTCTATGGGTCACAGTTTCCACTTACCATCAGGTGGCCTGTGTGCTCGTTTGTCTACTCTATGCCATAAAAAAAAAAAAAGGCCCGGATGGCAAAATAATGCAGAAACAGGGGTTCCGCTTCAGCAAAACTCCGTCGACTCTTGTCAAATTAGATTTTTGGAATGGGAAAAACACGACAGTGAAAATATGACGCTAAGAAAAGAAGGGAATGGATAAAACTCGCACGGGGAAAAACACGAATGTTAAAATTATACTAGCGACCCACCCTCGCTTCACTTCGGTTTATGTGAGTTTTCTGTAACACCCATACATAAACTACAATGTATTATACATATAAACCTTCCTCTTGAACCGCATCAAAATACGTTGCGTAGTTTTAAAGATCTAAGCCAGAGATGGGCATTGTTCGAATAATTATTTATTCGAATAAAAAATAATTCCTAATATTTTTAGTCGCGGATAATTTATTCGTCGAATGATTTATTTGCGAATGATTTATTCGCGAATAAATTATCCGGGAATGAATCATTCGACTACTTTTCGAATAACGAATAATTTATTCGCTATTTTATTCGGATAAATTCACGAAAAATATTTTTTCAAAACCTATCGCGTCTTGGTTTTTTCTTTAAATGATTTAATTAAGTGATGAGGCATATTCGCATTTCCAAAGTGATAGTAATAGCTCATGATATGTACAAACAACATCTTTCAGTTAGGTTTAATTATTAATTTTCTTGAAAAATGGAGCAGGTATTCCAGTACGTAATAATTATTCGTGGCAATTCATTCAACGAATAAATTATTCGACGAATAATTTATTCGAATAAGAATAATCATCCGAGAATTTCATTCGTTATTCGCGAATAATTTGTTTATTCTTATTCGTTATTCGAATAAATTTTGCCCATCTCTGATCTAAGCATTCATAGGGACAGACAGCGGGAAGCGACTTTGTTTTATACTATGTAGTGAAGAAAACATGCGTTTGGGAAAGTCATCTAACAAATTCTGTATGACATTTTGCGCAGCGCTTGCGCATTGGCGTTGGCGCTGTCCGGTTAATTATCTCAGTAACTATATGCAATCTTATTTGTCTAAGCTGGATGACATCACACTTCACTATACTGCCATCTTAAATAAAAAGGACGCATGCGTAATTTGACAGTCAAAGTAAATTTAACCCACTCTCTTAAGAAATAAGGTCGCTAATACATGCGCGGTTCTATGAGACATACGTCCTTTTTTCCAAGTAGGCAATACACGTGCGCCTGAGCAGATTGCTGCCCACCGGCCATATTACAGCTAGATCGCATTAGCCTTGCGATTGCTATAAAGTTTTCAATTAACGATTGCCCTACGCTAAATTTATGTACATAATAGCATTCCGGACACTGCACAAGGTCCTGCCACCATTAAAAAAAAACAAACGAGGACTTTTTTGTGTATTCTGATAAAAATTGTGGTTATGATGTAAGTTGAAAAACCACTGAAAAACTTATGAAATAAAACATGAAATTAATGATTTTTCGTTACATGGACATAAGGGAAAATTACAAAAATTCAGATTGAAATGATAAATATCACCGAAACTAGTAAACATCGCTGAACATACAAAAAAGGGGTTAATTTGATAACTTTGTAGCTGTTCTATCAGCCCTAGGCGGGTTTTCACCATCTCTACAACAAAAATAAAGACAGGCGCGTTGAAATAAATTATTTCTTCTAACTCCCTCCTTTATTTTTAAAGTTTTTTTGTTTGTTTAGAACTCCACCATAAGTAATAACACATATTCAGAAAATAAAAAACCAGAGGCTGACGGCCGCGGTTGTCTCATCCCCACACCGGAACAATACGAATTCTGGTGGTAGGTCAAAGGATAAGATGGCGGTAGCGATCTGGACGGACCCTGCCACCATTAACATGGATTGTGTTAAGGTTAGAGGAGAGTGGAACAAGAACAGACTGATGTTGTGCCGATCCCACCTAGTCTGTGACAAGGACAAAGGATACTGGTGAGTGATGATTACTCCAGTAAAATTTGCTTGTCAACGCCCTCATCTCTTCTTCAAATGACTTAACCAGTTATTCTGAGCGCGTCGTAAGCTGTTATCTCATAAGCCCATTTATCTAGCTGACGTCATTATTTGCCTAAGTATTTGTGCCACTTCCAGACAAATAGAGATTCACTGTCGCGTTTATGCGAAAAGGTTGGCGATTGCGGCGCTTCTTCTCCGCAATGATGGTCTCGTCCGAAGCGCTGGTAGACTCACCCTATATTACCGACGTGTAAAAGAGCCCTCAAGTGGCCTATTTACTGAATAAATATTTTGAATTTTGAATTTGAATTGAAATGAGTAGGTTGTAGCAAATTCAAGACGTTATGTAATATAGGCATAAAATAACTTAGAAAACTTTGTAGACTCATGCATAACACTTTGCTTAAATAAATTAAACAGTGAGTTAATTGTTTGAGATATCAACCATTAAATTCAATGTAATACGAAAAGTATCAAAGTCATTTTAGTGATGATGCAAGAAGCAACGTGACTAGTAGAGACCGAACCGTGTCAAACCGGAATGTTTGTGTTGGTTGACCCTTACCGGTTTGCTATGTCATAATGTTTAGTTAGTTTAGTTTAGTTTAGTTTGTTTATTCATCAATGTAATATTACAATATTAATTGCATTGCGCATGTCAAAAAATACGAAATTACATTGAGATTGTCAAACCTAAATACTAATAATCAAAGAATACAAAAATAAACAATAATTATAACAATAACAATTACACATCTAATAAATGGTCGTCGGATGTCAATATATATCTCAAACATATAATATAAAACGCTCCATTTCTGCCGAATTTTGCAAACCCTAGTAACGGCGCATCCAAAATCTTAAAATTACACTCAGATATAAGTGTAATTTTAAGATTTTGGATGCGCCGTTACTAGGGTTTGCAATATTCGTTAAATTTTAGTATTCGAATAATACGAATATTTAGATTTCCAACATTCGAATATTTCGAAAAATTCGAATATTTTTGAAAATTAAACAAAATAATGATTCTAAGTTGTGTAATTGTAAAATATGTGATGTTAATTTAAAATGTAATGTAACCTTACAATTAAAAAAAACATTTATGGTATCTTCTCCAGATACCTAGCATGTAGCCGAACTTGCTAGCTCCCTAGCTACCCTTTTACCAATTACGGTACGGTATTTAGTTCTTTTTAGGGAGTTTGATTTTGGCAAGGATTAAGCTAAATAGGTAATATATTGTTAGTCTTACATTTGTAGTTATTTTTAATATTTAAATCTATTTCCACGAACTCGATAATATGGAGGATAATTAATCCTGGCATTTTGTTAATGTTTTGCTAAGGTAAATAATTACAGACAAATTTGTGCACTATTCGAAATATTCCTTTCATTCGAATAATGAATATTGTCGAATTCGAATAACATTTATGGCGAATAATTCGAATAATCGAATATTCGAATTGCAAACCGCCGAATAGCCGTTACAAACAAATAAACCTAGCACCCGCTTAATGTACACAAAATTCCATCTGTCCTTAAACAATCTTCATTCAAAAATTCCAAATGAAAAACAAAACCCGTTATTTTTTACACCATAGACAAAATTTTAAACCAACCTTTTTTGTTTACAAGTTTTTTCTTACGCCATACATTGTGTTCCCCGGCCTTGGCTGTACGACCTTCACGCCTTAGTCCAAACCCACGGCGCGAAAAAGTTTGGTCATCGCCATATGAGACCAGTGAATGATTTTATAGCCTCGTTATTAGGTTAAACAGTTGATTTTAATGATGTTTATTGGAACGGTTTTACTGTTTTTTATAGATTCAATGACATTGACAGCTGAGCAACTATTTTTGATTAATCAGGGTCACACTGGAGTGCTAGTAAAAAAGAGTGTAAGTCTCCCGAAGATCAAGTGAAAAAGGGCGACTTACACGGTTACCTATCATTTTTATCGAATGTCACTTCATCAATTGTATCACTTCGTCGAATTTCATTTCATCGAACGCTATTTTCTGCTGAATCCATGATTTTATCAGGATATCTTAAATATTCATGTAGGTTAGGTTAGACTTTTGACTTTGTCTTTCCATGAAATGAAAAATCTGCTTATACGTTCGTGTATACGTTCGTTGAAAGGTGTTTCGATAAAATAATAGGTATCCGATTCATACACTTTATCTTTACTCTCAAATGAAGTTTAAGATTAAATAACTATTAATATGCTTGATGATGATGATTATTGGTGGTTATGTTTCAAAACAGTCCTAATTTGTTTACATTTTTAGGGTCGCCCATCCGTCCGTCCACAGCCTAGCTCAGAGACTCTTAGTACTAGATAGCTGTAATTTGGCATGAATATACATATTAGTCACGCCAATAAAGTGGTAAAATAAAATAATGAAAAATAGTACATTGTGTGTTAAGGGTGCTAAAGAAAGAAATACAAACGAGTCCGATTCTATAGTCTATACTTTTAGGTATTTAAAAAAATGTAAACAAAACTACCACGTGATTTCTGCTTCTATTGGCTGACGAACTATCGTCAGAGAAGTATAGACTATAGGTGACAGTCGAGATCAATAGTTTATATGCGAGATTTTTAGGAAATTGTTGAAAACGGGAGAAAATTAACCAGACTTTGCAGGAAATGCAAAAGATTAAGTCCTTAACCCACAATGCAATCAACTAGCAAGTCCTCCGTAATGCATTATGCAAGTTATTTAACAGATTATGCCGAATCTGCCCACAGGCGCGTGGGAGAAGAGAGCCATTACCTCGAGGTGACTGGTTCAGTGATTATTAAATAAGTCATTATTAATATTGTTATGACAATGCAGAGTTAGCCAGGGTCTGTATTTTGCTCGGTAAAACCATGTTGTCTTTATCTTGTAGTGTTTAACTCGGTCGCCATTACCGACAATATGGGTCAAATCATCAAATCATTTATTTGTATTTGCTACCATGTTACATACAGGATTTCGGATCACTATAGTGCCCGGCCGTTATAAAGTCAATCCTAACACCTGTCATTCCAGTACAAATTATAACCTCAAACCCAAGAATAGGTTATAAATCGTACTGTGATGACAGCTGTCAGGATTGACTTCGTAACGGCCGGGTACTATAGTGTTCCAAATGAAAAAATTAAATAGGTCACACCCAGGGCTACCAAAAATACCCCCCATGAGAGGGAGGCATTCCATCTTAGGCCTCAGGGTTGGCAACGCATTTGCAGTCTTAGGATTGCTCTGCAGTCTTGTGATGCGAATGTCTATGGGTCACTTTTTCCACTTACCATCAGGTGGCCTGTGTGCTCGTTTGTCATCTCTATGCCATAAAAAAAAAAAAAAAAAAAAAAAAAATGTATGTTCAGCAATTTTTAGTAGTTTCGGATATATTGATCATTTTAGTTTTGTTTGTCCTGGAATCCTGGGTTCGATTCCGAAGGTCTTATATTTGTGTGATGAGCGCAAGCATTTGTTCCTGAGTTTTGAATGTTTTTCTAAATATATAAGTAAAAAGAATCCAATTTAAATGCAACCTCCATTGAGCGGATATCTCTAAGATCCGTATTAATAAACTAATCTCAACTCTAATGCTCGTCTGGAGATGCGTCAAAATGACAGCTTTCTATGGTTTGACGTTTACTTTGACGTATCTTGTGACGCGCATCTCGGCCAAGATAACTTTATTAATACGGGCCTAAGACGGCCAAACCGATTAACATGAAACATAGCTAAGAAACGTATCGATTAAAGCCTTCTTTAACACAGTATTTGAATCGAAAAAAAAAACACGTAAAACATACTGCCTATTTTTTTGATGAATGACGCCACTGCAGTGGAAACTTAGTTAAGTGATGTTTAAAAGCCGCAGTCTATCAAATCCGTTTAACCTTCCATCTCATGCCAAGAGAGTTGAAACTTTATTAGAGTTAAGTATACGCGGATTACGCGGTATAGATACGATCGTCAATTTTAAACCTGAACAGGATTGAGATAGAGTTGAAAAATAACCAACCGCATAGTTTCTCGACTCATTAATTTTATTGTGTTTTCTAATAAACTAAAGTATTTTCTTGAATTTGGACGGTACGTTTTTGTACTACAAATGTAAACACAACTTATAGGGTATATCACATAGTTTAATAACAATTCACCTTCGAGTTTTCAACTTAACGGAAAAAAGTGGCTAACGAACGTGATATAAACGTGGTAGTTTTGTTTAATTTTTTTGAAATACCTTAAAGTATAGACTATAGGGTTTCCAAGGAATACTCCCTCCTTTTAAGTTCCTAGGTCCCTAGGTAGCTAATATTTTATTCTAACTAGACCTAAGTCCTAGCCCTACTGTCCTAAGTTGCTACGCCCTTGCAGGGTGTCATATGTATACCTTCCATATAATTCCATCTATATACCTGTAATATGACTTGCAATAAATGAATATGAATATATGAATATGAATATAGGTCCCGCGGTTTAGACTATGAGTGGTTTGTCAAACAGTTACACATGAGTTTTATATTTTAACACGAAATTCTAATCGTAATAAATTACACAATTTATACGCTTAGGTGAATATTAAGTGATCAAATAAAACCGAGTATTTTATCGTAAAACGTTAGCGTCGTGACAAAGCCACACGAAACGACCGTTCTTAGAATATAAAATAGGTCTTGCGAATGAAGCCAATTGTATTTAACTCAGAAACCGCATTGTCAATCTGTCAAATGAATTATATTCCCGATCAAAACTAAAAGACAGTACGCGCCTATAGACTTCATACTCTGAAACTGCTTTTTTTTATGGCATAGAGAAGACAAACGAGCACACAGGCCACCTGATGGTAAGTGGAAACTGTGACCCATAGACATTCGCATTCACAAGACTGCAATGCAATCCTAAGACTGCAAATGCGTTGCCAACCCTGAGGACTAAGATGGAATGCCTTTATGCTAGTCATTTCACCGGCTGTCTTATCCCCAAACCGGAACACAACAATGCGAACTCTGCTATTTGGCGGTAGGTTAATGGATAAGATTGTGGTAGCGATCCGGACGGACCCTGCACAAGGTCCTACCACCCGCAAACTGCTGCTTGTCTTTAGG
The DNA here is from genome assembly GCA_963966035.1 of Acleris laterana. Taxonomy (NCBI): domain Eukaryota; kingdom Metazoa; phylum Arthropoda; class Insecta; order Lepidoptera; family Tortricidae; genus Acleris; species Acleris laterana. The sequence goes on along the minus strand of OZ014467.1, from coordinate 7,934,155 downwards.
ACGGCAGAATAAGTTAAGAAATAAATGTACTATGTTCAAACGGGTGCATGTCTACTCACATAACTTTTTAAGTCCTATTATCGGAAGTCCGAAAATGTTTCTCGTACCATTTCACATCATAATGATCACTCCTCATACTCTTCTAAAAAATTTTTAGTAATAACCATCTGAACTCATAATCATCTGAATTCATAACGCCAATATTAATGAAGCCGTACATTTTTCACCATTTCTTAAATATCTTACGTGTAATAGGTTAGGTTAGATTTTTTTTCAACGTGGGGATGCTTAGGCAGGTAACACGTTGTCTCCGATCCGGCAGGAGGGTACGCCAGGGTGGTTTTTAGTGGGTTGCGCTCTGCCGCCCCCTCTCATTCTGAGGGGGGATGGCGGGTGAGTCCCACATATCCCCTCACCACTCCCATGGTGAGGGGAATCCATAAAGGATTTTCCACCCTGACAAAAAAAAAAAAAAAAAGGTTAGGTTAGATTTATAAAAAATCACAAAAAGTAGGTACTTACCAGTTTCTTAAAAAAAAATGCATTATGAATTGCGATAATTATGACTATGATGAAAGTATGAACAAAAAAGTATGAGGAAAAAAATTATGAAGAGTGATTATTATGAATACAAATCGGTAGGAAAACAAAAAATAGGAGTAAGAATTTTATGTGAGTCAATATGGACCCTGTTCAAACATGGAAACACGTTCAATGTTATAATTAGAACAATGTGCTTCATTTTAGGTTGTATTCCCTACTTACCCCGTTTTACGGTACCCGAAACCGACGTGAATGCATAACTTGTTATTTGAATATGGAAGCCGTGTGTGGAAGAAGCTAGAGATTTGTCAGGATCAGCGCAGGTGGAAAGAAGTGCCTATCCCTCTGGGAAACAGGCGCAGGCGTGATTTAATGTATGTATAGTTTATACATCGCTCTTTAAATACAAAAGCGCCACAAAACGAAAACAGACATAGTTTAATCCCCCGTGTGGTTGCCGGATTAGAATAGTGCCACTCCGTATCTTTCCGTGGCTCGTCGTAAAAGCCGACTAAGGTAATAAAGGCGTGTAGTACTGTTAGGCGATGGGCTTGCAACCTGTCACTAATACACTAGTAAACATCTTCGCCTAAGTGTGCAAAATGTGGTTACAGAATTATCAAAAAGTTTTTATAGTTGTTGGAAATTCTGTAGCTCTGTCTACCCCATTCTGGGGATAAAGGCGTGAGTTTATGTACGTGTATGTATGTTTGATTTGAAACTTAAAGTATATAGCATTCCGAATTGAAATGCAATACAAACACATTTTGATTTGTGGCCCTTTAGTATCTAAGCAACGACATGTTGTTTTTCGAGATAGTTTTTAGTGATTGTCGTAGCCCGCCATGCCCGCCCGCCATGCTCTTGCCCGGTTTTTAAGAGAATAAACACCTGTGTTGAAATCATACACCAATTGCGTTTTCCGCTCAATTGTCCAATCGCACAAAGGCCCAACCGTTTGCCTGTTATCGGGCCGTTTGACAACAACTAAAAAAGACAAAAGAAAGAATTCCCAGTTGTTACTTACGTTTTGTTACCAAAATATAACTGCTGTAATACCAATCCTATAAGCATTTTAAATTTTTGACGACGCACTGGCCTCCTTGGTTGCCTTCGAAGCAAGCGGTCCTGGGTTCAAATCCTGGTAAGGGCAGATACATATATGTATGATGAGCGCGAATATTTGTTCCTGAGTATTTAATAATAATAATAATAATGTTTATTTTTTATATTAGTATTGTTATTTTACTTTTATAATTGAATATTTATTGTAAAAAACCTAATTTACAGAAAATTAAATAAATACTTAAAATAATAATAATAATATCAGGGGACTATGTCACACCAGTTTACCTAGTCCCAAACTAAGCTCTAGGCTTGTACTATGGGTACTAGACAACGATATAAATACTTATATAGAGAAATATATACTTAAATACATAGAAAACATCCATGACTCAGGAACAAATATTTGCGCTCATCACACAAATATCTGCCCTTACCGGGATTTGAACCCAGGACCTCTAGCTTCGTAGGCAGGGTCACTACCAACTAGGCTATCGCGTCGTATTTAAGTATATGTTTCTCTATTTAAATATTTATATCACTGTCTAGTACCCATTATACAAGCCTAGAGCTCAGTTTGGGACTAGATCAATAGGGGAATATGCATGTATTTTAAACTCGCATTTCTCGACAAAATATGAAAATAACGTAAATGAGATCACACAAGTACCTATAGACAGAAACCTCACATTGATAAAAAGAACTAGGAAACTTTTTTTATTCATGTTGGTAACCGTGGTGGCAACCGTGCACTTTGAAAGGGTTAGCTAGCATTTTACAAGCTTTTATTTATCTTTGCTGTTTTTAATACGAAAGGAGGATGCCCAGATTCATATGGACTCTGGCCTAAAACCAATAATGACCAGCCATATGTCATTTGAAAGGTTTTTTCATACTCTAAAACTTTTTGTATGGCGGGAAATCTTAAATCACTGTGTGAAATATTAAAAATCCATAAGGGTTCCGTTTTTTGCCATTCGGCTACGGAACCCTAAAAATCTGGAACATCGAGACGCCTACATAGACGACTTTAGCATAATTACTTTGAAAAACCGCTGTCTTTGCATGGCGATAACTTTTTTCACACAAAGATTTCGAACCACCTGCTGTAGTAATAGTTTTACAACTTAGAATTACCTATCCGGGGACATATCGCTTGTCCTTATTGGTCAATAGGCCAATTTGACCATCCCCCTTTGAATTTTTAATTTCAATAATTTATTGCATATCATATTACATTAATATGTTGGTATTCGCCGAGTTGCGAATAGTTAGTTTCGTTTTGAAACCTAAGCAAATGATTTCTGAGCGGAAAAAGTATAGACAACCACAAAACTTGTCTCAAAAAAAAAAATTTCGACAGAAACTTTTAATTTATAAGAGCGTGAATATATCTTTACATGTATGTCTTATTAACACCTCTTCTACCCGATGAAACTAGGAAATCAAGATTTACTGCCGACTCTTACGTAATAAGACCAATAAACATTTATAGCACAGGACAAGGCAAACGAGCACACAGGCCACCTGATGGTAAATGTTATCTGTGACCCATAGACATTTGAATTCTCAAGACTGAATGCCTCTATGATATACTGCCCGGCCGATAAAAATAAATCCTGACACCTGTCATTCAAGTACAAATTATAACCTCAAACCCAAGAAACTTTATCTTCTTTACATAGTATAAAATGAAGTCGCTTTCACTATCTGTTTGCTTAGATCTTTTAAACTACTTAACGGATTTTAATGGAGTTTTCAGTAATAGATAGAGAGTCAAGAGGAAGGTTCATATGTATCATAAATTCTGGTTTATGTACGAGTGTTACATAAAAATCACATAAACCGAAGCGACGCGAGGGCGGGTCGCTAGTTTAATGTAAACCCCAAAAATCCGATCCCTGCTAATGATATATTATTGTATAATCACGAAAACCAGAAATTTTCTCTTGAATCACTTTATCTATTGATGGAAACCGCATTAAAATCTGTTCCGTAGTTTGAAAGATCCAAGCGTACACACAGAGGGACAGATCGCGGGAAGCGACTTTGTTTTTAATATGCAAAGATAAAGACAAAAATGGTGATTATATTTCTCGTAAATACACATGTTATTCGTATAACTTTATCTGTCTATTTTACCTGACATTATGAATTTATGGTAGGTACCCACTGTTCTGGTGACTAAAATTACATTATACCAATCAGATTTGGTAGCTCTAGTTGCCAACAATTAGCACTGTGTGTTTGAGACCCGGAGAGTACTTAGTTTTGACAATTTACGCAAATATTTATTTAGTTTACCGTAGCTAAACGACCATTGTAATACCTTTTGAATATTAATAGATTGTAATGTTTTTTGACCTTGGTTACAACATTAAGATTTATAAACGTAATTATCTCTTCTCGCAAGATCTGTCAGTTACCTATTTATTTCATCACTAAAGATAAATTAAAGACGCATATAATGGCGAACATATTGTTAAAGAACTTTTGTTTATAACATTAATGAAACATGTTTGCAGAACGGTTTTAAAATAAAAAAAATATATGTAGATGTTTACTGTAAGTACCTATTAAAAAATATCGAACGTAGGTTTTATAGCTAAAACATGGTATAATCCAGCGGCAATTAAAAAAATCTCATCTCATAACCTCTTAGGAAAAACCACAAACTCAACTTTCCCGCGTAAAGCTCACCATAACTTTTTAATTTCGAAACACCACACAACACTGGCACAAGCACTATGTTGGCACACTTGATGTTTGACGTTTTTTAGCGCGGCAAATCAAAATGGCCGAAACGTCCGACGCGGTCGGCGCGGCTCGCGTCACTGGAAATGGTGGGTGATAAGAGGGGGGGCGGATGTGGCGTGGAAGTTCATAGTTTAACCTTTTTGGATGGTAAGCGGTAGATAATTCGATTTCTGATAACCAGCTTTATCCTATGAGATTTACGTGATAGAATTAGGAAGCGATTAACTAATTTATGGATACAATGCTAATAATGAGAAGAGAGATGGTTTTGTTACAGACTGTAGTAGATAGTGTACGGGCGTCCGACAGGGAGGCCAACGGGACGCTGTCCGTCTGTATCTTTGGAACCGTAATAAATAAATAGCAGTTTTTTTTTAATTGAGAAAAAAAATGTGTTCATTATTTTTTGATAATGTAAATAATAAATAAATATCAGGGGACAATCTCACACCAATTGACCTAGTCGCAAACTAAGCTCAAGGCTTGTACTATGGGTACTAGACAACGATATAAATACTGATATAGAGAAATATATACTTAATTAAATACATTAGAAAACATCCATGACTCGGGAACAAATATTCGAGCTCATCACACAAATATCTGCCCTTACCGGGATTCGAACCCAGGACCACTAGCTTCGTAGGCAGGGTCACTACCCACTAGGCCAGCGCGTCGTCAAAATGACGGACCAAATTGTTTTTTTAGGACACTAGCCTATTGCAGAGAAGAAGCGCCGCAAGAAACTCTAGCAGATCATTCGTTTAATCATAAAATACAATCGTACTTAAAAGTAAAATCACAAAGTAATAAATAATAACAAAGAAACATCGGAGGAACAATAGCTGAATACATGAATATATTATATTCTATTCTATATGTATAGAGAAACACTAAGGGCCTGTTGTTTGATCAGTAGTTAAAGTAACTAATTGTTATAATTTGAAAAAGGAATCGAAAATTTTAAGGAATCTCAAGGAAATGTGTCAAATTTTCAATTCCTTTTTCGAATTTTAACAATTAGTTAGTTTAACTACTGATCAAACAACAGGGCCTTAGATACGTAAAAAACATCCAAGATATCTGCCCTTAGCTAGCTTCGTAGGTAGGGTTACTACAAACAGTACCAACTAGACTAGCGTGTCGTCAAGTAATAGTACATTACTGCAGAGGTCGTGAAGTAAGGGATTGCTGGACGAGTTAGGGGTAGACAGGATAAAACGAGTATAAAACAAAGTCGCTTTTCGCTGTCTGTCTATCCCTATGTATGCTTAGATCTTTAAAACTACGCAACGGATTTTGTTGCGGTTTTTTTAATAGATGCAGTGGTTCAAGATGAAGGTTTTATGTATAATAAAATATTTTTTATGTACGGGTGTTACAGAAAATTCATATAAACCGAAGCGAAGCGAGGGCGGGTTGCTACTGTTTGATAAAATAACATTACTGTTATACATTGACGATGTGCTTATTTCTCGTTCCAAATACTTATATTTAAACCGCGACAGATAGATTTCGTTACAAGTTAAAAGTCATCTAATTTTAAGCCAAAACTCAATCTTAAGTGAAAAACTCTATCCACGGTTTGTTGGAAACAAATTATATAGCTGTACAAACTCAAGTGGGTGTCAAACTACGTAAAGTTGAAATTAAATTCCAAAGTGTTTTACGTAACCTAAAGCACCCTTGAGACGAAGCAAAGCGAGTGTTTTTAAGAGCCCTTGCCACACAAACTTAAATGCGCTGGTGGAAAAATATGGAACTGAATTTAGTATATCTTAAATGAGAGTTAAGCTTAGATGGTAGTGCCGGCGTAAACGGCAAAGATAAGTTTGTATTGCTATGTCAAGATTTTCTTTAGAATTTAAGATATTTTATCGTTGAAAATTTCTCGCTGAAATCGCAGAATAAACATGTTTTTCGTATGAGAATAAGTTGAAGTTGGTAGGTAACTAGATTTAACCAAGTTTCGTAAACTTGGAAAAGATAATAAATCGATAGTTTTCTGAAAAAGGACTGACATAAAATGGTCAAAATACCTATCATTAACATAGGTAGGTAGTTAGCGACATCTATTGGTGAATAGCCGTTTTATTTACGTGTTACGTGCATGAACCATTTATTTGCCTAATAAAAGTAAGACATCCTTAAGTCGGTAAAAACTACTTTCAATACTGTTTTTATATATTATCCGTGTAAATTAAATAAACTTACCCGATCAGAAATAGCCTCTTCAGTTTTCCCGCGCTTCAGTCCAGGCGCGCGGACTACGTTCGCCGGTGGCGCCATCACCGTAGCGGCGAGCGGCGGAACTACTCCGCCTCCAGGCGCGCTCACCGGGATGAATCCCGCTTCCATCATTCACTTATCATCGCACAGATGGCGCTTCTATCAAAATTAAGCATCACCGCTACCCGGCACTAGAGGGCGATGTTTTTATTTACGATACAAAACTGTTGTAAAAATGTATAAGCACTTCAATTCACAGTTTGGACGATTTTAACTCACTAGCCATTGCAAGGAACTGATTTTATTTGAGCGTAGCGTTTGAAATTTAATAATTTGAGCAAATTAGCACGACACACTTGGACACTTCACTTTTACTAATTCATGATTTAAAAATATCTTATTTTAAATGTAGAACGTACACGCGCGTTGTCTCACTCGACTGTCATACCTGTGAAAGAGAGAAACGATTAATTAATGATAAATATGATAATTAAGTAAAACAAGATTGAATGAAACTTGTTTTGATCGTAAAACGGACAAGGGCGAGTCGGACGAGGCTCAGTGAAGGGTTCCGTTGCCTTTACTACCAACACTAAAATTATCTTAATAATTATTTTCTTTTTTTCCTTTTTCTCCCTTTATCTCTCTCGTAATATTGTTGACATGTTGTCCTGCTGAACTACGCATGATATTTGATATTATATTTAGTTTAATATTTATAACTTTATATACTTAATGCTAGAGTAAATAGTATCATTGTAGTATTAAATATGGTTAAAAAACGACTGACTGCTGAGTTGCGGCGTTTCTTCTCCGCCACTCCTCTTGGGCAGCGCTGGTAGATTCTTGACGTGTAAAAGTGCTCGTGCGGCCTACTTACTGAATAAATATCTTATTTTTTTTTCTATTGAAACTTAGGTATTTCATGCTATCTTAGATGATTTTCAGTAGACATAATATAACTCAGGTACGTATGAAGTCTAATTAACCGTGAAAGGTAATTTTCCTTCTAAATTAGCTTTAAGAAGAGATCTAATAGTACCAGGGACCAGCCCGCTCATTCAAGGGGTTTCAAATGGGTTTTTATAAGGATTTATTTAGAAAAGCCGTATCGCTTGAAAGCTGTTCGATTTGCTTTTTAAAGTGCTATTTATAAGGGTTACCCTTACCAAATCCGTTCCGTGTACGTTCTTGCTCGATTTTGCTTTTGTAGCGCTATATTTTGAGTGCTACCAATATCCCTTTAACTTAAAAAAGCCGTTCGATCGGCTTTTTAAGCGCTATTTATATGGGTTACCCTTATAAAAAGCCGTTCTAATGGCTTTTTAAGCACTATTTTTAAGGGTTACCCTTATATTTGGTTATGCAATAAGAGGGATATCAATTTACTGCGCTCTTCAGGTTTCCCTTATGTGACGGCTAGTTTAACAAACAACTAAGTCGTATATTTCTTCCACAGGGGTCATTCTTTTAGTGGGTTGTACTTCGAGAGGTAAGCCTTTTAATAGTAGTTTATGCAATAGTTGTATAAGAGAGGTCAAAAATATGAGTGGCGTGTGTTACGATGTGAGCCGAAGGCGAACATCGTAAAGGTAAGCGCCACGAGTGTTTTTTGACTTAGTTAGGTATACACCGTTGCATACAATACTTTTTCTACGACTAGGTTTCAAATGAAATGCAAAACTAAGCGAAAAAACTTAGAAACGAACGAACGAAGTAAAGAACAACAAACGAGCGGGAAACAAGAAAATTACAAAATATGTGTCTATGGTTTACTTTGTTTTTAAATTGACGGAATGGAAAATAGAATTATTTACAATTCCAAAACATTTTAATTTGACCAATCAGAATACTTCACCAAATTAAATCCACCAATCACAATACACATCGACTGTCAAACGGAACGATAGGTTCTTTTAGGTACGTGTTTCTCTTTAACTAATTTAAATCTTTTAAAAAAACTTTGTATTTCGTATCAACCAACCAGAATACAGCTATTTTAAAATCGACCAATCAGGTAACTGAAATCATTTCTCAAAACATTAGGTGATTTATAGTCCCTATTTCACAATCGTTAAAATATGATTAAATCGATTGTGCAACTCTAAGCTTTGGCAGCTGGCCGTATCGTTTTATCTCAAAAACGCACAAGTGCTGTTTTGGGGCATAGACAAGATAGACTTTTCTCTAAATTATTCTGCGGACATATTATGTATGTTCTTATTATTAGTGTTCGTGACTATATAAATGACAGATAAAAGTACAGGAGTAGGAAAAGGCTTTTATGGGTGGTCGGGTCCCTGAATGGTACTTTAAGTATTGAAAAGTTACTCTACGACTGCGCCATATAGACATACAGGCATGGCGAAACTATAAAGGTTCCTAGATTGTCTATGGAACCCTAAAAGGCAATAATTTTAACGTCGTTTTGGATGATCAAGTTATTTTAATTCAAATAAAATGGCACTTCCAAATATAATATACATAATATTTTTGCCGCGACTTCACATGTTGGTTTTGGTGTTCAATCTATACTTCTATACTAATATTATAAAGCTGAACAGTTTGTTTGTTTGTTTGCTTGAATGCGTTAATCTCAGGAACTACCGGTCCAATTTAAAAAAATCTTTCAGTGTTAGATAGCCCATTTATCGAGGAAGGCTAGGCTATAGGGTATATATCATACTCACATAAACCGAAGCGAAGCGCGAGCGGATCGCTAGTATAATATACATTTTTGCCGCGACTACACGTGTTGGTTTTGGTGTTCAATAATAGTAGTTTACGTGACGGTCGTAATGCCAATTACGCAGAGTCGCGTACAATACCTACACAATACTTCCATCTACACACATGTTATAAGTACTCTAAGATGGGTTCAGAAGCCGAAAGGCAAATGACTAGCATTACCTGTGGTAGGTGACAGCGATGACAGCTGTAACGTAATTTCATTACGTCATCGAATATTGTAAGGTAACGAGATCCAAATTTGGAACGTCTTCCAAAATTAACAGCTGTCATCGCTGTCACCTACTACCACAGGTAATACTGGCCATTGCTTTGATATAATGTCTAGACAAAGAGTATTTGTATTGTACGATAACACGTCAAAAGCAATTATCTTTTACGCACTGGAATAGAACCTGATATTTATTTATTTATGTATAATTCAGCTTGTCTCGCAGACAGCTCTAAATAAAGCATAGTTAATTAAAACTTAGCTTTCTACGGTGGGCGGCGCGGGTTTCGCCGCGGTTTGTTTGTATGCTAATACTGGCCTACACATTACGCAATCGCACTACTGTACGACACAGGCGGTGACAATTTGACAAGATTTCATATTTTCAAGACTTTAATTTTATTCGTTTTATAGATACTGTTTGGAAGGAGGAAGACACTAATAGTTTAAAAAATTCTCTAGAATGATTAATTATTTTACTATTAATTTATTGAGATGTACTTATTCTAAAAGGACGTAGCTTCATTTCTACGACACAATGGACATATTACGTTAGTCTAATCTGTATATAAAAAAGTATCATGTCAACGGATAATTCTCTAAGTATCTATCCATCTGTGAATAGTGTCAATGTCAAATTTGAAGTATGACAGCTTTTTTTCTCGTGAAAAGGGCAATGATATTATAATGTATTCAGGGCATAGTATTGGTAAAACTCGATATTTTTATTAACTTACTTGTAATTTTGTAAATAAAGTAAAATAAATCTAAATAAATATTTTGCCGTGTTCAGGAGGAAAAACCCTTTCGATTCGTATATTAAATTGCAGGTGTCACCAAAATTAAATGTTGTCAATTTCTTGGACCGTTTTTATAACTCCTGAATACTCCTGATACCCTGGTAAGCCAATAATAGTAAACTACTGCAGAGACCGTTAAGTAGGGGATTGCTGGACGAGTTTGGGGTAGGGTAGGATATAACGATTCCAGGGGTGTTATTCTCTCAAAAACAACGGACGGTCGGACGGACGAGCGTAATCGCAGCGGCGAGTTTAATCAGTCCCTTCAGAGCGAACAAAACACATTTTAGCGCGTGCATTTTCAATTAAGTAGCCTTATACGTTCGATCCATTGGCAGAAACCATGCTGCTAAATTGAAAATGCACGCGCTAAAATGTGGTTTTGTTACCTAAACTCGCCGCTGCGATTTTGATTGTTCGTCCGCCCATTCATTGTTTTTGAGCGAATAACACCCCAGGGTAGTGATTCTCTCAATAATGACGGTCGGACAGACGAACGAGTGAATGTCCAAGCGGCGATTTTAAGTAGTTCCGTCAGTGCGAACAAAACATATTTTAGCGCGTGCATTTTCAATTAAGCAGCCTTATTCGTTCGATCCATCGACAGAAACCATGCTGCTAAATTGAAAATGTACGCGCTGAAATGTGTTTTGTTCGCTCTGACGGGACTACTTAAACTCGCTTCTACGACATCCACTTTTTAAGAGAATCACACCTGAGCAATAGAAATATCATTGTCCCTGGGGCTCTGATACTACGCCTACAGGTTACCTACAAAGAAACATACACTTTAAAAACATCTCTCTTATTTATTGGAAGCTATAGTAAAATATACACCCACTCCCACAGGACTCCGTTGCATGCCACAGATAAACTAGAGCGTGACCCAAACAATGCGTCGGAATCGATTCGAGACCGATAATCGATTATGAATCGATACGGATCTAATTGGCAGCTATTAGAGTTCTTTGAATTGAGTTTTTTTTTTTAAATCGTTCTATTTCCGGTGGCATTTTGAGAAAATTTACTCGTTTTTATTGGATTTAAATACGGTTAGTTTTCTTTTCTAATTATTCCTAAAATGGACGCTGGAAGTAAGTACATTTCTAAGTAATTACATATAGGTACAGTCACCAGCAATAATAACCAACACTTAGCGACCCGCCCTCGCTTTGCTTCGGTTTATACGAGTTTTCTGTATCACCCGTACAATAAACCATATTATAAACCTTCCTCTTGAATCACTTTATCTACTGCATTAAAATCCGATCAGTAGTTTAAAAGATCTAAGCGAACAGACAGCGGAAGCGACTTTATTCTATTTTATGTAAAGATAAAGATTGGGCGCAAAAATAAATGACACGTCTTTATTACTAGACGTATAAGAGCGTGTCAAATATTTTAGCGCCCAATGTAGGATAATATATGCTGGTGACTGTACAACCAAAATGGACAAGCGCGATCGGAGGTTGGCGTCGGTGGTAAGAACTATGTTTTTTTTATAAAAAGTTTTCCGATGATATCCTTTTTAATAAAATGTATGCAACTGTCATTTTTGTTACCAAGATACCGTAAAACAACCTAAAATAAGAACAAGTATTAAATGGACAATCACGTTATGTCCATTGGAAATAATTTCAGTCTTATAATTAGTAACATACGCTTCATTTTGGGTTGTGTCCCTACTTACCCCGTTTTACAGTATATATTGGAATTTGGTAACAAAACGAACAAGGAACAAATGTATAGGAAAGGGACATATCGGTACTTTTTTATAGTCAAGGCATCTTTTATTTTACCCACGTGTCTCGAATGATGAGTAAAAGGCATCCGAAGTTTTAAATTAAGTGCTTTTCAAATTCGGAATGATGACCAACCTTCAAAAATATCTGCGATATTGTTAAATTTTTAACTCCTTTCTTACAACGATATTAAGAGGCCGACTAACCGACCGATATGTCGCACACACTCTACAGTCATTGTTTTGATTGTCATACATCTACCGTATTAATCTCGTTTACAATTCGAACGTTTAAACTATCACCTATCATTGTTAGCAACATTCTTTACAATCTTTATTTGTTACTCTTTTGTTATTTCTATTTGTTTACATTTCCACAGATAAACTGACAATAAAAACTGACAACGTGGTTTTGACTGATAATACCCATTCTAGTTCGCAACATTATTATCTATACAGATAAGAACGGTGACGTTGATATTGATTTATCATAAGAAATCACGTAACGATTCTTTTTCGTAATACTAATACCCTTACCCTTTCCAGCACTTAAAAATTACTTGAAAAAGTCGTTAATGTCTAAAGCGTATTATAGGGTCGAGGACTATCTAACAGACAAAAATGCATGGTCTAAACCCGAAACATAGTCAATAATAACTTGATCAATTGCAAAAGCTTTATCTTGTCTAGGGGACACCGTTGATGTAGGAAAACATATCGAAACTTTTATGTGGTCATCTTGCAACGTGTTATAAGTTATAAACAAATATGAGTAGGTGGGTTTTAGTTTTTTTTTTTCCTTTTTCTTCCTTTATCTCTCACGTAAGATTTTTGGCATGTTTTCCTGCTGATCTATTTGATATTATATTGGATTTAATATTTATTGCTTTATATAATGCTAGATTAAAAGTAATACCATTGTAATATGTTTAAAAAATGACTGACCGCTGAGTTTCTTGCGGCGTTTCTTCTCAGCAGTGTCTCCTCTTGGGAAGCGCTGGTAGATTCCTGACGTGTAAAAGTGCCCGTACGGCCTACTTACTGAATAAATGTCTTTTATCTTTATCTTTTTTTTTAATTTAACCATTTTGTAAAAACTAAAAAAAAAAAAAAAATTGTTAGAACTAATTAAATATTGATCTCTTATGTACCCGCCGAGTTGCGGCTCGTTAGTTTCGTCTCGATGATGTCTGAAAGGAAAAAAGTATAGTCGGCAACAAAAGCTTGTCCCTAAAATGACACTTTTGACAGAAAGTATATTGGGCCTAAAAATGGTGAAGTACCTCGCGAGTGTCATTCGAAAGTGACACAAAGCCATTGATTGCAACAGTATGTAAACAAGCATCTTAAACATCCGACCACTCCTTTTTGTTTTGTTTGAATTCAATAAACACGATCGTAATGTAGATATTAACAGTTATTGCTTAGGTACCTATTTTGAGTATGATTCCGATATTTCCGATGTTGGCACGACAGGTCGCGCGTTTATAGTCTGTTATAAGTAGACATCGGATTATATGCACTATTAAAATGCTAAAATATGCATGCAAATATATGCATTAAAAAAGGGTGAAATATGCACAAAATATGCACTATAAAAAACCATTTATAATTAGAATTTTCATTTATTTATATTATAATTTATAATATAACTTATAAATATATGTATAATTATAAATTATAATTTATAATTTTTATGACAATAAACAATAATATATTTTTCCAGGTTTTCTACGGCAGACTTGTGACGTTTGTCACTTAATATCAATGTAGGTATAGGCTGAAAATTACCTTTCGACGTCAACTGACGTTACCGGACAGAACTTGAAATTTAGAGTCGACGGCATAATACAACACGCCTAACGCGTATAACTACTGAAATAAGCACTGTTAATGAAAAATTACCAAAATATGCAAAAACGCTATAAAATAGAATTATATGCATTTGCATAATATGCAAATGCATATAATCCGATGTCTAGTAATAAGCTATAACCTATAAGTTCTGTTACAAAGTTATTCTCAAATAAATCTAACTTCTATTCTTTAATTACTTAATTTAAAAAAATATATTATTCCATTGACCTCGTAAATGGTAAAAACTGAGGTTAAAATTATGGTGAGACTTTGGTATCTGTGGGTCTGAATGTCACAGATATTCTCTTTTTAATCGATCAACCTATAAAGAGGTAAATAAAAATAAAATAAAAAAATAAAAATAAAATAAAAATCATTTATTTCAGGCGTTGCCTATATAGTGCTAGTAACATTGGTCTTATAATTATATTAGTTAGTTAAAATTAAAATTTAATTAAATGTACATTAGACAGTTGCGTATCTTTTGAGAGTTGGACGCGCGTCCAGTGCTGCATAATAGCACTGTCCACGTCCAGTCTCCCCGCAACCGTCTGCATGAGGCAATTGGCAAATAAGCACATACTCGTAAAAAACACTTTTATCAGACGGAAAAATCGTTTCATTGTTTTGCCCCAATACATCAACAAGCCCAGTCATTAACTACTGTAATAAAAAAAATACGGCAAAGCATTTTCACAGTCCATTCACTACCCAATTCGCAACCATAGACTATTATTTTTTCAACCCTACACAAATCTAACCTTTATCAGTCAGAATATAAAGTTCGCAATATTTATTAAAACAAAACATACATTGTGTAAACAGTGTTCCATTATAATAAAACAAAAGCAATTGTAAGGCAAATCGAAATTTGATCGTATTTATAACTAAGTTACGTCAACGTAAGTTCTGAAACAATTTGATAAAGCGGCCATTTTGGTTTGCTATTCAGCAGAATAAATAGATTTGCCTTTGTTTTCAAATTGGATCGTGACTGCCTTATATAAGTGTAGTCGTGTAGTTTATTGGAACATATTGAGCTTGCATAAGCTAACGGCTTTCGCCGCTTTCTACGTTTGGTGGTTTGGATATGAATGGTTGATTTATAATCATAATACAACTTAATTTAATTACGGTCAATAAATAAGTTTAAATTAGCATGCTTGTTTTTTATAAGTAAACCAATAGCTACATAGACCGCAATAAAGTACGTGCCTTCTCAATGCATACAGTGTTTGAGTCAATATAAAATATTGCATATGAATGTTTACTGTGGTAAGTATGCTCGAAGTAACTCTGATAGAAGGGTCCCTTGTATCGGAGGATTTAAGGTGCTTAATAGTTATACAGGTAAAATACCTAGTAACTGGCCTCTAAAATACCCGTTACTGGCACCTAGTGATTGTTGAATTTCGTCTCTATTACCTTATAATCGGTCGGCGGCCAACAATAGGTCAGCTTACCCTACCTTGTAGTACACTTTTTTTTTAGTAATTACTTCCCTAATAAAAGGCGTGAAAGCAGTTCTTTAAATCTTCTCAAAAATCTAGGTAGTTGAGTGGAATTTTATAGTTATAACTGCCACGTTATAAAGCAAATAATATGTTAAAAATCCATTACTTTACCCCGTCGCATGGCACTTGCAGGGAAGAACCTGTGCGTGATTGGTCACACTTTTTACGAACGTATTGTTTTATGCATTGTATACTGTGACTTACTATGGAAAATAAATATCATTAAGTAATTCATTCATTCCCTTTTTTTTAAGTCTAAATAACGTTGTCAATCAACTCCCTTAACGCGCACGCAAGTTGCACCCTGCGAATCGGGGCGTCTTTGCGTTCTATAACTCCTTTTGGCGGGTAAACTGAACAGCGCCGCGCTAAAATTAACAATTAAAAAAAAAGTTGTTGATTGATGGCGCGCTCGTTCGTCCTTAAGAGAATTCTTTTATTATTTTTTTATTTCTTTTCTTTATAAATGTAGTATTAAAGCAGTATACAGGGTGTATACGGAGGGGTGGATCAAACGAAGGTCAAAGGTAGGGGACCTCAAGGGGCATCTGAATCACCCCCATGTATGTTCAGCAATTGTTAGTAGTTTCGGAGATATTGATCATTTTAATCGGATTTTTTGTCACTTTTCCTTATGTCCGTGATACGAAAAACCCCTAAATTCATGTATTTATACTTTTTTTTTCCAGTGTTTTCTTACATGATTTGAATCACTGTGAAATAAGGAAGTTTTTAAAGCTAAATGCCATTTTTTGTTCATTACAACTTTTTGAGTAATCGCACAGAGTTACTTTCTCCATACTAAGGAAACCCCGCGTTTGATTTTCACCAAGTATGGAAAAACAAACTTTATGTGTTTACTCAAAAAGTTGTAATGAAAAAAAATATGTTATGTAGCTTTAGAAACTTCCTTATTTCACAGTGATTCTAATCATGCAAGAAAACACTGAAAAAAAAAAGGTATAAATACATGAATTTAGGGGTTTTTCGTATCACGGACATAAGGAAAAGTGACAAAAAATCCGATTAAAATGATCAATATCTCCGAAACTAATAACAATTGCTGAACATACATGGGGGTGATTCAGATGCCCCTTGAGGTCCCCTACCTTTGACCTTCGTTTGATCCACCCCTCCGTATACACCCTGTATGTCAGCAGGGTAAGTCACATACAGATAACTAAATTCGTGTGGTTTAAAATTCACACTATCTTTAATAATTCATGCTTTACTCCCGTAGGTATATAAAATGCTATTATAAGACTCAAGGCCAATATTACTAGCATATAACGGCTTCCAATAATCGCCTATTACTTTAATCCTCTTTGAATTTACCAACATAACTTTACAGCCAAAACGCCAAAAACATAACGCATCGTGGTTCTTGTTCCATAAACTAAAAGTCTATAATAGCTTGGTTACGTCTTTTTTAAACTTGCTCTCGTCATAATGACATTGTGGCAACGGAATAAAGATGGCAGCCCACCTGTAATCCATTTATCCTTTGTATTGACGCCTTCTTATAGTATTTGTTTCGTCACAAGTTTTCGCAACTCCGCCCATGACTTACAAGGTCTATCGGTTAAGATATGCGGTGCCAAAAATCGATGTTAAGTATATTCCGACGACGCAGTTAGCCTATAATAGTTTGTGGACTGCCTACGAAGTTGGCGTCCCGTGAAAGGGGCCCTTTATTTGTGCGATGCCAGATTAGACGTCCTGATTTTCTTTTAGCAAAGTCCCGATACTAGTGATGAGAATGACAATATATTCTTGAGAGTTTATATTTATTTGTATATGAAATATAGTTTCACGTAGAAGCCTAAAACTGCTTATCTACATCCATATCAAAACTTCCCTATAATATGTTTAGAAACGATAAGCAGATGACCTATATTAATTAGGAAACCTGTATTTGGTAGTTGTACTGTAATGTTAACATTAATGTATTACATGTCATTAAAGTATCGGTGACCTATACTTTAATGTGAACATTAAGATACAGGACAACTTCAGACACAGGTTTCACACATATTGTAGAAAACTTATGATACCTATGCATGTAGATAAAGTTATGTATGCGACTACGCATAATTAGGCATTAAAACACTCGTGTGATCTTATTATGAAACTCTCCTTTCGGCTCGTTTCATAAAACCACACTCGTGCCAATGCCTCTCATTATGCAACTGTCACATAAATAACTATTAAGGACTAGGTGTAAGATTGTCCCCAGATATGTAATTCATTTGTTACCACCCCGCGGCTTCCTTCGCGTAGATTTAGTTATTCGGCCATCCCATCTTGCTGTTATTCTCTCGGGAACTATTAATTTTTCCCGGATGAAAAGTAGCCTATGTGTTAATACAGGGTATAAGCTATGTTCTTTCCAAAATTTATCCAAATCCGTCCTGCCGTTGCAGCGTGAAGGAGTAACAAACTAACACACACACAAATCTACACTAATATTATAAAGGGGAAAGATTTGTTTGTTTGTTTGAATTGAACAGGCTCCGAAACTACTGGACAGATTTGGAAAAAATCTTTTACTATTAGAATCGTACATTATCCCTGATCAACAATCTTTTATTTTTCAACGCGGACAACAGCTAGTCTTCAAATATAAATGTCAGTGGGATTACTACCATATCATATCTATTACTTAAATTACTTATCATTCTCGTGTAAAGCGCAAACTAATCTAATAATCGTATTAAATAATAATAATACTAGCTTCCGTTAGAATTATTAATTTGCTACGCCTATTTCGTTGACTGCCACCACCGACTAGGCAGAGACCACCTCTTTCTACCATTAATTTCCCTCGCTTTGTCCTCATAAGTCTCTTCATACACGTGCGTCGGTTTAGAGTCTCCTGACCTGTCCCTTTTTTAATACGTCCCCAATCTGATCGTGGAATGTTCGCCTTCCCCTTCCAACAATCCCATTTAGGGTTGAAGTACCGGTTTTGGCCACCTGAAGACCGTTTTTGGCCATACTAAATTTTAACCAATATCTAAAGCATTATGAAATTACAAAAATACTCTGATATCCTATCTTAATATTTATCTTCAGTGTTAACTATTTATTTATGAATATTACTTTTAATTTTACAGTATTTTTGATACTCATTTCAAACTGATGTGGCCAAAAAGGGTACAGTGGCCACAAACGGTACTTCTACCCTACTCTTCACTCATATATCTAAGCTTTGCTATAAGGTATAAGCTATCTCCAAGTTTCATCCAAATCCTTCCAGCCATTTTAGCGTGAAGGAGTATCATAACATTAACTTACACAAACTACAGCTTTTATAATATTAGTGTGATTGCGTGATTTTGGCACCATACTAAAACCCGTATTAATAAACTAATCTCAACTCTAATGCTCGTCTCGAGATGTGTCAAAAATGACAGTGTTCTATGGTTTGACGTTTACTTTGACGTATCTTGTGACGCGCATCTCAGCCAAGATGAGTTTATTAATAAGAGCCTAAAACCCGTATTAATAAACTAATCTCAACTCTAATGCTCGTCTCGAGACGCGTCAAAAATGTCAGTGTTCTATGGTTTGACGTTTACTTTGACGTATCTTGTGACGCGCATCTCAGCCAAGATGAGTTTATTAATATGGGCCTAAAACCCGTATTAATAAACTAATCTCAACTCTAATGCTCGTCTCGAGATGTGTCAAAAATGACAGTGTTCTATGGTTTGACGTTAACTTTGACGTATCTTGTGACGCGCATCTCAGCCAAGATGAGTTTATTAATACGAGCCTAAAACCCGCATTAATAAACTAATCTCAACTCTAATGCTCGTCTCGAGACGCGTCAAAAATGTCAGTGTTCTATGGTTTGACGTTTACTTTGACGTATCTTGTGACGCGCATCTCAGCCAAGATGAGTTTATTAATACGGGCCTAAAACCCGTATTAATAAACTAATCTCAACTCTAATGCTCGTCTCGAGATGTGTCAAAAATGACAGTGTTCTATGGTTTGACGTTAACTTTGACGTATCTTGTGACGCGCATCTCAGCCAAGATGAGTTTATTAATACGGGCCTTAGACATTTTAGAGACAATAGAGAATATGCATGGATTTTTTTTATCGTAATTCGCAACAAAATATGAAAATACCGTAAAAGATATTACCAAAAGTGCCAAGAAATACTGATGATACAAGCATTTTAAATAGATAGCGATTAGACAGAGAGATCCGATATGCACTGTGACGTCATGTAACACGTCGGCCATATAAACTCAATGTTAAATTCTGTTTTCCTACAAAGAGATAGGAACAAATCCGAAAAATGCATGACTCGATGTATGAATGTGGAAGAAGCGAAAGAAATTTGTCAAGATCGTAGCAAGTGGAAAGAAGTGGTCTCTGCCTACCCCTCTGGTAAACAGGCGTGATTTAATGTATGTATGTATGTAGATAGGAACAAATCTTTGTTGGCTCATATCTTGGTTATTTTTATAGCTATTCAAAAAATGATTATTCTTAAGTGTTTGGTAAATGACTCAGCTTTATTGAAACTGTGAAAAAAGTCCCCTTTTCTAACAGTAGGTACCTACAGTATCTTTTACTTAGGCCGGTTCCTCACTTCGCTCATTGAATACAAAACGGACACATTCCAAAATAATTTGCTCTTCCATTAAAAATCGTATTGCAACCGCTTCTAATTTTAAAATGCAACACTGACTCATTTCGGATTGTGTCCGTTTTGCATTCAATGAACGACTTGGCGGTACTTGGTCGGTATTATCGCTGCTCGTTGATTGGTAGACGCCACTAGTTGCCTAGCAACGCTTACCGATTCCGTGTTTTGCTGCAAGCATACCGCCAAGTGAGGAAGCGGCCTTACTTAACCGTAATGACGACCGAGTTAAATATAATACGACAGCTTAAACAATGCGATTGCAATAGGGGTAAAAACGCGATAAAAGCGGAGAATGGATGGTAGAGGCCTAGTATGCGATGCGGAACCTGAGAAAAGTTCCAAACAATGCCAGCAGTGAATGCGTCAGTCTGTTAGGGTTGGAAAAGAAAATGACTTTTCTCAAACATGCTATGTAATGTCGGCGTTATGTTAGTTATTTTAGGCTTCAAAGTGCCACGTTCCCGACGGAACAACTCGAGAGAACTGTAAAGGAATTTCATACAAAATTGAAGGCCTAGGCCGGGAAGTAATTTTTTTTTAATTTTAATATGGCCATGACAGCTGGTTTTATGAACAGGCTGAATATCTAAATTATATTTTTAAAATTTTTGAGAAAATGTTATAACGTCAAATACTAGGAGTGCATAAACGTTTGGTAGACATCCGCGCTGTGTCGTGTGCGCCCGCCGCCGCCCGCCGGCTGCCCGCACCGCCTGAGATCTAAGTTGCGCTATGCCTGATATACCTCCTAATTACCGCTGCGCTCCTGGTACTTTATTTTAACACCCAATTACTTTTCTTCCCTAGGGTGGACATTTATCAATTTACTTTTTTGAGTGATGTATTTTTTATTTAATTGCATATGTTTGAGAAAAGCACTATACGTACCTCGCCGTGAAAAGGGGTTGCCAGCCTCGTAAGTATCCGGCCTCGCTTCGCTCGGCCGTCTATATCACTCGGCCGGCAACCCCCTACTTCCCGGCCTCTGTAGTAGTACTATTATGAAAATCTTAAAAAATCACGATTTTTTGGATTTTTTGATTTTACCACAATATTTTTGCGTAAGACGGAAAGCGCAGTTGGAGGAAACACGAAACTTAAGTCAAAATCAAAACTATTTAAAAGCGTGAGGAACTGTTATACCACTGGTTAAGCAATGGTTTGGCGCGATATCTCCTTTAGCTGCTGCGGAAAGAGTTTTCCACCTTTGGAATTATTCATAGTTAATTAGGAAATCGACTGGAAATTGAAAAGGCTGGAAAGTTCGTTTTTCAAGCATTACAATACGTATAATTTCTTATTAAGTTTTTTTTTTGGAACATTCATTTGATTTAAAATCAAAAGGATTTAATCGTGCCAACCCTGCTGTTACGTCACGGACAATTGATGAACCACTATAGAACCTTGTTATATAAAATCAACGATTAATTCCTATGTCATTTCTATCTTTTCACTTGACATTATTATGGTGGATCAAAATTTAAAATCCTTGATGGCTGTCTCTTTATAGCAGAACAGAATTTAACAAGTTTTTTTTTTTTAATTTATGGCTTTCACTCCTGTTAAGGTGTATTTCGCCAATGTCAAGTTATTTATAGACACTCCCATGGACTTATTAGAGCAATAAGTCCGTGGATATCACACGCGATTTCGATTTAAAATGTCTGAATGTTTGTCAGTTTGCCTCATGAACCGTAATAGAAAGACAGTTGGAATATTCAGCGCATGCCGAACGGAGTCCCATTGGATTTCACATTTATAGTGCAACATTTTAAAACAATGTCACACTAGGCTTGTACTATGGGTACTAGACAACGATATAAATACTTATATAGAGAAATATATACTTAAATACATTAGAAAACATCCATGACTCAGGAACAAATATTCGCGCTCATCGCACAAATATCTGCCCTTATAGGTTATAGCGGGCTAATTTTCCGCAACTCGACGACTTAATATGCGCCTTTTTTGCGTGCGATATCTGCCCTTACCGGGATTCAAATCGAGGACCACCAGCTTCTGGCAGGGTCACTACCAACACCAGCGCATCATCAAATTTTTCTTGTTTGTAAATACTATATGTTGCTATGTGTATTCGTCTAAATTCTCATTAAAATGAATGAATTGGGAGAATGCTATTGTGACTTTCAATGTAGGTACTTTAACTTGGCCAAAATTGTTCATAATATTTTTTCATTATATAATAAAGATCATGTCACGAAAAGAGTTTTGAGTATGAATGTGGAGGGTTACAAAGTAAGAGGAAAACCTAAAAAGAGATAGCTGGATTGTGCGAAGAGTGATACGAGAGAGAACGGTGAGATGACGGGTAACAGGGATGTGTGGAAGGAAAAACCATGCTGCGCTGACCCCAGATGATTGGGCTAAAGGCAATATCAGTTTCCTTGTCCCCATACAAGAGTATCATACACCCAACGCTTACTTCTATTTGAAATTATATCCTAATTTGATCGCATAGTTACATGAACATATCAGAACAGGGATAAAACTGCGTTCATGAATCATTATGTGATTCAAACAGGGAACATATTATATTAAAGTTTATTAAATTCGTAATATATTATGAAACCGCTATTATTTAGGGATTGGAATAGCTGTCAATTCATATACACTTTGACATAAGTACCTATATGATAAAATTGTCACTTCTAATCCCTTCCTAAATTCTGCTAGATAATAAATGTATAATGTCGTGGTAAACAGTACTCTACGTCAAGAAAGAGAAAATATATGAAAATTAATGATTTACATGTAAAAATGCAACCTACTTACTAAATAATTGTCTTTTTTTTATCAGTTGACATTTCATTATAAATTAAAGCCTTAAATTAGATTATAATTATAAATTGTGTGTATGTATGAAAACAGAGGGTTTCGTGGAGCAATTGTAACTGCATTTTTTTTAAATATCACAAAAAAATAAAAAAATCAATCAAAATCTGCATTTAGGTGTTTAGTTGTGAAAGCTTAACGGACAGACAGACTAAGTTACTTTCGCATTTATAATCTTAGTATGGATATGGATATATGTGAATATCGCATATGTTTAATACAATTAAAAACATATCTAATTTATTATAAAACAATTGAAACTGGTTTCATGGTTCGGGTTTGAGGATGAACTTCTATCTTCGGGATCTTGAATGCAGGAAAAGGACAGGTAAGGATAGGGCCTGAGAAAGAAAAAGGTAAGAAGTTTAAAAATGGCTGAGATAAATCTTTTGAATGCCTTTGTATAAAAAAATATGATATCAAAGTCTCTTTATATTTGATTTAGCTCAATATTAGATACAAATCCAATTCTTGGATTCATTTTTGTAATAGGTATATTTTTTCATTCCTTTTTTGGCTGTATTTGTCACTATAGTCTATACTTTTAAGTGTTAAAATAAATGTAAACAATCCAAACCATGTGACATTTTTAAACAGCCAATCAAAATAGTTTTATTGCACTTTGACATATCAGTGTTCTGCTTATATTGGCTGACGAACTATATCACATGCTAGTTTTGTTTACATTTTTTAAATACCTGAAAGAATGGACTATAGGTATAAGACAGGTTAAGATACTGCATTAGCAAAGATGGTAACCCATAACTTTATCAAATTTCACTTCATTTAATGGCATGGTATTTTCTGACATTTTCAGGATATCTTAAATATTAGGTTAGATAAGGTCAGACTACCAAAAATAAATAATTCATGCGGCAAGAACAAATGCGGCAAGAAATACTTTTCAATGAAATGCAAAATTATATATTTGTTAAAAAGGTATTTTTCAATAAAATAATAGGCAACCAGTAAAGATACACACAATATGATCGCCTATAACCACTTGACCGTCCGACGATAGCATAGTATCCGAAACCAATATGCTCTCAACCGTCCGCGGATACCTTACTATCCCGAGGGGTGGAAGGAGGAGCGGTTGATTTTAGAGCCATCTAATGGAATATTTCGGCATTATTTACTAATTCTATTGATGCAACAACGTAGCCTAACCAAATAGTTAGCTCTAAAAAATATAGATGGCAGTGTACGCCATTTGCTTACAAGGACAACATTTTTATTTGCCAGTGCTCTAAGAAACTGCGCGTGATTGTGAGTATTTGTGGAGAACTCGTAGTTATGTCGTAAGTATTTCACGTTCATTTACATATTTTTGGGTCTTATTATACATCAAAATAATCAGGAATGTGTACTTTCTACGATAATGTGTATCATCTTCTGTTTGTGATAGTGTGATGACTGTAATATCAATTTGAAATATCAAGGTTGTTTTCGAGCTGGGGCAGTGAACGTTTATAGCCTAATTATTAGTAATTTGGAGCTCTGTTTACAGAAATATACAATAAATACTGAAGATTGGTTTATAGAGAACAGATTAATATACTTAAACATAAGAAATATATCAAACTACTTTAGGATTCATCAAAACATTTACGGTGTTTCTCAGGTTTTATGCCGTGGACGGTTGACTATCCGCGGACGTTTTAAAATATATCAGAAATAAGGGTTTGTACAAACGATTTCTCGTGTGTCTTGATTATTCGGTGTTTGGAAATGTGTTTTTGTTTGCATGTATTCTTTCAGTTACCTACGGATATAGATACTAATTTAAAAAATGGTTTTATTTAGCTTGACTTTGTAATTTTGTACATTTGTTTGTTCAGATACCTATGTGTTTCAAATATTACAACAGTTTTTTCAACCACTTGTACTTCTTTGATCATTATGAAATTTTGATTTTGATAGTTTCAACCTTCGATCCTTGAATCCTGATGATGCAGAGGTACCTACTGCTCACCAGAACTATTAAACTTAAGAAACTTTTGATTTAAAAGTAGCATAGTGGGTATCAAGCAAAGACTGTTGTCATTATTATTGATATACAAAATTTATCTACTTTCGACACTGGATACCATAGTCTCCACGGACGTTTAAGTGTATATCAGTTGTAGGCAGCCTTATGCAGACGGCCATCTTGTTGCACTTGTTGGAAGGAGTAGGGAATTTGTTTAATTTATTTTGATATCTTATTGAGAACTATATATGTTGATTGTGGTGTCATTTAAAAGTTAAAATAGTCTTTTTTTATAATATGTAATAAAAAAAGAGGGTCATCGCGCAATATTTCCTGTAATTAGTCGTCAAATAAAAACTTTCAGCAATTTTTACCAATTTCCTAAGTTTAACCTTGATTATAGTCGATAATCATGGATATTTTTAGTAAAACTATAAAAGTATTTGAACAAATGAACGTTCATTTATGCCTTAGTATTTTTTTCTTTATTTTACCTTGTGTAGTTTAGAAGATACAGACGTTTTTGTAGAAAGTTGTGGTTGCGCAGCGCGGGGCGTGCGTCGGTAAAATAACCCGGACGGTTGAGAGTATAATGGTCTCGCGGGCCGGACGGTCAAGTGGTTAAAAAGGTTTTTACAGTCAGGTTAAGGTGTTAAGACTTGTGTAAAAGCATAATGAGAGTATTTGGTAGAGAAATACAAACACAAACATTTTTAAAGCTGTACACTGTATATCTGAGCATATTACAATTTATATTATATTTTAACAGTTGAGTGAATTTAATAAACATATTGCGAAATATGAAAATATTATATTATGTCGTCTGAAGGCACTTCAATAATTTTTTTTATTGATACGTAGTAGTTGAGCAATATGAACAAATTCAAATGAAATGTTTAAAAAACTTTCATCTCAAACATTTTATTTAAACAGGTGTTTTCAAGGCACTGAAACTAAGTTTAAAAATTTGAAGATTAAATATTGCGAAAGATAAATTTACGAAAACTTTTTTTTAATTACTTAGACGTTTCTCTGCAATGGAATCGCATTCAGCCGAAATGTCACGGTGTCAAATCTATTTTTATAATCTGAATGAAAACAGCTAAACAATGAAGCAGAAAGCGATTTGGTACAACTAATAATCACGATTTAGTACTTTCACCGGTTATGCTACAACGCCCGATTTTATCTCGCAAAACGCAATCGACTGAATTATGCAAAAATTTCACGCTGAGAACAACAACGGTAATAACCAATAAAAATACAATTCTAATATAATAAATACGCAAATTGTTACTTACTTGATGACGTTTCGTGAATATGAACGTAAATGAAGCATTGTAATCCATTAAAGTATGTTAAAACGATAAGAATACATGGTAAATACATATCTTTGATGCACTTTTGTCCACAACACAAGAACACAGTTCACGGAATGTTGTCACGGTGTCATTATAATATACGACGGTACAAACTAACGGAGTTAAACACTCGCGATTCGATTTGAGCGATTTTTAGTAAATATTGAAGTGTTTAAAATACGGTATCGTTTGATCGGTTGGCATTGGCAATCAGCGACAATTTCCTTTAGATTGATTGAAATTTGAATGAATTTATGAATTTGAATGATTGATGTGAATTGTACACATTCCATTCCGTTCTGTTGCAGGTAAATTGAACGAATGGCTCATATTTTTTCATTGCCTCCTTTGTACTTAGTGGACTGAAGGGGGCATATTCTATTTTCGATTCACTAACCACATTAAAAAAAAATGTTTATATGAAATTTGGATAAACTTAATACATAAAATAAACTTTTATCTACAATCTGCATTGTGGTGGTATATAGATTTCCTAAGCCACATTAGCAATTTATAAACAAAACCTTGTAGTGCTGCCAGTACTTTAGTAGTTTACCTTGCAATTTCAATTTGGTAATATCTTCTATCTTTTTTTATTATATTTAAATACAGTTTGGAAAGTTTTTACTTTTTGTAATAATTGAGATCAGTTCTCTAAGAGGCTCATTTAAATTATCTAATTATCATTTAATTTTTCTCGCTAATTTTCAATACGGCTGTATCTGTGGTTATAATTATAATGTCATGTCTGTCAACTGTCAGTGTCAGTAATCGATCGATTCGTCGAAACTATTTTGTGGCAGTCTTGTTAGGTCTTGCAGATATATTATATCTACAAATCAATAAGAATAACAAGCTCTTGATGATATATATTATAGCTTTATCGGTCGTCTAAACCGTTCGCAGAGTTAACTGGTAACAGTTGAAATAATGGAGGAAAACACAGACACGGAGGCAGCTCCGAAATCTGAGGTAGAAACTGAATTTAAAAAGCCTGTTTTGGTCGGTCGCATCGGGAAGTTGCCAAAAAAGGCTAAACCGGACGCTGGTAAAGCTCAAGCAGAGCAGAAGGCTGAAAATTCGAATGATGCGCCGGAATCTAGTTCGAAAAGCAATCCGCCGGCGGTATTGACGAAAGAAATATCAGTGCCTATTTCTTATAAAGAGCCGAAATGGTCCGGTCTTTGTCCAGATGGTAAGTTTATTCAATGATTGGGCTCTTGTAACGTTTCTAGCTGTTAAAAACATGTATTTTGTTATTCATTTTTGTAAACTTTAATCCAGGGATAAGCAATTAGTCCTATATGGGACCCAAAAAACGTAAGAAATATTACGGGGTCAGCTAACAAAACTCTTTGTTTTGCTAATAAGGCTACGATAGAAAGAAAGAAAGTAACTTGAGTACTAAGGCTATGCTAGAAAGAAAGAAAAACATAGTGAGAAACAAAACAGAGATATATCCACAAGAACAATGTAATTGTTAAATAGTCCCAACTCAGCGTAATGCTGGTATTAAAGTCAGTGCTAGATTGTTTTTTTTTACATTATTTGTGTTGAAAATGCTGTCGTAACATATCTCTGAAGGCTTTCAGATATACGCTCCTATTTTGAAAATTTGCTGGCTTTAACCGGTTCACATCATTTTCCCATCGTCATATTTCATATTAGTCGTATGTACGAACATTTAATAATTTGATTTCAGGTACAGACTATGCGCTAGAAGTGGTTAAATCAGGGATGATTTTGGAGAACGTGAAGCTTACAACTAAGTCTTACTACGTGTTTGGACGCCTCGCCAACTGCGACATTGTTATGACTAACCCAACTGTATCCAGGTAAAGTGAATAAATCCTTAGTTGGACATTGAAAAAAATATGAAGCTCTAGTCTTTTTGGGTTCTGATATAGTCTAAAAGAAGGGTAGTAAGGCACCTGGAAGGGCTACACCAAAAGGTTTAGTTTTTATTTTTACAAAGAGACTGGAATTGCCTAATTCGGGGGACTGTAAAAAGTGAAGTGGGTAAATGTTTGAGAACTGCTTATGCAATAATAATGCTTTTTGCGTTAGATTTGTTGGTATTCTGTTGATAAGATTACCTAAACCTCAATTTCAGACACCACGCAGTACTCCAATACAAGGCCTTCGAAGAAGCAGGCGAGCCCCCTAGTGGCTGGTACCTGTATGACCTCGGCAGCACCCACGGCACCTTTGTGAACCGAGAGCGGGTCAGGGATGAGCATTACACGCGGGTGCGAGTGGGACATCAGATCAAGTTCGGGAATAGCACACGGATTTATATATTGATGGTGAGTGAACATGTACGGAGGAGCTTCCACAGGCAAGGCCAGGCGTTCGGTCTAATCTTATCTTGTTTTTTCTGTATCTGCTATGTTTGTTGTGTGCTTTTCTCAAGGAAATGACTTTGTTTTTTGTAAAATCAATTATGGCATAGTTTTTTTTTAAATATTTTTTTATCTTAACCCCAAATCCGTTTTATGTATAAAAAGAAAAACGCCGGGACAACTAATGTTGTTTAAATTCTTGACGTTAGCCTAGTTGGTAGTGGTCCTGGGGTCCTGAGTCTTCGAGGTTTTGTACATAGTTAAATATTTAAATATTTAGAGGTATACTATAGTATATTTGTCTATTTATTGTTTTCTAGTACCGACTCGTGTGCTACAAGCCTAGAACTTAGTTTGAGACGAGGTCAAATTGTATGATTTTATTCATGTCATTTCAGGGCCCCGATTTTGACTGTGAAGGAGAGTCGAAACTGACAGTGACAGAGATAAAAGAACGCGCCCAACTCATGAAGCAGGAGCGAGACAGGATGATACGCGAGGCCGTGGAGCAGAGGGAGAAGGATAGACTAGAGGAAGAGAAGAAGAGAGAGGAGCAAGGCATTGACTGGGGGATGGGTTAGTGATTTTAAAACGATAAACCATATTTATTCAGTAATTAGGCCGCACGGACACTTTTACACGTCAAAAATCTCAGCAGTTTATATAACATTCATTCTACTTAATCTAAACATTATATAAAGCTATAAATTTTCAATTAAATATCATATTATCAAATCACATGCATAGTACCTATTTGAAAGTATTGATTTGCATATTTTGCACCTTATTGAATGTGATACTTGCATGGTAGGTAATTTCCAATGAAATTCCTTTGACATGTTATTGTATTGTTTGTAAATTAGCTGCTATAACATTAAATAAGAGCTATCCCCACATTCTCAATGAAAACATGTCAAAGCAATTTGGTTTCAACAAGAAGAATAGAGCCTCAGACCAACAGAATCACCAGATTTGTCCCCTTTTCGGTAGCAAAAACGGGACAAATCTGGTGATTCCCTGACAACTGGTGATGCTGTCTTCAGGTGATGATGCAGAGGAGGAAACCGATCTATCAGAGAACCCGTTCGCCGTCACCACCAACGAGGAGCTGTTCCTACAGGACCCTAAGAAGACCTTGAGGGGGTACTTCGAGCGGGAGGGCCAGGAGTTGGTATATGACTGTGAGGAGAGGGGAGTGGGGCAGTTCCTTTGCAGGTAAGGTTTTGATGTATTTCAAGGGTTCCATACCCGAGGGGTAGTCCAAGCTTAAGATGCCTATGCTGTCCGTCCGTCCATCTTAGCTTAAAATAGTTGTATCTTTTCATCTGTAATTGATAGCAGGTTTTTATAAGATTTTATTTAACTTACAATGTATGGTTTCCGACGAAGCTGGAAACTTGCATACGTCTTTAGTTCTGATGACAATACAAAAATATAGTACCATCGAGCTGATATGATGATGGAGACTCAGGGTGGCCACAGGAACTCCTAAATTACACATGACAAACCGGTCGTGTTAGGGCTTGTTAGAATCGTCTTGACGAGTAGATGACGACTGTGCAATAAAAAGTACAGTCAGCATCAAAAACTTGTCAACAAATGTTTTTTTTTCTGATGGTCATTGTTTTTGATACTGTTTTTTTTTTAAATATACTAAAGTAAAGTTATGAATTGTCAGGGTGGAGCTCCCTATGGAGGACGCGCGCGGCCAGCCCGTGGTGGCGGAGGTGCTGCACCGCGGCAAGAAGAAGGAGGCCGTGGTCGCCTGCGCGCTCGCCGCCTGCCGCGCGCTCGACCGCTGCGGCCTGCTGCGCCAGGCCACGCACGGTGAGTGACGCGGCAAGTACGCACTATAAATGCCGCGCTGCGGTAAGTTTTACGCAGTAAATGGTGCGGTGTGGCAAGTGACATATTGTAAATGCCGCGTCGTGGTATGTGACACACAATAAATGCCACGGTGCGGCAAGTGACATACTGTAAATGCCGCGTCGTGGTATGTGACACAATAAATGCCGCGCTGTGGCAAGTGACATGCTGTAAATGCCGCGTCGTGGTATGTGACACACAATAAATGCCACGGGGCGGCAAGTGACATGCTGTAAATGCCGCGTCGTGGTATGTGACACAATAAATGCCGCGCTGTGGCAAGTGACATGCTGTAAATGCCGCGTCGTGGTATGTGACACAATAAATGCCGCGCTGTGCCAAGTGACATGCTGTAAATGCCGCGTCGTGGTATGTGACACAATAAATGCCGCGCTGTGGCAAGTGACATGCTGTAAATGCAGCATCGTGATATGTGAAACATTAAATGCCGCGCCGCGGCAAATTACATACAACTAATGCCGCTGCGTGGGAAGTAACACGGTATATATAATAACATAACGCTTCAAATGACGTCAGAGCCGCGCCGGCGCAAGCAGCGCGACTGGGGCGCGGACGACTACTACGACAGCGACGACGACACGTTCCTCGACCGCACGGGCGCTGTGGAGCGCAAGCGCGACAAGCGACGCGACAAGCAGGCCGCGACCGAAGCCGTCACATACGACCAACTGGTAAGGCGTTGTGTAGTTACGAATCAATAACTAATTTTTGGGACAAACAATTTGGTACATCAATCTCCCTGAGCCGTTATTTCTAAGAAGCACAATTTCCAGTCGTCTTTTTCTCCACCTGACGTATCTTTTCCTGTCGAATTTATCCCCGTTATAAAAATTGGGAGTTTTGAAGGAGCTCCGCTTTTGCGGAGCCCATATTTCTATATGCTTTGGCCCTTCGGGCTTGCAACGTAATTTATTATTCGACCTATTTGCAAATCTGCAATTAGGAAAAATCCAATTCGGAAAAAACAAAGATCGTGAAAAAATGTAAATAGTTTTTTTTGTTAAAAATAATAATCAACAATACATAACTACATATCGTTTTTATACACACAGCTAGAACAAATAAAAGAGCTGGAAGCCAAGCTATCCTCGGAGCAGGCAACACTGGAGCGGCTGCGCGCGCAGAAGCAAGCGCCGGCCGACTCGGAGGACTACATGCAAATCATCCCTGGCAACACCATGGCGCATAAGGCTGAGATATCCAAGGCCAGGGTATGTATTTTAGTGGAATTTTGAATCAGGTTGAATTTTTCAATACATAGGACATGGGAACGGACATACATACAGGTCAAATAACTGAACATTGGAAAGGACATGGCTAAATTGAAGTATGGGCGACTGCCCTAGCTATGTAATAAACATTGTAACTAGTATGTATGTATGTATGTATGTAAACAGAAAATCTAATACAATACAGAGTTAGAATGTACAAAGGCGAACTTATCCCTTTAAGGGATCTCTTCCAGCAACTACTACTACTACTAGTAATATGTTATGCTAATGAGCTGAATAATAATATTCAGCATGAAACAAGTTCCAGGAACTTTTCAAATCGTTACAATCCTGAAAATAAATCGTAATATTTTACACACATTATACGCAAAACGGATCGTCATACTTACAAACAAAAATTTTCGCAAATGTATTACGTCGTTTGATACCATGTGCGGACATACTTTTCGCACTTGCATCAAAATGTACTATCCTATCTTTGAACATGTATGTTCTAGATGAGCGTCAGCAAGCTGCAGGCCGCGCTGGGCGCGCGCCGCCGCCTCGCCGCCCTGGCGCGCCCCGCCGCGCCGCCGCTCCTCACCAAGAGCAGCCCCGCTCTTAAGAGCACCAACTCTGTTGTCTACGGCAAGAGGTATCAGGTCTTTGCACGTTCGTAAAATGTCACTTTGGAAAAAAAACCTTTTGAAAATAGTTGTCAATAATTTGTCAAAATTTTATCTTTTGCAAAAGGCCCTTTTCCAAAAAATTTTTTTTTTTGCAAAACCTCCGCTTAGAAATAAACGCCTCTGAAAAAAGTGCCTTGGCAAAATGTCACTTTTGCAAAGAAACCCTCTTCAAAATATCCCTTTTGAAAAAGAAATACCTTCGCATAAAGTCCATTATCGAAATGTCTCTTCCTAAAAGTCCCTTTTCAAAATATCCTATTTCCAAAACGCCCTTTTCGCAAAAATACCCTCTTCAATGACAACACTCCCTTTTGCAAATCATTCCTTTATGCAAACGCTCCCTTTTCAAAAGGTTTCTTCGGCTTTCCGTGATGATTAATACATACGTCTATGCCTCTTCAAAATATCCTTAAATATAGCTTGATTAAAAAGAGTTTGACAGTGACAGGTAAAATAGAACTACAATTTTTGTTGAGTGGCAACATGCCATGGCTCAACATTATTGAGCCAAAGCAGTTTTTGGGTAATAATTAGGTCATTTTGCCAATTTCACTACTAGGTATAGTTCTTTCCGCTTTGCATAACAAAATCAAATATAACCTATTTACAGGATTCGACTAAAAGAAGACAAGAAACTTCCCAAACCGCAGCCGCAGAAAAAAGAAGAAACGGAATTCGTCGAGGAAATGGATTCTGATGAAGAACCCATGGATAAGAAAGAACGTTCCACAGACAACACAAACACGACAGATACCACAGTACTTAAAGACAGAACGACCACAGATAAAGACAAGACCACAGTCACCACAGATACAACACAACTTAAAGACAAAACTGCTACAGATACAGATGTCAAAGAAGAAAAAGAGGAGAAAGTGAAAAGAGTTTTTGGTCCCATGAGGCCGCCAGACAACTATGAAGTCCCTGAGAACTATTTTAATCAAGAATCTGATAGAGATCTTCCTGAAATGACAGATGAATAGGATTAAGAATAATTTAAATAAAATGTTGACATTAATAGTGTTTTTATTTTTAATAAATTATTAAGGTATACTTGGAACGAAATAATAAATGTAGTTTATGTTTAGTAACGTCAAAAAGATAAAACTATATACAGTAAGAGAAATATGAGAAGGCAAATTAGACTTACAGAAATGTAAGTTACAACGATGTACAGTTGATGTCAAAAATATGTTTGCATGTTCAGATCTTATTTGAATAGAATAAGGTGAAAAATGTAAACATATCTTTGACGTCGACTGTACAGTCGAAGATTTAAAGTGACAGTGC
Source organism: Acleris laterana (assembly GCA_963966035.1). Classification (NCBI taxonomy): domain Eukaryota; kingdom Metazoa; phylum Arthropoda; class Insecta; order Lepidoptera; family Tortricidae; genus Acleris; species Acleris laterana. The sequence goes on along the minus strand of OZ014467.1, from coordinate 7,900,416 downwards.
AAAGTTAATCTGGCATTCTACGTCAATAAAGTTGAGTTTCCTATAGGTTACAAATGACTTGGCATCTCTGATAACATTTGACGACTTCAAGCCAATTTTTTTTATAGGTCCTTAGGGTGGTGGAACCAGTAATGGGGACTTGATTCTTATTTTACAGTAGATAAGGGTTATTCATTTGTTCGTTCGACGACGCGGTGGCCTAGTTGGTAGTGACCCTGCCTACGAAGCTGGCGGTCCTGGGTTCAAATAGATAAGGGCTGATATTAGTATGATGAGCGCGAATATTTATTCCTGAGTTATGGATGTTTTCTATATATTTCTCTATATAAGTATTTATATCGTTGTCTAGTACCCATAATACACAAGCCTTCAGCTTAGTTTGGGACTACGTCAATTGGTGTGACATTGTCCCCTAATATTTATTTATTTTTGCAACAATCAATTTATTATTATATTTATTATTATTTTATATTAGACAGGCAGTTGCCACTGATATGTCTAAATCCTTGATCACTGCACGAATTGTCACACTAATTTAGAATGTTTGTCAAACTTATTTTTGAACTGGTTAACACTTTTAGAGTTCACAACATTCACAAGATTTAGAAGATTTAGACCGTCTGAAATTTTAATTGTCCATTACTGGTATCTGTCCGCTAAAATTGTACATCATTGTTACTGGCACTCTAATTGACGTCCGTGACCGTACAAGATGTACATATATTGACTAGTAGCCTCCCCCCCCCCCTCTATCTTGGCTGGTCCAGCGGCTCGTCTGCCACCCCGTCTACCAGGAGCCCAGCGCGCAGCAGGAGTTCCACCAGCGGGCGGCGTCGGGTCGCGCCGGAGCGATACGATGCTGACCGAACTTCTGGAATAAAATCAAGTTTTTTTTCTTGGGAATGGCATATAATAAATAGTAAATTGGTCAAGACTCCGCCGAGCGTACGCCGGATGTACAGTGGCGCCCTCATTAATTCTATTGTGTTAACTAATAAACTAAAGTATTTTCTTGAAATTGGCCCTAACTAATATTTTCTTAATAAAAAGCAACGATGAAAAATCTAAAACTGAACGGTTTTTTTTAAAGAAAATATGAGTTTGGGCCGATATAAAAAAATAAGTACTCATTATTTTTTCATGTTCTCAAAAATATAATCAAACCAGTAATAAATTAGAAAAAAAAAAACCTCTATAGAAGTTAGAGGGTTTAGTCACTTTTCAGTACTATGAAGGCCATTTTCTCCTAACAGGTTGAGTTTGGGCAGCTAAAAAAAAATACGTGTCCGTTATTTTAGACTACTATATAACATATATCAAAATGAATCAAATCGGAGTCGGACAGCTGGGTACCCTTCCTTGTAAGTTGCGCTACGCACCTCCTAACTACCGCTGCGCTCCTGGTACTTTATTTAAACATGGAATTACTTTTGTTCCCTAAAGTGTACCCGCTTCTAAGATAAACAATGGCCTACTTTCAGAGTATGAGACATGATATTCTTACTGATGGGTTGTAGCGGTTTGGTTCTCAGTTGCGGCCCGAACTCGTACATCAGCTGAAGGTCGGCGAAGTTCCCGAATCGGAATCCAAACCCCAAGCGGTGATCTCTCCCTGAAACCAGGAGCGTGAGCTTGAGATAATGCGAGCTCATCCAGGCCCCTATTTCACCATGTTGACTATAACAACTATAACAAGTGACAGTTCGGTATACATTGCAAAGGGCACAATGTACTAGATATATTATGAAACCACGATTAAAAAGATAAAGATAAAAGACATTCAGTAAGTAGGCCGTACGGGCACTTTTACACGTCAAGAATCTACCAGCGCTTCCCAAGAGGAGACACTGCTGAGAAGAAACGCCGCAAGAAACTCAGCAGTCAGTCGTTTTTTAACCATATTTAATAAACAATGATACTACTTACTTAGCTTACTGATACGCATTATATAAAGCTATAAATATAAATTAAATTAAATATAATATTAAATATCATGCGTAGTTCAGCAGGAAAACATGTCAAAAATATTACAAGAGAGACAAAGGGGGAAATATAAAAAAAAAGAGAGAAAAAAAAACACTTGTCCTGTGTTTTTAGGGTTCCGTAGTCAAACTAGGAACCCTTATAGTTTCGCCATGTCCGTCCGTCCCCAGTCTAGCTCAGAGACTCATAGTACTAGAAAGCTGTAATTTGGCATGAATGTACATATTAGTCACGCCAACAAAGTGGTAAAATAAAATTTTAAAAAATATTTTTTTTTAATGCACCTCCCCTACACGTAACGTGGGGATGTCTTTTTTTTTCTTGCCTACCCCATAGTGTGGGGTGTCGTTGGATAGGTCTTTCAAAAATATTGCGGGTTTATGAAAACAATTTTTCGATTAAGGGATCCGTTTATGAAATATTAAGCTTTAAAGCGCTATTTTTTGTTAGAGTCAAGTGTCCCCCCCCCCCCCCCCCCTACAGCCAAAACTACAAGTACTAAAAATCTGAAAAAAATCTTCAACGAAAGCGCATATAACGAATTTTAAAGGAAAACTATCACCGCTAAGTAGACATGATTAGTTCCTGAGATACAGGTGATTAACGGGTTTATACCTACTACAAATCATCTAAGACAGCGCCAAATAACTTTAAATAGAAAATTGTTTCATACATGTTGATTTTTGAGATAGTTTTTTGTGTTAGTCGTTACGGCTTCGGAACCCTACACTGAGCATGGTCCGACATGCTCTTGCCCGGTTTTTTTACACATCAACGGTGTCCCCTAGACAAGATAAAGCTTTTGCAATTGATCAAATTATTATTGACTATGTTTCGGGTTTTACTTTGGGATTGGAATAGCTGTCAATTCATATGCCCTTTGACGTTAGTAGATGGTAAAACTGTCACCTCTAAACCCTTTCTAATCGCGGCTAGATAATACCTATAGTCTGTGCCAATTGAAATTGTCCAAGATGTAAACACAACCTTACATACATACATACATACATTAAATCACGCCTGTTTCCCAGAGGGGTAGGCAGAGACCACTTCTTTCCACTTGCTACGATCTTGACAAATTTCTTTCGCTTCTTCCACATTCATACTTCGAGTCATGCACGCACGTCGGTTTCGGGTACTTAAGATTCGGCGCTTTTCCAGTAAGTATTTCTCCGATTTGACTCGAAAAAGTACGCCTAGGGCGGCCCCTTCCGACCCGTCCACTCACTTTCGTTCTGTATATCTCTTTCGTCAATCTTCTTTCATGAAACAAATAAACACAACCAAACGAATCAATTTACCATTATTAGGTACTCGATAATCACGTGCTTTTAAAGATCAATTGAACTCTTAGCAATGATTTATCCACTTGATCTTTTACTTTCACATTAAGTTTAAGATTAAGTAACTATTAATTATACATTATTAAAAATAAAAATACGCTTACTTACTAGGCGTACTTTTTCGAGTCTAATCGGAGAAATACTGGAAAAGGGCCGAATCTTAAGTACCCGAAACCGACGTGCGTGCATGACTCGATGTATGAATGTGGAAGAAGCGAAAGTTTGTCAAGATCGTAGCAAGTGGAAAGAAGTGGTCTCTGCCTATCCCTCTGGGAAACATGCGTGATTTAATGTATGTATGTATGTAAAAACACGCTTGCTGAATATTTGAGGTTATGTGTCAAACAGTACCTATTTGTTTACATCTTTGGCAATTTAAATTGATACAGACTATATGACAAGAACTGCAATTGTACCCTTGTCCTACCGATATGGGTACTTACCGAAGTGCAGCGGCGGCGAGAAGCCGTAGATAGCCACCACGCCCATCGGGACATCGTCTGGAACAATCGGGAAGATAGCCTCGCAGCCCCAACCTGCGTAAATACGGTACACATACAATATGGCTACGCGGTTGTAGAGTTGTGCGCACTCGGTCTTTATAGGGAGCGCTCTGATCTCGGTCAATCGGTGAAAGGAACTAATACGGTCTTTTAGTTCCTTTAGCTCTGAAGTAAATTTTGAGATCTGAGCAGGGTAGTGATTCTGTATACAACGCCGGTCGTGCGGACTGTCGAGTGATATACAAAGCGGCGAGATTAAGTAGTCCCGTCAGTGCGAACAAAACACATTGTAGCGCGTGCATTTTTAATTTAGCAGCACGATGGGTCGAACGTATAAGGCTGCTTAATTGAAAATGCTCGCGCTACAATGTGACCGGCGACCGGCGTTGTTTACAGAATCACTACCCTGATCTTAGTCAATCGGTGAAAGGAACTACTCCGGTCTTTTAGTTCCTTTAGCTCCGAAGTAAAGGACCCCGGACCTAAAGTATGGAAAATGTGGTTTCAGTTAAATATCCTGAGATTTTGATATGTTATAGATTTGAAAGTCCTGAACAAAAGTCTCTAGGGGTGCTACCACTGTTTCCAAGTCCTTTTCAGAGTTTCGACAGATTTTGTACCAGATAACAAAAACTATAAACAATAGATGAAATTAAAGAAAAATAGCGTTACAGGTTAAATCTTATCAATCTATATTTACATATTTATAGAATACACATGTACCGAATCACATATTCCTTGGGGTCCTTTTGAGATCTGAGCAGGACACGCTTTGAAATAGGTACTATTGGTCTCGTTCACATCGCGTTCCGCTTCCGTCCCGTGCGCTCTTTACTCGTTCGCTGTTTCGCTCATACGTACAAAAATTGCTACAGGTAGATTCACTAAAGCTGGCACGAATGGAATGAACTAAAGTAATGTCACGTATCAATGTTCGAATTTCAAACCGAAAGCCTGTTATAATTTGACACACTAGTATATTTTCGTTCACTCATTCAATCCATTCGTGCCAGCTCTTGTGAATCGACCTGGGTAGTGATTCTCTCAACAACGACGAACGAGTGAATGAGTGAGTGAAGGGAGTTTAAGTAGTCCCGTCAGTGCGAACAAAACATATTTTACCGCGTGCATTTTCCATTTAGCAGCATGGTTTCTTACAATGGATCGAACGTATAAGGCTGCTTAATTGAAAATACACGCGCTAAAATGTGTTTTGTTCGCTCTGACGGGACTACCTAAACTCGCCGCTGCGATTTCCCTCGTTCGTCTGCCCGTCCGTTGTTTTTGAGAGAATAACACCCCTGTACTGACCTAAAGGACCGAAGACCGATTAAGATCGTTCACGAAGAACTGGTTCGTTAATCTCTATTCCATTTTGTTTGACGCGGCTTCAGATATTTCAATATTTTTTTTAAGAACGAATGACTTTAAAAAAAACAAATGTATTGTATCAACATTTAATAAACTTACTATAACATTATAACATTTATATAAATATATTTAATTCCTGCCAATAGAGATTAGGGGATCCAAATAACCGGTTATAATCGGTTCTAACCGGTTATTTTCATACCAAAACGGTTAATAACCGGTTATGTGCATTCCTTAATAAAAAGGGAATATTCATGACTTTTTTTCACATGTTCAATTAAACCGTGTAACAAACAGCGAGAAAAAACATTTTTCACATCACCTATTCGGGAAGTGAACTTTTCTTCCCCGCTAGGAGGGATCAAAGTGACACTTTTTTGTTCAAGGACATTTTATTGCCAGTATCTATACTAATATTATAAAGCTGAAGAGTTTGCTTGTTTGCTTGAACGCGCTAATCTCAGGAACTAATGGTCCGATTTGAAAAATTCTTTCAGTGTTAGATAGCCCATTTATCGAGGAAGGCTATAGGCTATATATCATACTCACATAAACCGAAGCGAAGGAAGGGCGGGGAATATGAAAATAGTATGCACATTGCACATGATCGATTAAAATTATCCTTATAGGTGATGTGAAAATCAGTATGTGTACAGATGTAGTGAACAATCCTTTCCCATCGTTTTGGTCGGATAATTTCGTATTTATCTTGCTTTCTCAGTTGGCTTATTGACGGGTCCTGAAGCTAATTGAGAAAGATAGATAAATACAAACTTATCCGACAAAAAACGATAGCAAAGGATTATTCACTACATATATAACATGTTTGAAAAATATATTTTATTTCCAATCGTGTTTTCACGCTCGCCAGTCTCAAGGAAATATGATCAAGTTAAATATATCCAAAGAACAGATACAAAGGCGATATAGTTACTGAGATCCAGATGGCGGAACACTACCGACTTTATCATATGTGGCCTCTTAAACCAGGGCTCGGAACCGGTATCAAAAATACCGGTTAGTACCAGTTTTTTTCGGTTTTGCTCCGAACTTTTCTAGAGAACGCGAACGTTTTGAGAACTTTATTTTAACCTTAATTAACCGGTTTCATCCAAAGCGTTCGTTGCAACTTGTGATCTGAAGACGCTCGCGGTATGCGTCTGGATTAACCGGTTTTTTTAGCTCGTAACTCTATAAGGTTTCTCCACAAACCGGTTAAAACCGGTTCATACGAACACATACGAAATTAAAAGGTTTTGCGTCAAGTACAGTTAGCAGCATAAATAAGTGTTCATTATGTACCTTGTCACTTTAACGTCGTGTTTGAAATGTTATACAAAATTGTGAAACAGTTGAAACCGACAAGGTACAGACTTGACTGTACGTAATAAAGGTTTGAAAATTTAACCGGTATACGAGCCATCTTAAAACTTCCTCCTAACCAAGCTCGCTTGAAATTTCCGGAAAGCCAATTCATTTATTCTTCTTACTGACAATATTTTCATCGTCTTCGTAGAGTTTGTATCCGATATCTCTGAGACTATCTCTGTGTTCGTGCTCTTCTCCTCAGTCAGCGCCTTGCATTGAACAGCGACATTAACAGTTTCCTTTGATCTTCGAGGAAATTTAGCGGGGAGCTTTCTTTTTTGAACGGTTGGCAAATTGTAGCATGTGAGGAGAGTCCGTAGCATCGAAGGTTCTTCTTCCTGAAGTGAATACAAGTTACGGTCAAATCAATATTTTTAGGGTTTGTACCACAATGGTAAAAAGGAACCCTTATGGTGAGACTGATGTCTGTCTGGCTGTATATCACAGCAAGTTTTCTCAGTAACTACAAATGCTATCAACTTGAAATTTTGCATAGTTGTACGACTTGCTTGCCCACATCTGTTTGCGGGTGGTAGGACCTTGTGCAGGGTCCGTCCGGATCGCTACCACCGTCTTATCCATTAACCTACCGCCAAACAGCAGTGTTCGCATTGTTGTGTTACGGTTTGGGGATAAGACAGCCGGTGAAATGAGTAGCATAGAGGCATTCTATCTTAGTCCTCAGGGTTGGCAACGCATTTGCAGTCTTAGGATTGCTCTGCAGTCTTGTGAATGCGAATGTCTATGGGTCACAGTTTCCACTTACCATCAGGTGGCCTGTGTGCTAGTTTGTCATCTCTATGCCATAAAAAAAAAAAAGTGAAAAAATATAAAATTTATTTAATAAATAATTGAAATGGGGTCTAGAATGGGGGGTTGAAAAATGAAAGTGGTTTGCAAATGGGGTGTCATATAAAAGGGCTCACTCTGCACATTTCACGACTATTATTTTTTAAATTTCCGTGATGTACTTTTTGATTTACACGCAAAAATGTACAAAAAACAAAAGTCCCTCTTCCGCTTTTGCTTATATTAAATAAACTAGTTACGTAAACAATAAAAAAATACAGATACTTCAATGCGTACATTACAATTTACATCTGCTGCTATATCTTGCGTTATGCTACTTGTGCGACCGTCTATTATTAATTTTGCCGTTGGTTTTAGAATTGGTCTTCCTTTCATTAGCTTCCAGTATGTGTAGTTTGTCAAGTCTTCCGGTAACTATATACAAACAGACACAAATATTGGTTATTAAACGTCACATACATATCACGGAATTTAAATACAAAACAAATGTTACAAAGTAAATCAACAGGCGGTGTTATTGCTGTAGCGATCTCTTCCGGACACTGCGAAGAAGATATGTAACTATAATCTATACAAATATTATAAAGAGGTAAAGTTTATGACGTTGTACGAGGTAAATCTCTGGATCTACAGAACCGATATAGAAAATTCCGTTAATTGTGAGTGTCAGTGGCCACCCAAAAAAAATGATTATTGCCCAACGAAGTGGGAACAGGAACAGCTAATGTTAAATATAATAAAAACTATTTAATAAATTGTTATGTGATGACACCGTTAATTTACTTTATACAGACCGTAGTATCGTTTAGAACCGTAATAAAATAATAATACAATAAATATTACAGTGCAAAAGCAATTTAATCTAGCCCCAAATTAAGCTTATAAAAGCCCTTGCCGGACAAAAAAACATGTTCCGGTATCTTCAGATAATGATTCTATACACAAAATTGTACTATTTTTTTTTACCAAAACGTGTCCAGATACATCCTAAGGCATATAACAGGTTAGGCTTAAGAAATACACGAATACGTGGAAAACATGCAAGACTCAGGCTGCCGTGATATATCTATAATGCCGTTATGTGACATCTGGTATTTTTTCTACTTATAATGCTATATTAATGAGAAAAAAATCACTATCAATCTGTGTTTGCGATTTTTAAAACATAAATTTGGTAGATAACGGCATTATAGATATATCACGGCAGCAGGATTAACTCACTCTCATCAGACAAATAAAATAAATAAATAAATATGAGAGGACACCACCACTTCAATTGTCCTAGTCCCAAACTAAGCTCAAGGCTTGTGCTATGGGTACTAGACAACGATATAAATACTTATATAGAGAAATATATACTTAAATATATAGAAAACATCCATGACTCAGGAACAAATATTTGAGTTATTTTTTAATTATTTTATGACAAAATGGTGTTCGACTTAACAGGGCCGGTATAAACGGTTGTAGAAAGGCCCTTTAAAAAATAAATTATATAAAAAAAAAAAAACCATCAGGAACAAATATTCGCGCTCATCACACAAATATCTGGCCTTACCGGGATTTGAACCCAGGACCGCTAGCTTAACCTATAGGCACACAACTACCAAGTACCAAATACGAAAAAAAACACTTAATACTTACATTAAGGTGATTTTCACAACAATAGCAATTCTTTGAATCATATTTTATACCATGGTCGATACACCACTTTCTTTTTAATTTGTCTCTCACAAAGAAAAACGATTTTTCCGGCGTAGTTCTATAAGAACTGTCACAGTTCGGTACAAAACAGACCTTATGATATCTTAATTTCATGATTGAAATCTGAACACAAACAATGCGTATTTAACCACTGTTGACTAAAGGGTATTATTATATTATCACAGTATTAAGTTTTATCGTATTTAAGACAATAACGGTCCCACCGTGGCGGCAAGATTGTTTTTGTTTACGTCAGAGTGACACTTGACAGATATGCAAAGCACCAACATAAGGATATTAGAAAATATTTGAACGTCCCTATTGTAATAAGTATGTCTAGATTACTTAAATACTAAAACATACATTCATAAACTCACGCCTTTATTCCCACAGTGGTTTAGGCAGAGTTACAGAATTTCCAACTACTCTAAAAACTTGTTGATAATTCTGTAACCACATTTTGCACAATTAGGATAAGATATTTACCAGTGTATTAGTGACAGGTTGCAAGCCCATCGCCTAACAGGTACTCAGACTATATTTCCTTAGTCGCCTCTTACGACATCCACGGGAAGACATGGAGTTGCACTATTCTAACTTGGCAACCACAATGGTGATAGCGATGACCAGCCGAACGAAAGAAGCTAGTACTGTATATAGAGAAACTCTCACATGAAGGGTTCTGAACCATTCTTCGAAAGGTTTAAAATAATTAAATTTTATTATTTATATTTTGTATTTGTATAGAGGCTATAGAAATACACTGAAAGATGAGCTGAAAGTTTTAACAGAGGCTAAAATAGGTTCCCGTTGGCGTCCTTTAGCTACGGAACCCAAACGTAACTAAGAAACCAATACTTGTTTTTATCAAACAAAATATATTTGTGCCCTAATCGGGAATATAGTGGTGCGTGCTTTTGTGGATTAAAATGTATAGGAAAAAAACCTTTTTTCAAAGCCTCGTGTCATCAAATATTCGGCCTGTAGTATGAGACAAAAGAGAGATCTCTCTCCAGGCGGGTGTTATGCCTGGGGACCGAAATCCACTGGGATGAAGTTGGAAGTGCTACATATACCAACTGACTGAAGAAATTTCGCTTGCGCGATGTAGACCACTTTAGTTCCGCTGTCTGACGCTGTGGCGCTGTTGGCGCTGGCGAGTTGGTGGTACATGTTTACCGTTAGATGTCGCTATGGCGTTACAGGCCTCTATAATATTATACTCGGTAAATTGTTTTTAACTCGCCCGCCATTACTATTAAGTTAGAAATAAGTTTGAGCTATCACAACTTTAACAATACGATAACAAGGGGCTATTGCTTAAGACTGCGCCGAGCGTACGCCGGATGTACAGTGGCGCCCTCATTACTTTTATTGTGTTTTATAATAAACTAAAGTATTTTCTTGAAATTGGACGGTGTGTTTTTGTACTACAAATGAAAACACAACTTATAGAGTATATCATATAGTTTAATAACAATTCACCTTCGAGTTATTAACTTAACGAAAAAAAGTGGCCACCTTTTCCCGTTAAGCTGACTACTCAAAGGGTAATTGTTATTAAAGTTTGTTACGTATCCCATAAATTGTGTTTTTACTTGCGCTGCAAACACATTTAGTTTGGTTTCAAGGAAATTCTTTAGTTAATTAGAAAGCCCAATAATAGTAATGAGGGCGCCACTGGACGCTCGGCGTTTGCTCGGCGCAGTCTTAACGCACTCGCAATTTTTTTTATTTTGAATATCGAAGGCTTGTCTGCATACAAAATGAAAACAATTGTTCCGCTTTGAAGCCAATTGAGATTGCGAGTGCGTTAGGCAATAACGACGCTGGTTAGACGCAATTAATAATGGTTATCAAGTAGAATATAATAGATTGTTCAACAAGGTATTAAAACAAGCCATAATGACAGGAGAGGTTTAGCTACCCAAGCGCAGCGCGGGTGGCTATAGTTCGAGTGGCATTATGGTAGTTCAGGCTCGCGTTAAACTCTACTTTTCACTTTGAATGCGAGGAAAAGAATCGATGTTCTATACAATATAACAATTTTGATTATTACAAAGTTTCTTACAAATTTGTTCCGTGGTAATACACTGTTTTTTTTCCTGGAAACGGAGGACGCTTTAAATGCTTGCATATTTAGCCAACATAAACAAACTTGAAAACTAATTGGACCATGCATAATAAAATGTAATCGTCAATCGTGTTTCACGAAATTAAATCGTTTTTCAATATTTTTGCACAGTTGTCACTTTGAGGTTATTTCCACGCTCAAAAAAATGGTCCATACGCCATCACTGAAAATGACGATAATCCTCCATTCACAAACACCGTGATTGGCTGTTTAGGGGTTTCCAAAGTAAAAAAAAAAAACTTGAATCCCTAGACATTAATAAGGAGCTTTAGTCCCGATGTGCAGAGACTAAAGTAACATTTTAACAGCATGAGAAGTAAAAAACTACTTACATCCAAATAACACCAAAGCGACGAAACAAAACTTCATCACTAAACCAATTATGATGCAACGTGTTGAAAAACAGTTAATAAAGAGGAAAGGTCCTTCTATTCCGCTAGCTAACTAAAGAATGGCTACACAATATGGCTCGTAAGTAAAAAATTATCTATTGTTCTTTAAATATAAGAATTTCTCACGAATTAACCATTATAAGGGATTGGTTAATGTACACTCAGTTGTAATAAAACTGAGGAAAAAGAGTTTAGATTTCACGACGTAGTTAGCCTAGTTGGTGAACTGGTGACCTTGTCTACGAAGCTAGTGGTCCCGGGGTACGATTCCCGAAGGGCAAATATTTTTGTGATAAGCGCGAATATTTGTTCCTGCGTCTTGAATGTTTTCTATGTACATACATACATTAAATCACGCCTGTTTCCCAGAGGGGTAGGCAGAGACCACTTCTTTCCACTTGCTACGATCTTGACAAATTTCTTTCGCTTCTTCCACATTAATACATGGAGTCATGCACGCACGTCGGTTTCGGGCCCTTTTCCAGTATTTCTATGAATTTCAGTATATCGCACGACAAAAACGAAAGTGACTCAATTCAAAATTTTAGTAAGTAATAAAGTAAAATTGCAATAATTACGTATTTAGTATTGTGTCAGAAGTGTGCACCTAATTTAAAAAAAACAGTGACCTAAAACATAGCGTGTCGTTACATCACGTGTAATAAGGTAAACTCTATCAATGGATTTAAATCTTAAGCACATTTCGTTGATTTCCCAAAAAGCTTCATTTTCGTATTAGGTCGCTTTCGTTCTCACCGTGCGATATATCTACACTAATATTATAAAGAGGAAAGATTTGTATTTTTGTATTTTTATGTGTGTGTATGTTTGTAATGAATAAACTCAAAAACTACTGCGCTGATTTCATAAATTCTTTCACCATTGGAAAGCTACATTCACCCTGAGTGACATAGGCATGTGTTTTACTTTTCTACGTGTACAGAGTCGCGCGCAACAGCTGGTTTCTCTATGTAAGTATTTATATCGTTGTCTAGTACCCATAGTACACACAGCAACACATCTAGCTATACACTTCAGAAATCTGAAATATTGCATGAAAGAGAGCCGCACTAGAATCGTATGTTGTTGACATAATACACATATATACATCTCTTTCTTTTTCTCTCTGCTCCGTCTTTAATGGTTAGTTAGGTGTGTTGTTGTGTGTACAAGCCTAGAGCTTAGTTTGGGATAGGTTAATTGTTGTGTCATTGTCCCCAGATATAATGCCGACCTCTTTCTGAGCTATCTCTTAAACGGCTGAACCGGGTTTCATGAAACCTAGTTAAGAACTACCCGCTGTCCTATTGCCTAACGCACACGCAATCGCCATCGACTTCAAAGCTGAACAATTGTTTTCAATTTGAATGCGATTGCGATTGCGTTAGCCAATAGCCCCTCCGGATTAATCTAGCTTTCTTTTAAACAGCATCGGAATAGGTCCATCCGCATAGAAGCTATGATGCCACAGACTGAAAAAGATACACAATTTCATAGACACTCCCCTTAAACACACTGCCGCTAGATCAAGCGTGCTACGCTATAGAAGAATTTATAGAAATAAATTCTAGTTGGAAGCAATTAAATTGTAATTTTTGGCAAATATTTTAAGATAATAACTGTGATGTAATTTCATAATACACTATTTAATAACACGACAAATTTAAGAAATGTTACTTCAAAAAATAAACTATGATATTTTAATTGTTTTATTAAAATAAAATTAATTAGAAATTAAATTCTACTAATAACTTAAAAATGATACTAAGTATACATAAGTATATTATAAATGGGACCTGTAAAATATTTCTTTTTACTAATAAACTTATAATATCATACATATCCCCGCGTTGTTGCCGGGTAAGAATAGTGCCACTCCATGTCTTCCCGTGGATATCGTAAGAGACGACTAAGGGAATAAAGGCTTGTAGTACTGTTAGGCGATGGGCTTGCAACCTGTCACTAACACACTGGTAAATATCTTAGCCTATAGGACGTAGTTTAGCGAAAAGGATCCACATTAATCCACAACACAATGCAAATGTATTTGAATTTGAATTATATTGCTGTCAATATTATGTTAAAATCTGTATGTGTGAAATTTGTGGGTTGGATCCTTTTCGTTAAGCTACTACGTCCTTGTGCAAAATGTGGTTACAGAATTATTAACAAGTTTTTAGAGTTGTTAGTAATTCTGTAGCTCTGCCTACCCCACTCTGGGAATAAAGGCGTGAGCTTATGTATGTATTTAACACCCCTATTTTTTCGTCGGGGTGTACATTTATAGTCAGCAGTTTTTGGTTAAATTTCGATCATTTCGAACAGGAATGAAGAAAGGAAGACATTAAACAAAAAGTTGGAAGCATTTATAAAAAAAAAACTGCTAGTGTAACCACACCTTGAAGTTTGTGCAGGGTCCGTCCGGATCGCTACCACCATCTTATCCATTAACCTACCACCAAACCGCAGTGTTCGCATTGTTGTGTTCCGGTTTGGGGATAAGACAGACGGTGAAATGACTAGCATAGATAGAGGCATTCCATCTTAGTCCTCAGGGTTGGCAACGCAATTGCAGTCTTAGGATTGTAGTCTTGCAAATTGTCTATGGGTCCCAGATCCCATCTTAATCCACAGATGTGTACACGTTCGCCGAATCCTTGCCATAAAATGTGTCAAACTGCGACCCCATTTCCAAACGAATATTTGCTATGCAACGTGTCGCATGCCATCGCCTTAAAAAAATCTAGGACCAAACTACTGGATGTAAACGCCAATATTCTGTTGCAATCTCGTTGACCTCTCCTATGTTGTACTAAATTATGGAAAAACCTCAGAACAGGCTAATAAGCCACAGCGAACTCACTGTGTTACACTGTCAATAAATCCGTGCCAAATTCACAGCCATATCACACGCAGTGACATAACTGGAATACGCTATCTGTGTAAACCACTATCGGTTTCGAAATATGAAAGTGGTCACATACAATGTTTACAAGTCGTAAGACTTCATTTCTTTCAAGCAAAATTCTGCTTTAAAATCAAATTATTAAAGTCTACTTTCAATTGTAAAGATGACCTAACATACTTTGCGAAAGTTTAACTATCTTAAGTGAATGGGAACTCACACATATACAATTAGCAAGTTATACGCACAACATAAATAAAACTGTGGACGCTTTAGAATAAGTTTGAATTTGGAACGCGTTAGTGAAAAAACATACATCCTAAAGATTTTAAAATTCGAACTCTTGAACAACTTAACGTCGTTTAATATAGACGTATAATACTGACTCACTGCAGTGGAATGTAGAGTCTAATGATAAGTAATTAAGTGTAATAACAATTGAATTAAACTCGCAGTTGTGACCTTTACGCAATAGTGAAAGTTGGTTTGAATCATGTGTTCACTCAGTTTGGCGGCAAATGTTGTCGATGACAGTTGTTTTTTTTTTAATTTTTGTAAAGTCTTCGATAAACGCTGACCCTTGTAAGAAATGAGTTTGGATTTGTGATTTTTTCTCGCAATTTCTGTGTTCTTTGTGTGAAAATGATTGTGAAATCGTGTTGTTTCCTTTTCCTGCTTTCTTTTGGTGAGTAATTGAGTAATTGTTGGTTTCTTGTGAAATGAGTTAACGATTAATGAATTATGGATAATTACGAGTGTAATTATTTGTTTGTTTTATTTGCGAATATCATGCTTTTTTTTAAAGTTTGAGTGTATTTTGTGACTGAAGTCCAGTCTCTTGATATGCAGGTATTCAATTATTTTGTAAAAATAAAAGAGTGATTAAAAAGTTTATGGTATATTAGAACTACAGTTTTTGCGTTTTTAAAATAACGTTAGTGTTCATATTTTAGACATAGGCTGAGAGTTTCCAAAAGTTTACTTACCGTTAATTTTATAAGAATTCTTGATTCGATTAAAATGACCTACCTACTTACTTAAATCCTTCTCGGTAAGTACATTCTGTCAGATTGTGGAATCGGCTACCGACTGGCATTAGGAAATCACAAACGGTAGATTCCCTAAAAGGCAAATTAAAGAAGTTCTGGCTTGACTCTATCTCCTAAATATCAATTATCCTCTAGGTAGGTACGTAAAATGTTGTTTATGTATGTATATTTAACTATATGTTCTGTATCTATTTATGTAGGTATTTGAATGTCGTTTTATTTTAATTTTATTTATACAGTGTGTTACCGGCATGCGGGCATTTATTAAAACTGCCGATAATACGTTGCTTTAGCAATTCTTTGCAAGTATTATCAATTAAAAAATAATTAAAATAACTTCTTAATTAATTTTCTTAGATACTGTCCATTTTTAATGTAGTGCATGTGCTGCGTGTTCATCGTTGTCAGTATCGCTGTTGCTTGGTACAAGCCATGTCGTGGTACGGGGGCAGATCATAATAATCAAAGTAGCCGTTGACTGTCATTTACACTTGTCAAATTGCTGTGCTTTACATTGCTGGCAATTAACATTTTGTTAGAAAGTTAACAAAGCCTGAAAAGTTGTTTTTTAATTAAATTAAGGTCATAGTTACGTTACAGATATACGTTATTTTAACCTAGTTTAAAAAAAGCCAGGGTGCTGGTAACACACTGTATAAGTTTTATTGGTTACTAAATGTGTTATATTCTTCTTCTTGTACACTTGTTTAATCGTTGAACAACCTTTCACTCTTCTCAATCTCTCAAGGGTTAGCTGGAAGAGATCCCTTAAAGGGATAAGTTTACCTTTGAACATATTTTTATATTAATTGTATTGTTATGGTTTTACATACTTTAAAAAAATACTTAATATGATTTATTTTACCACTTTAAAATCTTAATATAACTAAACTTAATTGAATATATAATTGGACTTCATTCTTTTGATAAAGAGATAGTTTTTACAAAAAAAAAAGTACTGTAGCTACTGGTGAAAGAATTTTTAAATCGGTCCAGTACAGTAGTTACAGTAGTTTTTGAGTTTATTCATTGTACAAACATACAAGAATACAAATCTTTCCTCTGTAAAATATAGTGTAGAAAAGTAGCTTAAAACTGGTAGTCCTATATCACTTTAACGTCATGTTTGAACTGGAGACTAATCTGTCAAAGGCATTAGAAGCGACAAGGTACTAAATACGGCTGTACAGTCACCCAATAAAAAATTAAAGCATACTTTAGAACCTTTTCATTGTGACTTCCATTGTTATTGTCATACTTGTTATTTGATGTTCGGTTTGAAGTTTATTGTGACAGTGCACTGAAGTGCTTAAGACTGCGCCGAGCGTACGCCGGATGTACAGTGGCACCCTCGCTACTATTATTATGTTTTGTAATAAGTAATAAACTAAAGTATTTTCTTGAAATTGGTCGGTAGTTTTTGTACTACAAATGAAAACACAACTTATAGGGTATATCACATAGTTTAATAACAATTCACCTTCGAGTTATCAACTTAAAGGAGTGGCCACCTTTTCCCGTTAAGCTGACTACTCAAAGGGTAATTGTTATTAAAGTTTGTTACGTATCCCATAAATTGTGTTTTTACTTGCGCTACAAAAAAGTATCGTCTGATTGCAAGGAAATTATATAGTTAATTAGAAAACCCAATAATAGTAATGAGGGCGCCACTGGACGCTCGACGTTTGCTCGGTGCAGTCTTAACATTTTCGTTGGGGTGCTGTACCTACATATGTATAGTAATAACACGAATCCTACGTATATATAAATGTATGGCATACGCATAAAGACACCGGAAAGATAACCTTGTTTTAAGAATCAGCTGAAATTATTCATTTCCGACACTTAAAACTTGCAAGGGCACTGAGTTATTGACTTATAATACGTAGGTACACAAATGCGCATATAATTATTAATATAATTTAACCATTAGATAGGTAAAAACACTAAAATCCCTCGATATAATGGTGAAACCTAGCTAAAAACTACCGCTAGGAAACCTGCTTTCAAATAAAAAAAAAACTGCAACCAAATCGTTTCACACGTTTAAGAATTACGGTGGAGGTCAAACTTATATCACCCCTTTTTTACGTCAGGGGTAAATACAATTTAAAAGCTTTTGCCCAAGACTTTCTTCACCCAACAGGCGTTTGTAACCCTCAATCCTACCATCAAACAATAGTGTTCGCATTGTTCTGTTTCAGTTTGGGGATAAGATAACCGATGAAATGACTAGCATAGAGGCATTCCATCTTAGTCCTCAGGGTTGGCGACGCTTGCAGTCTTTAGATTATAGTCTTGAGATGGGTCTCAGATCACACTTACATCAGCCCTCTAATTCACCATTTGGTCACTGACATGTGACATGTGACAGGTGAAAGTTGGATAATATACATTGCAAAGTCAACACGCTGATGCATCACTGGGTTTCATATAAGCTGCGGCATGTACACTGAAATGTCACCTGTCACCTGTCATTGTCAAGATGGTGAAATAGGAGGCAGGTGGCATGTGGGCTCGTTTACCAGAAGGTCATAACAAGTAAAAATAGCTAGCCTTAAAAACTCCAGCAGCAAACATATCTAGGTACATTGGGTACCCATTATTTTAACACCTTTCAAGGAAGGTATGTCATCACATCACGCAGAATTTTCATTTCCTCAAAAGGCAATTCTTACCTTTACTATAAGTACTTATAATATTTGCTACTTTAATTTAGGTATAGAATTATTCTGCCATCCTAAGCAAAAACGCAGTAACTAAAACATCCCTCCTGTAGTAATATCAACCTTATCATTAACAATACAGAATTGAATCTTCTTTGGTGATTGAGTTTAAGATACTGCTTATTAGGAAAGCAGTATTCCAGGCAAAGTATCGAATCGCTGCAAGGAGTTACATAACTCGGCCTCGCAACTGTGGGTCAACGCGGGTCACTGACGACGCTTACTTAGTGCATAAGTGGGAACGTAATACCTACAAGTTAGGTGATTCACTTTTTAAACCACTATATATATTCGTATGGCTGTACATTCTGTTCACAGTCTTATGTCTAATTTTGATATCCAATTTCTGGCATCCGGCGTAAGCGGGCACAATTCGCCAAATCCCCCCGCAAAGCGTCTCCTAGGGCACCCCTCTACGATGTGAGTGATCGTCTGCTCCGGGGCTCCGCAGTCGCAGCCTGCTGACTCTCTATGGGTGATTCTTCGAGGTCGTGATTTTTGTCTTATTCCTCTGTCGTATTTTTTTTTGCATATTTAAGTAATAAATATATTCTCCCACGAAAGTAGATTTATTTAGAAACATGAATATGGTTTTGACACTCATTTTTATGAATTCTTAAAGAAAATAATTAACTTTTTAACTTTTGTGCCCAGAGGAATAAGAAATTGACGACAGAGAAGTAAGAATAGGTTTAAAATATTAAAAATCATGTGATTTTCTCGGTATTTAAATTACATAAAAATAAAACATGTGCAATTATTATTGAAGTACCTAGGTATACAATAATTTATTATTTGTATTAATAAGCATCATAGAAAACTAATTTTAGGCGTGCTTAAGCAGTGTTATAGTTTTATTTTAAAAAATATACTTTTATACATAAAAAATACGAAATTGAAATTTCTTGAAATTGTACTGAGCGGTTTTTGATGAAACTTGCACTGTTCAACACTGTTCCCAATGTTGAAGTAAATTTAAGCTAATAAAAAATAATGGTCACAGTCCAACTGATAGTTTCGGGGAAATGCTTGAAAAAACACATAGGTACATACAAATTTACAAACAAACATACAAACATCAGCTATATTTTTTTGTTTAGTTGTTTGGGAGCCCTAATAGATTAACATATCGTCGGTGATACTGCAAAACAGCGCAGCTAACAAATTCAATAAGTTGTAAAATGTACCTTACTGACTTACATGATAAGGTGTATTTTGCATTTTATCTAAATTGTTCGTTACGCGGTATTGCAGTATCACCGACGATATGTGAATTAATTGCTTACCTAAATACGTGTCGGATTGATAACATAAGTTTTTGAAGCAGGTTAAAACGGCTGCATGAGTCTCTAATTAATAAATCACAACATCGAAAGTGAAAAAAAACTATGAAAACTGACGATTTTCTTATTCCGCTGTCCATAACTCCGAAGCAATAAGGGACAGAAGAGTAAGAAAAATATGAAAACAAGCTGATGGTTCATAATACAAACATATTGGAAGGCTACCGTTAATGCTACGGTAAGATAGCACGTAAAGCAGTTAAACAAGCACAAGTATTTTTTTTTAAATATTACACACTTATTAAAAAAACTAACAGAGTGATAAGAATATTACGTAAACCAAGGACAGAGTAATGATATATTTGCCTTCGTAACTCCGGAGCGATGAGCATCAGCCGACACGTCCACCACCTGGCACGTTCGGAACGCGACTAAAAACCGGCCCACGTGGGAGTTTTCGCTAGGTTTTTAAATGTCTTTATGATACAGCTGATTGAAGCCCGCTCCAGAGTAATAAGAATTTTACGGCGGACAAATGTTAAATCCTCAGTTATAAGAATAATATTGCATGTAAAAAATATTTGTTGTTTTTTTTTAATTTAACAACTAATCTTCTTTTTATGTGGTCACTCAAGATATTGATAAAGTTGACTAAATTTAAGTTATTATCATATGATTTCAAGAAAATGGAGGACGGACACGACAGAGTAATAAGAATAATGGGTTTTTTTATTTTTTTTATCTATGTTTAGAATCAGTTACACGAAAATCGACCGGTGTCCCAGTTAAACATGAATATCAGTCACCTCTGAAAAAAAAAACAACCTTCTAAACTAAGAGTTCATTGGACTAAGCCCTCGGACGTCAAAAATCAGGGCCCCGAAGAATCACCCCTATACCCCCATTTGTGCAGATTATAATTACATCGGCCGACACCAGTCCGTATTCGGTTAAGAGTGACCCATATCCTTCGGTGCTCGTTGAAACCTGGTAGAACCTTAGTCAGGTCGACGGCACAATTTTCGGCGGTTATTCCCTGGTCGTTCCATTGTTTGGTCCATTCGTCGAGGGCACGAAAAGGCTCCGTGCCTTGGATACGGTTGTCAGCCCAGATAGGTCTCCGCGAATGAAGGCGCATATAAGGAAGGTTTTCCAGCGTTTTTCTTATAGGGAGTGTTGGGTTTCTCGCCTTATTCCACTCCCGGGAAGCGGCTTGGGCTCTTCTAAGCTCTGGCGGTGCAATATGTGACAACACCGGCAGCCACTGAGTAGGTGTCGGGAGCAGGCTGCCAGAGATAGTACGCATTACTCGATTAATCTGCACGTCTACCTTGTCCGTGTGAGTGCTTCTGTACCACACTGGGGCGCAGTATTCTGCCGACGAGTACACGAGGGCTAAGGCAGAGGTGCGCAAGACATTTCCCTGGGCTCCCCACGTAGTGCCTGCGAGTTTTGTAATGAGGTTCACTCTTGATTTAAGTTTCTGGCCTAAGTTCTCCAAGTGGGGCTTGTATGTCAGGGACCGGTCGAGTGTAACTCCCAGGTACCTTGGGGTAAAGCTGTGTTGAATCTTGACACCGGAGAAAAGGACCTCAACTCTTCTACGCGCCTGGCTGTTTGATAAGTGAAAAGCGGTTACCTCGGTCTTGGCTGGGGTTGGGCACAGTCTCCACTTTGTGTAGTACTCATTAAGCAATTGCAGATCTCGTGTAAGGGTCGCTTGTCCAATCTCGAACTGTTTACTCTGGGTTGTTAGAGCAAGGTCGTCGGCATATAAGAATTTGTCACACTCAGTAGCAGGCATATCGCCTGTGTATAAATTGAATAGGAGAGGGGCCAGCACCGAGCCCTGGGGGAGTCCATTCTTTAGAAGTCTAAATTTACTTTCCCTGTCGTTTAGCATAACTTTGATCTTACGTGGACCCAGCAAGCATTTTAAAAGACGTAATATTTTTGCTGACGGTATAAGTTTGCTGACCTTATGTAACAGACCATCTATCCACACCGTGTCGTATGCCGCCCTCAAGTCTACGAAAGCAGCCAGCGTTTTTTGACCTCTCTGGAATCCAGCTTCCACGTGACTAGTTAGCGCCAGGACTTGGTCTGCACAGCTGCGGTTGGCACGAAAACCCGCTTGTTCATAAGGGATTGCATTGTCGACTTTACCTTTAAGGCGGTTATATAAAAGGCGTTCGAGCAGTTTATAGGTGACACTCAAAAGTGATATGGGTCTGAAGTTCGCTGCGTCGTCAGGAGTTTTTCCAGGTTTGAGAATTGCCAGCACCTTGGATTTCATAAAAACAGGAGGCACCATGCCGGCGTCGAACATATCGTTAAACAAATCGGCTAGTCAGCCTACAGCCCGATCGCCCAAATGAGTAAGGAATTCTGGGTAGATTTCATCAAGCCCAGCAGCTTTTCCACATTTTAATTGTTTTAGACCCGCGCGGACCTCATCCGGAGTGAAAGCAGCGTCAAAGGGGTCACATCGTTGTTTTGATCGAAGTATAGTTTTGTTTTTATTTCGGATCTCTTTAGCAAAAACTTTATCAATTGTAGCGGTTTTAGTAATCCCCTTCAGACGCTTAGCAATATCGTCTGGGTGGACAGCAACTTCTTTCCTCTCTTGGAATGCAGCACCTCCGAGTCTTCGTAGCAATGCCCAGCTTTTCCTGCTCGAGTGGGTGAAGTCCATACTTTCGACAGTACTAAGCCACCTCTCTCGGCGGGATTTATCCAGCGTCGCAATTAAGTTGTTGGCTGCCTCAGTGTCCGGCGCGGCGAGGTATTTACGATACGCGTATTCTGTCTCTGATGTCCAACCTGGGATGTATTCCTTTCGAAAACCTCTCGGAATACATCTTTTTGCCGCACTCAAGACCATTCTAGAAAACCTGACATAGTTTGACGAAGTTGGTTTTATCCACCTTATGTTGGCGTCCATCTGGAGTTTGCAGGAATCCCAGTTGGCTTTGTTAAAATTCCAGCGTGGTTTTTGCACGGAGTCGACCATCGGCACCTCCAGGCCCACCCTGATCAGAGCTGGGCGGTGTTGACTGCGTGGGAAATCCTTTAGGATAACGCGGGTGGTCGGCAGCATGTTTCCGTCTTCATCCTCGGAAACAAAACACAGGTCAGGATTCGTGTCCCGTTGCCATCGCGCAGATCGAAAAGAACCTCTCTGTTTTGCGTCAAAGACGAGATGAAGGCCTTCTTGTAAGCTCCATTCATACAGGACCTCGCCGTTAGAGTTATTTGTTGCGTAGCCCCATGCCGAGTGGCGACTGTTAAAATCTCCAACATAGACGGCCGGGTGGGCGTTAGTTTTGAATGGAAATAGAAATAGAAATAGAAATAGAAATAGTCTTTATTGTATAACTGTGTACTGGGGGGTTCGAGATGGTATTATTTGGAGGTTTGTAGACAGCAGTCAGAGTTAAGTTTGCAATTTTAACAGTAATTGATTCGAAATTGTTAACGCTAGTTGTTTCCAGGGATTGCACATTTGAAAGAGATGATCGGGCATAAACCACGGAACCATAGACGGATGACAGAGTATTGGCTATCAAGTTAAAACCCGCAATTTTACCACGGGTGTCGAATTTACTAAAATTATCGATATGATGTTCCTGGATGGCAATTACATCAATATTATTATCGTGAGCCAGTCTACTAAGGTAGTCACACTTAGATTGTGACATACTTTCTATATTGATTTGCAGTATAAGAACAAAGGGTCCTAAACTCTTTGTCAAAAGGCCCTTAGAAGGACCGTTTTTTGAATGCATTTCGTATACTCAAACGAAAGCAGTGAACTAAGAATGAGTTTTGAGAACAGAAACAGCTGAGAGGCTCTGAAGGAGCAAGTTCAGCTTGCCAGGAACAGTCGGAATCTTTTAGCCGTCCTCTATTAGAGAGACGTTGCCCGGGGTAGACCACAAGGAGGTAGATTCTGACCAATTACTAACCGACTTCATAAAAGTCTAACAAACTTTAAAACTAACTTTTGAACTTCCCCGTGTGGTTGCCGGATTAGAATAGTGGCACTCCGTGTCTTCCAATGGATGTCGTAAAAGCCGACTAAGGTAATAAAGGCTTGTAGTACTGTTAGGCGATGGGCTTGCAACCTGTCACTAATACGCTGGTGAACATCTTAGCCTAAGTACCTATGCAAAATGTGGTTACAGAATTATCAAAAAGTTTTTAGAGTTGTTGGAAATTCTGTAGCTCTGCCTACCCCTGGGTATAAAGGTGTGAGTTTATGTATGTATGTATGTATGTATGTATGTATGTAAACTTTAAAACACCCGACTGCTTAGCAACTATAAATCGTTGTAAATCTGAAAGATAATTCAAAATAAAAACGTCGCCAAATTGAATTTTGAAATCGGTTGACATAATCATCAAAATCGCTCCACACGTTTAATTTCTAGAGCACCTCAAAGGAAATATACATAGAAACATATATAGGCTCATAAACACATTACCATCAACCTTCGGTAGTTGGGTAAAAAAAGAAGGAGGTTCCTTCTCAATTCGGTTGGCACCCTTTGGGTGCAAAATCCCTTTTGTCATGATACCTACAATCGGTGCCACCGCGTACCGCGTGGATCCGCACTTGACTTACATATCGCACGGTGAGAACGAAAGTGACCAAATACGAAAATCAAGCTTTTTGGGAAATAAACCAAATTTTAATGTGTTTACGTGTTATAGGAAGTTTTTCTTAGATAATATCTAGACCCCGGTATCGGAGGTGCAAAATGGTAGCTGTCAAGTTCTTAGGGATGGGTAATCATATTTTTGATGTTGATATCGATACACGATTTTTCTATACATTAGGTTGTACACAGTTATTTTTTTTTGATCTATGATAATCATTGATCGTAAAAATATAAAGTGTACACATATTTATGAACTCGACTGTACAACAAAATATATATCTATGGTTGCTATTACTTTTCTTATGTTTCGAGTTGCAGAGCAGTGCATAAACACTCTTGTGATAAACCTTTTCAATAGAGATTAATACTGGCCACTTATACTGATAATAAATTATTTACGTCAATAGATAATCATTGTCACTTTACAACAATTTCTTCGATTAAATAGCTGTTTACGAGTTTATTCGTCTAAAATCATTTATACCATAGAAAATGGAGTCACTTCTTGCAGAACACCCTGAACTCCAAAAAACGAATGAAAAAATTTACTGCACAGTGTGCAGTGTACACATCATTTCCAGATCTTGGAATATTAAAAAGCACATGGAGTCGAAATGCCATCAAGAGAAAATCATCAACGCGTGTCCTAGTCACATTGATTATTTAATAAAGGACATTCCAATACTTGTAAACCAGGACGATAAAGTATATTGTATATCTTGCAACTCCGTTTTGACTCCAACAAAATTTTGTATTGAGAGGCATTTGAAAACCTTTACTCACAGAAAAACAAATGAAGATCAATTTAACTTTAACCGAGATCTGGTAAAGTTTTTCATCAGTTGTAACATACCTTGGACCAAATTGGAAAACCCAAACTTCAGAAGTTTCATGGACAATTGTCTCAATAAAAAATATGGCGATGTTACATTACCGAGAGAATCAACTTTACGCAAAAATTACTTGCCTATAGTATTTAATGAGAAAAAAGATGCTATAAAAGAAGAACTGTCCAACGAATATATATATTTGAGCATTGATGAGACTACAGATTCAATGGGTAAAAAAGTGGCTAATGTGATAGTTGGAGCTTTAACAAATTATTTATCTAAGCCCCACATCTTTGCTTCACGAAAATTAGACTCAACTAACAATATCACGATTAGTAATCTAGTAAATGAGGTGCTTCGCGAGTTATGGGGCCATAATTACGAACAAAACTGTGATAAATTGTTATTTTTCGTGACTGATGCGGGGTCATACATGGTAACATCGGGTAAAAATTTAAAGAAAAGCTACCCAAATATGACTCATTTGACATGTGTAGCTCATGGCCTAAACAGGGTAGCTGAAGCCGTGAGACAAGCTTATCCGAAGGTAAATAGTTTAATAAATTTAGTTAAAAAAGTTTTTAAAAAAGCCCCTAAAAGAATAGACATGTTTAAACTAGAATATCCTAATACTCCTCTTCCTCCTGAACCTATCATCACGAGATGGGGCACGTGGATAGAAGCTGTCAGCTATTATAAAGATCATTTCCATAAGGTTAAGAATATTATTTCTAAATTGAAATCCTCTGAAGCTGCTGCTATAGCCAAAGCACAAAGATTGTTCTCTGATGCAAATCTGATAAACGAAATCAATTTCATCGATAAAAATTTTAGAATTTTATCGATCTCAATAACAAAGCTAGAAGATCCAAACCTTTGTTTAAAAGAATCCTTAGATGTAATACTCGAGGTAACAAAAAAACTTTCCTTATTACGTTTGCATCCAATCGGAAAACTTATTTATTTAAAAATGCGGAATGTATTGCAAAAAAATCCTGGGTTCACAACTATACAAATTTTACAAAGTTTGTTGGATGGCAAAAGTGTTGAAATTACTGATGATGTAAATAAGAATACAGTACAGAATTACGCCAAATGTAATTTCTTGCCCATTACTTCTGTCGAAGTAGAAAAGTCATTTTCTTTCTTAAAGTGGATTTTCAACTACAGAAGAAGAAGTCTAACACCCGTTAACTTAGAACAAATTTTAGTAATATATTACGAGACATATATCTCTAATGATAAATATGACTAATTGTAAGATATTATAATTGTTGTGTATATTTATTGTAACTACACTAGTTTACTGCAAAGAATCTGATCATTCATCAAGAACATGGTATGACCTTTGGTGAATATAAAAGAGTTTATATTTTGTTTTAAATTTATTTATGAATGCTTTATGCTAAGAAGATAACTAAAACTTCTTAATGATGAAAGATTTTTTTTTGTAAATAATAAAAATGTTCAATACATGTTGGTTTTGTAATTATATAGTCCTACTTTATAGAATAAACGCTATCATTATGATATAATAAAATATCGACATATAACTATGTTTATCGACATGAAGTTAATATTTCAAAACAATGTTTACCCTTCCCTAGTAATGGCTCGAAATTGACAGCTACCATTTTGCACACCTCCGATACCGGGGTCTAATAATATCTCATAACCTCCCGAAATAAAAAGCTTTTAAAAAAAACTTCTTTATGTTCCTTACACATTTCTAAACCAGTTCTATTTGTTTTTAATGTAGTAAATGTTAAAAGTAAGTCACTATGGCATTAGAAATTGACATAGGAGAAATAAACTTGTTGGCTCTTATACTACTAGTCTCAAAATTGTAAGCGCGGGCACCCACCACATGGCCATAAAGATTTATAACAAGATACCACACTTAATTAAGAACATAGAAAAGGACGTACACAATATTTATGAACGAGTTATAGTACATTGTGTATTAAGGGTGGTAAAGAAAGAATTACAAACGAGAGCCTGTTAGAAGCCCGAAGCCGAAGGCTGAGGGCTTTAATGACTCGAGCTTTGTATTTCCTTTACCACCCGTGTAACATACAATGTTTTTCATCACAATTGCGAGGAAATGAAATAAAATCAGACAAAAGATCATATTTTTAACTTATTAGCGGCAGACTACATCATTGTCTGTGACTTACCACAGATAATGTCAAACGTGTTCGGAGTCCGATTCTAGTGATATATGAGATCAATAGTTTATTATGCGAGATTGTTAGGAAATAGTATTCAACTGTCATTTCATCTCGAATGAAACTTCATATCGAATGGCACAAAAATTGGGGTCCTGACGTATTGTGATAGTTTGAGTCCACGTATAATATTAAAAAAAAAAGCTATTACGCACTTAAGTAACGTAATGGTAAAAAAAGGCCCGCGGGTATTATTTTGGATTTACGGTCGATTTTTCTAGCATGTTAGAACACTATTTACGAGCAAGTGTGATGAAAAATATTTTTTTATTATTACACTCCTTTTATAATTTACAAGAATTCTTTGATAGTGATAATTAAATAATAAGTAAACTGTTTAATAGTAATTGGTTGTAGTTAAGTAATATTAAGTAAGTAAATTAAATTAAATTGCGATGCCCTTGCAGGGTTAGTGTTGAAGCATGTAATAGTTTTAAGATCTTTTGTACAACATTAAGCAATAAAGTAAGTATATGACTATGACTATAAATATCATTGACCTATTTTGTATTAGGTCACTTTAAGATTAAAGAGTCATTGGTTTAGGCACAGCTTAAAATGTAAAAATGACTCGACTAGTTTTAACCCCTGGTGTCCCAAGCCACGCGCGCTCAAATACCACTGTTTCCCACGGCTTTTTAAGATACCGACCGCGCTGAGGACTTGATTTGCTTTATACGCTCTATACACTTCCTCGTACACTTTTTATGCATAGAATTGTATATTTTTGGAAAGATGGAAATGTAATCTACATTATTATTTCAAAAGTTTAGCGGTATAATACATAATTTAGTGTATGTAGCCAAATGATTTTAGAGAAAAATTAAACTGAGGCAGTTTTCCGAAAATATGCTCATTAATAAAAAAATTACTCGACAAAAGTGTTTTTTTTTTAATTTTCTATTTCTTTATGATATACTTATTCTAAAAAATAAAACATACAAAATACAGTATGCCACATAAATCAAAAAGATATGTGCATGTTAACTTGAAAGGAAAGCATTGCGAAGCGATTTTGCATGCGCTGTGAGTTAATTTTTCAATCCCTATTATAAAGTCAATATTCTTTCCATTTATATGAGATTTACTTTTTACGCTAGATAAAGTATTCAATTACGATAATAAAATATTAGAATTTAATAAAGTGGAAAATAAAAGGCCTAGTGAAGGAAATTCACAGTAATGGTGCAAAATAATGACAAAACCTAGGAGTGTAGTTTGATCGAGTTTTCCGAAGAAACTCTAATACCAATTCTAATAAATGTTGTTTTAGCAATTAGGTAACAAAATTTTCTTTCTAACGATGTATAAAAAATGTATACTCTTTATACAAAAAAACAACAAGAGACAATTTTGAAATCACGAAATATTTAAACATTGACGCGGTGCGCTTGACCTTGCCCTGTGTACAAACACACTTTGGCTCGGTTGTATACGGGGTGGTCCAGTTTTCGATGAATATTCAATTATTTGGATGAATATTTTTCTGAGATGAAAATAAATACTTAGTGACAAATCAAGCATAATAGAAAAATACCTATATATTTAAATGTATTTGTCCTATCCCTTAGATTCTTTATCACTACGACAGTGACAGGTGACAGGTGACGGTAACAATTTTGCCTGAAGTATATACCGATTTACTTTTTAATGTGACTGACAGTTGAGAATACAGTTGTGCAATGCATAGTAAATTGTCACCTGTCACAAGGCGTGACAGGTGACAATTCACTGGAGATGGCAAAGCCGACCTATTTGTATGTCTTTATTTGATTTTCCTAGTGCAGTTCGTTTGTGAGAGCCCTCTTGCCTATTTGTAGAGTTGAAACTAAATTTCGAATTAAAAAAATATTCATCCGAGCGTAAATTTTGCACACCCTGTTGATGAAAAATTCAAAACGCCATTTTGAAACGCACACATACAAACTCAATTTTTGTGCTTGTGTGCGTTAAATCATGGCAGGCTTTTGTTTTCTTGCCGATTACAGTAAACTAGTTGTGTTTTTTACAAAAACACCAACAAATTTCAATTCGTCATAAAAAATCCTACAAAATGATATAAAATTCTGGTTATTTTTAAGTATAAATCATGTAAATATCACTCATCGAAAAAACAGAAACAACTATTTGACCTCGACCGTGATTGGTTTTTGTGAATTTAGTAAATTAAAAACAGTCAAATTGGACAATGTGGGAATTGGACAATGTAAGAATTGGTCGATTTGGGAACTGGACGACCTGTCAAACACGCCACCTAAGTTATTATTTACGCTACTTAGTAATCACTACATAATATTAAACAAATAAAACCACAAAAACTTACCGATTTCCTTTACAAATCTCACTTAAATCCAAAATGAACTTTTGTCACACTGCACACGCACTCACGCAAAGATTCACGACAGTAGACTGAAGTTCACCTGACCATATTTATTTATTTTCCGTTGAAGTGTTATGAATGGTTGATGTCAGTTTGTAGCTAATTTCACACTGAATCGATTGATATACGATTGATGGGAATTTATGCATTAATATGAAAGACAGAGGACAGAAAATCGAATCATGACGTGGTGGCAAGCATGACTGCCGGTGGGACACATCGCTTTTTTGGGCCGGCAGGTATGACTGCCGGCGGGACACAAGGGGTTAAGTCAGATGGAACAGCATAAATTTAAATGATAGACTCAAAAAGGACATCAGTCACTTTAAGATTTAAATCCATTCAAAGAGCTTACCTTATTACACGTGATGTAACGACGCACTTAGTTTTAGGTCACTACTCTTTTAATTACGTGCACACACTTCTGACGCAATAGTAAATACGTCATCATTGCAATGACGAGAGGGGCGGGGCGCGCAGAAATGAAATAGACTCGAAGTCTAAGTTTGTCCCTTTCCAGCCCAAATACGTCAGTTTTTGATTGATTAAGCAAAATAACATGCTTTTTTAGTCATTGTGTCTCTCAATCATATTTTTTTGAATTAAGTCACTTTCGTTCTCACCCTGCGATATATACCCGCAAAATCTTGCAATCAAGTAAGTAATAGATATATAAAAAACCCGCGATATACTTAATGTTAATTCCTTCGTTCAGAGCTGATATTTCATAACCTAAACGATTTTCATGATACCTACCTAAGTATTTAAGAACAATTCCGATTAAATTATCTTTCTTTTGACAAAAAAAACACCATATCCAAGTCAGTCCATTTTTTATTTATAATATCCATTATCCATATTTTTTTTTTGTCCATTTTTTTTAGTCCGTTTTTTATTTATAATTAATATTTTGTCTGTTGCAGGTCAGCAAGGATGGGCGTCAGTGATCATTCCGGAGGAGCTGCCTTCCCTCCTCTCCGTAGCCTACTCCAACATCCCCCCCATCAAGAAAGGTAGGAGAAACAGTGGGGAGACAACACAAACCTAAGAAAAATAGCTTGTGTATGAAATGAAATGAAAATGAAAAAATGAAAAATGAAAAATGAAAAATGAAAAATAATTTATTTGGCACATAAAAAAAATAACAGTTTGCAATTATAAAAAAAAGTCTTAACCTAAATACATTTTTTTTTAAGGCCAAATTGGTCTCAGCTCAGCTTTATGCCTCTGAATGTGATAAACACATTCAGAGACATTGGTTTTCAGTGGGTTATTTCTTAGTCAGGGTTTACTATTGGTTGACCAGATCGTCAATGGCAAACAGTATCATTTAAAAAAAAAAACATTTTGTAAAAGAGTAACTAACTAGCCTTATTTGTTGTTTTTTTAACTAGTTGTACTCAACCTTACCTTGAGAGAGAAGTAAACAAAATTAGTTAGAAAGTAAATAAGATTATACAAAAACTGTATGATAATACTCGTACAAATGTTTTGAAAAAAAAACACTATATTTTTCAAAAATATCGTGTTATTTCTTAATGGCTGATTATTCCATGGTCTAGAAAAAGAGTGAAAAAAATCTTAGAGCTGTCAGGTTTGTAGCAGGTGGAAAAAAGTGTTCTCTGCCTACCCCTCTGGGAAACAGGCGTCATTTAATGTATGTAGCCCGCTAATAAAATATGAATCTTAAATTTTCATACAGGAGAGATGAAAATGCGACGTCCCAGACAGTAAAATTATTTATATTCTGTAACTGTACCAACTATAGTTTCTCTGTGGTATTGTTTCGCAGGCACGGACTCTAGAGTCGGGTTCGGGTTCGCGTTCGGAAACCATGCAGACTTCCAGGTCATGTTCGAGCTGGGCCCACAGACTAACACCAACCCGCTGAGTAAGTACCTATTGCATATTTAATCTGTGGCTGTTGTTACACACTCTTTATTTAACTTGCATTGTTCGTATGTTTACTCCGTCAAAACTTGCAAGTCTATTTGAACCAGTTCCCGTTAATGGAATGTGCTGAAATTTGGAACACGTATGTCAACCCGATGACATTGCAATATTATGGTATCTAAGAGCTGATCTGATGATGGAGTCGGAAAGTTCAAGCTTTACCAACCAAGGGCGCCTTTAACATGCTATCATGTCATTGTCAACGTTATTGCAGGTGGTAGGACCTTGTGCAGGGTCCGTCCGGATCGCTACCACCATCTTATCCATTAACCTACCGCCAAACAGCAGTGTTCGCATTGTTGTGTTCCGGTTTGGGGATAAGACAGCCGGTGAAATGACTAGCATAGAGGCATCCATCTTAGTCCTCAGGGTTGGCGACGCGTTTGCAGTCTTAGGATTGCATTGCAGTCTTGTGAATGCGAATGTCTATGGGTCACAGTTTCCACTTACCATCAGGTGGCCTGTGTGCTCGTTTGTCACATCTATGCCATAAAAAAAACATTAGGTCTTATTTACTTGACAGTAATAGCGGCAGAATTAAAAACAATACGGTAACATGTCAAAGGCGATGTTTTACGAAGTAGAAATAGGGTGAGACGGCACCAGTAACGGACACTTCACTCTCAATGACGACGCGCTGGCCTAGTTGGTAGTGACCCTGCCTACGAAGCTCGTGGTCCTGGGTTCAAATCCCGGTAAGGGCAGATATTAGTGTGATGAGCACGAATGTTTGTTCCTGAGTCATGGATGTTTTATATATATTTAAGTATATATTTCTCTATGTAAGTATTTATATCGTTGTCTAGTAGGTACCCATAATACAAGCCTTGAGCTTAGTTTGGGACTAGGTCAATTGGTGTGACATTGTACCCTGATATTTATTTTTATTTTTTTATTTATAATTCAAATTTCATGCGTTCCTAAATTGACTGTCGCATAAAAAAGATAAAAGATGTTTATTCAGTAAGTAGGCCGCACGGGCACTTTTACACGTCAAAAATCTACCAGCACTTCGCAAGAGACCACTGCTGAGAAGAAACGCCGCAAGAAACTCGTTTTTTAAACATAAGTACAATTATAAAACTTAACCTAGCATTATATAAAATAATGAATCTAACATACGATAAGAAATAAATGTATTCACGCGTAGTTGAGCAGGAAAATGTGTCAAAACTCTGAATTTTCTTCAGAACTAATTAGTAGTAATAGAAAAATAATTATAAAAGTTATACTTACCGCCTGTTTCACAATCGACAAGTAAAGGATATTTGACGGATAAGTTTAGCCCTTTCTTTGTCGTACACTTGAAAATAGACAAGGAGAGAGACAACTTTATGTGACAGATAAATTTACTTGTCGATTGTGAAACAGGCCCTTAATGTAACAAATGAATAACCATTATCTTCTGTAAAATAAGAATCAAGTGTTCATCATTGGTCCTTGCCTTGTCCATTACTGGTTACCTCACCCTAGAAGCCAAAGTAACAGTTTGCATTGTAAGGTGGTATTAAACCTGGGGAGGTCTATCTCAAGCAGTGGCCGACTATCAGCTGAGATGACGATGAAGATGATGACTGTGTCTTGATTTCAGACGGGCAGTCGACCGGCAACAGTGCGAAGAGACAGGCGCCTGCGCCGCCCAAGCTCACCAAGTCCAGGGAAAAGGTAAATCCATTGCGTCTTTCGATCGCTACCACCATTTTTAAACCTACCGCCAAGCAACAATGTACACATTTTTTTTCCTGTGTGGGGATTAGACACCCAACATTTCACCGGTGTGCAGATTTGCAATCTTGGGATTGCAGTCTTGAGATTACAAATGTCTTTGGGTCTTAGTTCCCGCTTACCGTCTATAGCAAAACAGTCTCCTGGCTATGGCAATTTTACTACCCGGAAATGTATGCATTAATGTCACGAAATCAAGACATGAAGTTTTCTGTTTATGGCTCCCTACAATACTTCTTGGCCTAGGCCATCCTGATATTGCAGTCTTGAGATTGCCATCGTAAGATTGCAGTCTTGAGATTGCCATCGTAATATTGCAGTCCTGAGATTTGCAGTCTTGAGATTGCCCTCGTAAGATTGCAGTCTTGATATTGCCATCGTAAGATTGCAGTAATGTACTTTTACGAGTAATATTTCCTCACATTGCTTTAGAAAAGCACTATACAATCCTCGGCCGGAACAGGGATTGAAGGAGTAGTTTTCGAAAGAATCGTCCATAAATCCCTCACTTCACGTCCTCTGCAGTAATGTATTATTTTGATACTACTGAATATATCGTTCATTGAATACAAAACGGACACAATCCGAAATGAGTCAGTATTGCATTTTAAAATTAGAAGCGGTTGGAATACGATTTTTAATGGAAGAGCAAATTATTTTGGAATGTGCCCGTTTTGTATTCAATGAGCGATATAAAGATTTCAGTTGATGATCAGGATATTCTCATATTGCAGCTCCTCCAGTCGTCCCCCGGCGGCTACCTGCAGGCCTGGGCCTCCAACATGCGCCGCCCCGCGCCCGCGCCCCCCTCCGAGCTCCCGAGCCTGGAGGACTCCGTCGTGGAGCTCATCAAGAACGGGCGCGGCGAGTACGAGATACACCAGCCCAAGCCTGACCACATCCCACATAAGGTGATTTATTAGATTGTTAACCAAGGGATGAAAGTGATCAATTGCAGCCTGAGATATTTAGGCTGCACGAGCGATAGTTCGAGGGTGCAATTGGACGTAGTTATGCAAACAGGAACCAACCCACAAAGATTTGACAGTAAAATGTCAACTGTAACGCTCAATACTGTGGGTTGGTTCCAGTTTGCAAAATCTTTGTGGGTTGGTTCCCGTTTGCATAACTACGTCCAATTGATACTTTCACCCGAGATAAACACTCCCTTCATTTCGATTATGAGGAAAGTAAAAAATAAGTTATTGATAACATTTATGACAAAAAGTCACATCAAATACTAGGAGTGCATAAACGTTAAAAGTAACGTACAGTGCTATGCATTCGCGAGACATCCGCGCTGTGTCGTGTACCCCCTCCCCCCGTCGGTGCCCCGCACCGCCCGCGATCCAAGTTGCGCTACGCACCTCCTAATTACCGCTGCGCTCCTGAGGGCCCAGACAAAATGCATTACGCTAACTATCGTTTCTATTCGTTTAGTTTTTAAACCAATCGCGTCACTGGCACATCACGTGACTTTTCGTATCACGTCATCTACCTGTGACGCGATTGGTTTAAAACTAAACGAAGAGAAACGCTAGCTAGCGTAGTGCATCTTGTCTGGGCTCTCTGGTACTTTATTTAAACATGGAATTACTTTTCTTCCCTAGGGTAGACATGTACAGAATACAGAATACAGAATCTATTGGTAAAATACAGTAAAATTTTACAAGATAATTTAAAAATAAAACAGTCAGTATATTACATATTAAAATATTAGATTTACACATTATGTTAAGTACTTAAAAAGGTAGTTACATTTAGTTTTATTATCATTATGTATCATTTTCAACCTGCTTCTAAGATAAACAATGGCCCGTTTTCAGAGTATGAGATATGAAAATTAGGTTTTTCAAAAGTAAATGGGAATATTGGAAGAGGGCGGCCAAGGCGAACGTTCCACGATAAGATCGGTGACGTATTAAGAAAGGGCTAGGTCAGGAGACTCTAAACCGACGCACGTGTATGAAGAGACTATTGGCCCGTATTAATAAACTAATCTCAACTACAATGCTAGTCTTGAGATGTGTCAAAAATGACAGTGTTCTATGGTTTGACGTTTACTTTGACGTATCTTGTGACGCGCATCTCAGCCAAGATGAGTTTATTAATACGGGCTTATGAGTGTGGAGGAAGTGAGCGAAGCCTACCCCTACGGGAAAGAGGCGTTTATGTATGTATGTATGTTCGAAAAACGGGACGCGGTTAGGCAAGTAGTTGGATGGTGGCGACCTTTAGCGACATAGTAGGTAATGAAGCGGCGGAGCGGTAGCATATGCCACCGTAACAGGAGGCGAGCTGGAAGGATTCAAAAACAGCCTATACGATGCTAGCGATATTATATTTTAGATTATTTTTTAGGATATTAATATAACAGTATTAGTAAGTATATTAATACGTACTTACATATATAGGTGGATTAGTTTGAAGACATTCATTCAGTCATTAAATACTTTTTTCTAGGTGATGGAAGATCTTAGAAGACTTTACGGTCAGAAGAAAGAAGAAGCGCAGAAGCTCACAGAAAAGAAGAGAAGTGACGCAGACTTAAAGAAGATCACAGAAGATCTGTCTAACGTAGACTTGGACTAGTCAACAGAAATATCAGAACGTTTTTATAAAAAAATAACTGCAGTAAAAGGAAGATGAGTCAATCCTGATAGCTGTCATTTAGAAACAGTGAAAAAAATTAAAGCCACATAGGGTAAAGTCACCAGTTGTCAGCCAGACCTGTAGTCGGCCTCTGCCTATAGTTTGTATAAGTGGGAAGAGTACGAAAGATATATTTCCAACTCTTTGCACTCATACAAGGTCGACTGGTCTCTGGCTGACCTCTGGGTGACTTTATCCGAACTATCGCCGTTAATATTGGAAATAGCAAATTCTACGCAAAGCCTTTGACTTTTTAAGAGAATATTCATTGAATATACTAGGGGTGCACTCAGAAGGGATTTTTGGGCTAACTAAGGGCGGCTTTAAGGGCTTAAAATAGAGTAACGAGAAACTAACTCTACGCTTACGAAATAGCTAGTTCTAGTTCTAGAATAAAGTATCTCAAACCCAAGAATAGGTTATAAATTGTAGGTACAATACAAAAACTCTTCATTGCACACAAAGAAACCACAGAATAGTAAATTTAAACTATACTGCGATGAATTAATTGTGCTGCGGTGACAGCTGTCAGAATTGACATCCAAACTTTATTTTGTTATATTTACAGAATTAATCTTGTATTTTTTTTATATAAATCAATTAAAATCAACTAGATCTTCGTTTGAGTTGGCAATTTAAGAACAAACTGTAAAATGTGTTGTAGAAAAGTGGGTTATAAAAATGGTGTCATTTTAGAAATAAGTTTTCTATGTATGAATTTAAAATAGGTATTTTTTACAAAACTTCTTTTATTTTTCTTTCATCGACTCCGAGACCCTTTATCAGGGACCGACCCACATCCCATTCAAGGGGTTTCGAATGGGTTTTTATAAGGATTTATTTAGAAAAGCCGTATCGCTTGAAAGCCGTTCGATTTGCTTTTTAAAGCGCTATTTATAAGGGCTACCCTTACCAAATCCGTTCCGTGTACGTCTTGCTCGATTTTGCTTTTGTAGCGCTATATTTTGAGTGATACAAATATCCCTTTAACTTAAAAAAGCCGTTCGATTGGCTTTTTCAGTACTATTTTTAAGGGTTACCCTTATGTTTGGTTATGATGGCTAGTTTAAGAAACAACTACTTCAAAAGGAGTTATTCTTTTAGTGGGTTGTACTTCGAGAGGTAAGTCTTTTAAAGGCTTTTATCGGGGAATGGGTGGTCTGCCTTTTATTTAGTCTGTACAATATTGTGAAAAAAAAACTGTACCAACAGTTTTGTGTTGATTTTATCTTCTGTCTCTCCAATGTGCAAGCTCTCTAAGGTGCACTTATACCTACTGTAATTTTTTTGAGCTACTGTCATCGGACAATGTTATCATAGTTAAAAACCCGTATAAGTGCTGTTTTATCTTTATATTTTCACTTGAATTAAAACTAACATATAATTGAAAACATTTATTTATGCATTGTTTAATTGACAAAACACATTCTAATAAGTTTTTTAACCCGAGCCTAACCATTGAGTAATCCATGCTCTATATTACTTTTAGCATAGATAACATATTACATCATCTTTCCCCTTAGATTAAAGACAACTACAAACTAAATTTATAAATCTAATATATCTCTAGGTTTTACAGTTCTTCCACTTCTAGTGGTTCTTAAACCTGTAGTTGACGGATCTCCACTGCTGGCACAGCTACTGTTATTGTAGTCATCCTCAACAGTATCCGTGACATTTAATGGAGCTTCATTACTACTTATAATATCCTCAAAAGTAAATAGGTCTGTTGAAAAAGAAAACAGAGGACATTTTCCTAAAACACTACTTTCTGTTAAAGACTTTTTTAAATGCTTAGAATTCCTTCTTATTTTTGTATCCTCTCCTTCCCTTTTAATCAAGTAAGACCTGGGTTCTTTACACTTTCCTACAACTGTACCCTTTTTCCAACATTTTTCTTTATCTGTTTTAATAACCACCTGATCTCCTATATCATACTGAACCTCTTTTTTTATTTTGTCTTGCATATTTATTGATTGCCTCATGACTAATAATTTATGGATATCGTTTTGAACTTTAGGCTCTAAAAGTCCTGAAGATGTTGGAACAAGTGTACGACATATTCTGCTATTTAAAATTTGAGATGGGGACACATTTAATCCTGACAAAGGAGTATTATTATAACTTAATAAGTAGTCTCTGTAATCCACTCTATCTTCCAGTGCTTTTTTTAAAATTGTTTTGCCTATGTGAACAGCTTTTTCGGCCATCCCATTACTTCTGGGATAGTGTGGACTACTAGTAATTAGAACTATATCCTTTGACTTATAATATTTTTGGCATTCATGTGAATTGAAGGGATTATTGTCAGATATGATTTCTTCTGGATAGCCAAATCTGGTAAAAGCCTCTTGTAGGGCATTTATAACTGAGCATGATGATTTATCATTAAGAGGCATAACCTCTAACCAGTGAGATAAATAATCAATAATTACAAGATAATTTTTACCTACAAATTCTAAAATATCAGTTCCAATTTTGGCATATCTACGATATGGAATTTTATGTGATATCACGGTATCATGTGAGTTGGAAGCTCTAAATTTTTCACAGGTTCGACATCTCATTATAAAGTCCTTTATGTCATTGGAAAGCCCAAGCCAATAAAATAATTGTCTAGCTTTTTTAAGGGATCTCGAGATTCCAGGATGGCCATTGTGTACTAGATTCATAACATAAGGTTTTAAAGAATTTGGTACAATTAACTTGTTTTCATAAAAAACTAACCCATCTTCAAAATATATATCGTCTTTTAATTTATAAAATTCTTTACACTCTTTCAAAACCTTATGTTGTTCTGGCCAACCATTCACATAATATTTGCGTAGCACCTTCAAAATAGGATCACTTTCAGTTTCTTCTACAAATTTTCTTTTCCTCTCGGGTGACATTGGTAAGTGTACACTAACTGAATGTACCATTTGTGACATTTCTTTATCAATTTCCGTAACATTTAAATTATTCCTAGAGAGCATGTCTGCAAAGTGTAGTAATTTACCAGGTACATACATTACATTTAAATTGTACATTAATAGTTTCAATCTTAAGCGTTTTAGTCTTGGTGAACCTATTTTGCATATTGGCTTGGCCATGATTGAAACTAGGGGTTTATGATCGGTTTGCACATCTACCTTTGAGCCATAGATATACCGGTGAAACTTTTTTACTGCAAAGTAAATTGACAAGAGCTCTTTTTCAGTTTGACTGTAATTCAGTTCTGTGTCATTCATAGCTCTTGATGCACATGCAACCAATCTCATTAAGTTTTGTTTATCATGTTGGAATAAACAGCATCCCAGACCACTTTTTGAGGCATCACACTGCAGTACAATATTTCTTGTGGGGTCAAAAGGTGTTAGAGCAGGAGCTGTGCACACTTTCCTTTTCAGTTCAGCAAACGCCAATCTATGGGCAGGCAACCAAATGAATTCCATATCCCTTTTTAACAATTTACAGAGTGGTGACATGAGATTGGCCATATCTGGGATATACCTGCGTACATAATTAAATGAGCCTAAAATTTGTCTTAGTTCATCTCTACTAGTGGGTTCTTTTAATTTTAGCAAAGATTCTATCCTGTCCTTATCTAGTGACATTCCGAACTCATTGAAAACTTGACCAACATATTTCACCTGCCTTTGTTTGTACTGTAACTTGTTTTTATTAAAGACAATACCTAACTCTTTGGCTTTATCTACTACTTTTTTTAAAGTTTTATCGTGATCCTCTTCTGTATTTCCCATCACCAGAATATCATCAGCCCATACTACCACATTTGGAATAGTTCCAAAATGATCTTCTATAATATCCTGAAATAGTTCAGGAGCATTCATTAACCCAAAAGGCAGCACTAAATAGCGATAAACACCAAATGGTGTTGCAAAACAACACTTCCATGAAGCTTTTTCGGTGAGACACAAATGATGAAAACCCTCAGTTAAATCTAGGACAGAAAAAAACTTTTTACCTTGAAGTTGTAAACTTAAATCTTCTAATGTGGGCATAACTTTGGGTTTTTTTACTATAATTTTATTTAAGTCAGCGGGATCTAGACAAAGTCTTACATTTCCATTCTGTTTCTCCACTATCACCATCCTGTTTACACAAGCTCTTTCATCAATTTTGTCAATTTTTACTATTGCTTTCCTATCCTCTAATCTTTTAAGTTCTATTTTTAACGGTTCATGCAAACAGGTTGGCAACCTTGGGGATGGATGGCAAATTTTTATCTCTGAAGCTATAGTGGGTATATCTATATTACCTGGTAGTCGTCCAATTCCTTGAAACACCTCAATGTTATATTTGATGAACTCTTCTTTTTTATTATTAATTTCTAATGTATGCACCCGCTTTACTAGGCTAAGTGCTACACATCCCGTCAAACCAAGTAGCACCATGTTTGTTTCCATAATCACAAAGTTTTCATAGCATGTATTGTCTTTAAATTTACACTTTAGATTTATCAAGCCAAGGGGTTTCACATTTTCCCCACTGAATGACTGAACATTAATATCTGTCTCATATAACTTAAGATTCAATTTCTTATTTAGATTCTCAAATACTTTCCTCGGCATGACACTAACTTCTGCACCAGTATCTAATTTACATTTAATATTTTTGCCTTCAATTTCAATGAACTCAGTCCACTCATTGGCATTAACATACTTAACCTCTCCACAAAAAAGACTGTTATCACTGTCAGAATCCACAGCTTGTACATTGTGTATGTTTTTCACTCTGCAGCTGACCGCCAAGTGGTTTAGTACACCACAACGAGTACATTTTTTCCCAAATGCTGGGCATTGACGTGGCCCATGTTTTTGTTGACATCTTCTGCACTGAAATGTCTCCGACCTTTCTATATCGTTGGATTTCAGTTTTCTTTCAAAATTCTTGTTCTTCTTAAATTTTGCGGCATCTACCTCTATAGTGGGGTTCATTTCCTTAACCTGGTTGCGACTAATTTCACTGGCTCGACATAACCTTGTAACTTTGTCTAGAGACAAATCATCCATTCGAAGCAAATTTTCTTGTAGCTTTTTGTCATTTACCCCTTGTACAATTCTGTCCCTTAGTAATTGATCTTCTATTGTTTCCTTGTTTAAGTCACTGTAGTTACATGTTGAAATCAGCTGCCTTAGATTGGTATAAAAGTTTTCGAATGTTTCTCCTTGTTCTTGTTTGTATTCATTGAATCTATACCTTTCGAACACTTCATTGCGTTTCGGATTAACATATTTATCTATATGTTCCAGTACAGCGGTATACTTTTCCGATTCAGTCTTGGTTAATTTGAATGACTGAATAACCTTTGTAGATTCAGGTCCCATCATATTGCGTAACAACGATAATTTAACTTTGTCGGAAGCTTCGTCCTTTCCGATGCCCACCAAATAGTCCTCAAATAGGCATTTCCAAAACCTCCATTCTGAGGCCGCAGCTTGAGACCGGATATCAAAATTGGGTGGTAGCTTCACAGTATTCGCGTCCATGTTTGTAAAATCGGTTTAAAGAATTAGACAACATTCACCACTGTAAACTTAGTGTTTCACGACTGCGCCATGTTTTATCTTTATATTTTCACTTGAATTAAAACTAACATATAATTGAAAACATTTATTTATGCATTGTTTAATTGACAAAACACATTCTAATAAGTTTTTTAACC
The DNA here is from genome assembly GCA_963966035.1 of Acleris laterana. Classification (NCBI taxonomy): domain Eukaryota; kingdom Metazoa; phylum Arthropoda; class Insecta; order Lepidoptera; family Tortricidae; genus Acleris; species Acleris laterana. The sequence goes on along the minus strand of OZ014467.1, from coordinate 7,858,745 downwards.
CGAGCCTAACCATTGAGTAATCCATGCTCTATATTACTTTTAGCATAGATAACATATTACATCAAGTGCAACTTTACACGTTATAGCAATATTAAAATTATCTAACCCTATTTTAAATAAATAAATATAAAAGGACAATCTCACACCAATTGACCTAGTCCCAAACTAAGCTCTAGGCTTGTACTATAGGTACTAGACAACGATATAAATACTTATATCGAGAAATATATACTTAAATACATACAAAACATCTATAACTCAGGAACAAATATTCGAGCTCATCACACAAATTTCTGCCCTTACCGGGATTCGAACCCAAGACCACTAGCTTCGTAGGCAGGGTCACTACCCACTAGGCCGACAGTAACATTAAAACGGGCTACTAGCGACATCTCGCGGCGAATAGGTAACACGTCAATGTACGAAGTAGTGTTTCTACTCGGCACTAGATGGCTGAACAGGCTACCCTGATTTGTTTTTACAACTAGTTCGTTAGGAGAAGGTAAGGTAAGATATTAAAACTAAGTAAAATAATGCATGAAAACGTGTATTATAGGGGTTCGTCCTACGGGTAGATTCAGAACACGTTTTCTAATAGTAAAAACGATTCGAAAACATGATGTATGATTGAAATATTTGTGCTCCAGCTACAGAAAAGTTCCCTCTATTCTATAGGGTAAAAACCACAATGCCATTGAGGTATTATGGTATTGTTACTAGCTGGACCGCCATTAAGTACTTTTTTTTTATGGCATCCAGAAGACAAACGAGCACACAGGCCACCTGATGGTAAGTGGAAACTGTGACTCATAGACATTCGCATTCACAAGACTGCAATGCAATCCTAAGACTGCAAATGCGTTGCCAACCCTGAGGTCTAAGATGGAATGCCTCTATGCTAGTCATTTCACCGGCTGTCTTATTCCCAAACCGGAACACAACAATGCGAACACTGCTGTTTGGCGGTAGGTTAATGGATAAGATGGTGGTAGCTATCCGGACGGACCCTGCACAAGGTCCTACCACCCGCAAGACTACTACTGTAATCTTACTGTCTTCCATCCGACACATACGCTTGTGCTAACTCGAGTCCTACAAAGGAGAGTCAAACTACCAGCGTGTGTAAACCGTACCATCTACACGGAACAACAAGTTCACTGGACATTTCTAGCGAAACCGCCATGTACAACGAAAATTGAATTTAGATACTGCCAAGTAAATAGGAGCTTCGAAAACGTCGAAAATATGATAACGAGTCAAAAACGATATGGTTTGTACAACCATTGATACTTTTACTCTATTTTTCATTTCAATTATGAGGAAAGTAAAAAAAAAGTTAATAAAATTATAACGTCAAATACTAGGAGTGCATAAACATTAAAAGTAGCCTACAGGGGAATGATTCTCTCAACAACGACGGTCGGAGGGACGAACGAGTGCTATCCAAGCGGCGAGTTTAAGTAGTCGCGTCAGTGCGAGCAAAACATATTTTACCGCGTGCATTTTCAATTTGGCAGCATGGTTTCTGCCGATTTCTGCTTAGTTGAAAACTTGAAAATGCATGCATTAAACTCACTGCTGCGATTTCGCTTTTTCGTCCGACCGTCCGTTGTTTTAAGATTCACACCCCAGGGCTGTGCATTGCTGTGACGTGTGGAAGACATGCGGGCCGTGGCGCCGCACCACGTGCGATCTAAGTTGCGCTACGCACCTCCTAATTACCGCTGCGCTCCTGGGTACCGATTTTTGACTTTCGAGGGTTCGAAAGTTTCAATCGAAAGTAACAAAAAACAATGAAATGGTATTTTTGACTTGCGAGCGATAGAAAATATGAACACGAGTGGTCTGTGTCATCCGTTTTGAATTCTATCAATAGAAAGTGTCATTTGACATCTGTCAAACCAGTTCAAACTAAAACATAAAACAAACCTAGCAACGCCATAGACATCCACAGACGAGGACGCGTTTAATTTTTCCTAAACGTGTAACTAGTCAATAATTTGTGAAATAAGCGTAAAAAATCTCATTCACAATAAAATAATAAAATTACTAGTTATAATTTCAACTTTTGTTAGCTTCACACATTTATTCGCATTTAAAATATGAATGACTAAAAACCGGTATAACATCGACTTTCTGCGTATAATGAAACACGTTCCAACGTAACAATACTATTTAGTCAATCCTTAAGTTTCGAGTGAGAATCTCAAAAATATGGAATTACGGACCATTCGAAAATAAAGCGTGAAAGATTGTCGCATTCGAACATTTTCTACCGCTCGCTTTTGAAAACGAACGTTCGAAAGTCAAAAATCGGTCCCCTGGTACTTTATTTAAACATGCAATTCCTTTTCTTCCCTAGGGTGGACATGTATCACTTTCAACCCACTTCTAAAATGGCTCAATGGCCTACTTTCAGAGTATACATACATACATACATTAAATCACGCCTGTTTCCCAGAGGGGTAGGCAGAGACCACTTCTTTCCACTTGCTACGATCTAGACAAATTTCTTTCGCTTCTTCCACATTCATACATCGAGTCATGCACGCACGTCGGTTTCGGGTACTTAAGATTCGGCCCTAAGATAAGAGTATGAGACATAAAAAATTATATCTTTATTTCAGGCAACAAGGCAACATTTACAAATGCCTTGCAGACTAACATACCGTTCATTGAATACAAAACGGACACATTCCAAAATAAGTCAGTGTTGCATTTTAAAATTAGAAGCTGTTCGTATAAGATTTTCAATGCAAGAGCAAATTATTTTGGAATGTGTCCGTTTTGTATTAAATTAGCCATACATAACCATATATAACTTAAAATTAACTCAACTACTGCCTATTACCATTTCGTGGTGTCAGCTAGCCGGCGGCTACGGAATCGCCGAGATATGACACCCTTCGGCCAGCGGGCCTAGGGCCCTAATATGGCTGTTTAAGTGAAATTAGAAACGGTTAATAACTGGATTAAGAACCAACCCGAGCTCTCTTATGATGAAAATGTCCATGAAATATTGTGTAAATCATTTGACATTCGTATTATACAGTTAAAAAAAGATAATAGTAAAAAAAGAATGGTAATGAAAATTCCGTTACAAACATATATCTTGGATCTTGGGTTTACTGTTATAAATTTTATTGAAAAATATAATTAAATAATCATACAACTCTAATAACCTTGTTCTATAACCGTGTTGCGATAGTTTCGCGATGACCTGCACTCTTCGCTTCTATATCGCGTGTCAACTGTGGATAAAGTACAAAAAAAATGTACAAGAAGAAGACTATAACACATTAAGTAAGTGTGGTTGCCGGGTTAGAATAGTGCCACTCCATGTGTTTGACGACGCGCTGGCCTAGTGGATAGTGACCCTGCCTACGAAGCTAGCGGTCCTGGGTTCGAATTCCGGTAAGGGCAGATATTTGTGTGATGAGCGCGAATATTTGTTCCTGAGTCATGGATGTTTTCTAATGTATTTAAGTATATATTTCTCAATATAAGTATTTATATCGTTGTCTAGTACCCATAGTACAAGCCTAGAGCTTAGTTTGGGACTAGGTCAATTGGTGTGAGATTGTCCCCTTATTATTTATTTATTTATTTATTTATGTCTTCCCGTGGATGTCGTAAGAGGAGACTAAGGGAATAAAGGCGTGTAGTACTGTTAGGCGATGGGCTTGCAACCTGTCACTAATACACTGGTAAACATCTTAGCCTGATTGTGCAAAGTGTGGTTACAGAATTATCAACAAGTTTTTAGAGTTGTTGGTAATTCTGTAGCTCTGCCTACCCCACTCTGGGAATACAGGCGTGAGTTTATATATGTATGTAAGTAACCAATACAACTTATATAAATAAAATTAAAATAAAACTACATACATACTTGTAGGTTGTCGTACTGTCGGTCGAGTGTCGTTGCTAGTTCAAGTTAGAGCACGCCTAGGTCAGTTATTAAAGCTTAAAAAAAGTCTGTAGTACTACGGATTTTTTTAGTAGCAATCTACGCAATTCTATGTCTTTTTGTGCCTCAACCTCCAGATTTGCAAAATTATATTCTGGCAACACTGTGACATTGTTCCCTAAATCTGATATTGATTGATTGATCTCTATGTGCGGTCTGGATAATAATATAAACATTTCAATACGTTAGTTAGTTTAGGAGTTATTAAAACTAGAATGGTACTGTTAAAGAACACTTAGAATGAATAAGTCTTGAATATGATTAGTTCCCAAGCGCGCGCTAGATGGCGCTGCTAGTCCTTTAGCTCGCGCAAGCGTTGTGTTCCCCGATAAACTATTAAACTGTGGATAAAGGCCTGCTTTATATGAGTGCGAAGAGTGGGAAATATATCAATTTCCCACTCTTCGCACTCATACAAAGTAGCAACCACACCTATGCTTAAAAAACGGTACGGAATCGCAGTGACGCGTCGTTTACGCACCGTCTGCGAATTTTGAGCACAGTGCTCAAAGTTCGCAGACGGTGCGTAAACAAAAGAATGTGTCATAGTTATAACATGGCGTCAATTTTGACGTACCGTGATATACGCAACGTTAAGCAGCGGTGTGGGGAGCGGAGCGTGCGTCAAAAACGGTGCTAATACGACGCGTCACTGCGATTTCGTACCGTCACCGTTTTTAAGCATTGGTGTGGTCGCTGCTTAAGGTCGACTACACTGGTCTTTGGTTGACCACTGGTGACTTTTTACCCTATCTAACAGACAAAAATGCTTGGCCTATACCAGAAACTTAAATTGCGTACTTAATAATAACCTAGTTCTGAACATATGTCAGCACTATTAGAGGGGGCCCGCGACTTCGTATGCTTAGATGTAGTTTCCCGCCTCTCCCCCTATTTTAACCCCTTAAGGGAACTATTTCCAAAAAATCCTCTCATAAGGAACCTACGTGCCAAATTTGGAATCTTTAGACTTAGCGGGTTGGGCTGTGCTTTGATATACGTTGCTTAAATACAAAAGCGACACAAACCAAAATGCGTTGGTGTTGCATTTAAAATCGGAATTCTATTTACTTTAAGTTTGAAATCAAACTATATTTGTTTTTGATTTGTGGCGCTTTTGTATTTAAGCAGCGATGTTTAAAAAGATAAGATAAAAGATAAAAAAGATAAAAGATGTTTATTCCGTAAGTAAGCACGGACACTTTTACACGTCAACAAGTCAATGAGTCAGGTTTGCCTTTTACGAGTATATAGGTACCTATACAGTGTGTTACCGGCATGCGGGCATTTATTAAAACTGCCGATAATATGTTGCTTTAGCAATTGTTTGCAAGTATTATCAATTAAAAAATAATTAAAATAACTTCACAATTAATTTTCTTAGATACTGTCCAGTTTTAATGTAGTGCATGTGCTGCGTGTTCATCGTTATGAGTATCGCTGTTGCTTGGTACAAGGCATGTCGTGGTACGGGGGCAGATCATAATAATCAAAGTATCTGTCGACTGTCATTTACACTTGTCAAATTGCTGTGCTTTACATTGCTGGCAATTAACATTTTGTTAGAAAGTTAACAAAGCCTGAAAAGTTGTTTATTAATTAAATTAATGTCATAGTTACGTTACAGATATACGTTATTTTAACGTACTTTAAAAAAAGCCAGGGTGCTGGTAACACACTGTATATAGATTGTATCCCGTCTAGGTTACACCATTTATGTAGAAGAATGCATGGAACTTTTTATATGTAGTTAAGAAAGACTTTAAGCTGTAACATAAGTATGGGCGACTACGCAACGGTCTTCCAGGCGGAGTTGTATGCGATAATTGCCTGTACGCAAGAGAATATATCACTCCTTTAGAATTATAGTGACCAATTCAAAATTTTCAGCATTCGACTTCGAGTCATAAATTTATTACTGTAGAGACCTAACTCGAAATCCAAAATTTGCTAATTACGTCACTATAATTATAAAGATGCGAATGTAGGAATCCACAGGACAGAAACTATCTACATTCTAAGCGACAGCCAAGTGTCATTTAAAGTAGACTGGAGAGTAGTCTACAATGGAATCCAAGCTTCAAACACTTTTTGCGGGTGGTAGGACCTTGTGCAGGGTCCGTCCGAATCGCTACCACCATCTTATCCATTAACCTACCGCCAAACAGCAGTGTTCGCATTGTTGTGTTCCGGTTTGGGGATAAGGCACCCGGTGAAATGACTAGCATAGAGGCATTCCATCTTAGTCCTCAGGGTTGGCAACGCATTTGCAGTCTTAGGATTGCATTGCAGTCTTGTGAATGCGAATGTCTATGGGTCACAGTTTCCACTTACCATCAGGTGGCCTGTGTGCTCGTCTTCTCTATGCCATAAAAAAAAAACTTGGTAAGTAAGCACAACAAAGTGAAACAGATGTGGATTCCAGGACACGAAGGCTTTCCCGGAAAGGAAGGAAAGGGTCCAGGGACGCATACGTCGGACCTGAACCATTTGTGGCACCCTCACTGGGCACCATTAAAGAAGCCCTGAACAATAACGCCCTAGAAAACCACCAGCTAGAGTGGAAAACTACGGTAGGCTTAGGGCATGCAAATTCATAGAAAGAGTTGACCAGAGATGGACCAAAAACCTTTGGAAACATAGCAGAAAACTATAGCCCTGGCCTACAACAATGGTCCAATTTTTCTTTTCATATTATTCTAAAAATATGATGGCTTTAGCTATAGAGTTTAGAGCTGTCAATTTAAGGCCAAACAGTACATGTACCCAGCAATAATAGCAGTAAGGTATCATATTTTAGAATAATGTATTTAGAAATATTGGACTATTGTTGCAGGCTAGGACTATAGTTGGGTAGTTTTACGGTAGTTTTAAGTTTCATTTATAATTTTGTTTTTGTAATAATTCTGATAAACGCGTGATACATTATTTTGTTCCTAGTTTTATATAATGCTTGGTCATGTAAGTAATATAAATGAATTAATTTACTAAATAATTAGAAAGATGAATAATAGTACTCATTGTTGAGTTACTTGCAGCGTCTCTTTTCAGCAGTGGTCTCCACTTGGGAAGCGCTGAAGGATTTCCGATATGTAAAAGTGCCCGTGCATACTTACTGAATTAATATTATTAATTAGGGTTCTGTACAAAACATGAAAAACGGAACCCTTATAGGATCACTCGTCCTTGCTCCGAAACTACAGGACCGATTGTGTTGAAATTTGGTACACATATGTAAATTGATGACCCAAACACAGATGTGCAAAGTATTTTTTTTAAGTGTCATATTCGGGGACAAGTTAAAAAATTAAAAAAAAAAGCATTTCAAACCTTACGGTGTCATATATCAAACAAAAGGGCTCGTTATGAGGATCTCAAATATATGTATTTTTGTTATTATTGTTAAATAAATGGTTATGAATTCCTCATGAAATAAAACGAAAATTAAACATGATCCCCTGATCTGTCTCTAGTTATAGAGACGTACCCTAACCTCGGGTTACTTTGAACCTTATAACATTGCCCACCCCTAAAACCATCTTAAAAATTTAATTATCCTATTGAGTTACATCAGGCCTAAGCTACTTGTGTAATTCTAAAATTCTTGAACCATATTGAGATGATTACCACTACAATAGTTATAGTTTTAGGGGTGGGCAATGTTACCCCCTAGGGTCAAAGTGACCCAAGGTTACGGGACCAAAAAAATTTGAGCCCGATGTTGGATAATGAGCCCAGAATTTTCGCAGCAAAACCAAAGTTTGTCGCAATCTAGATAGTGTTTAAAATATTTCTTTATCGATGTATCGATAGTTGTGTAACAGAAGGAAAAAAAACCTGAAATATTTTTAATAAAAAAAATAAGTGAGATTTGTACAATATTATATAGTCCGTTTCAAAGTGTTTTAAGAAGCAAATAATATCTAGACTCAATTTATATATATTTTTACGGTAGTACGTTATGAAACTACATTCAATGTCTATGCAGTACTCATTTTCTGAAGTGTCTATTATAGTCAATGAGGTAGTAGTAGAGTTACTTCATTCAAAGTTACCCGACGGGTTATTATATTATTTGATATGATAAAGTAGGAGTATTTATGGAATAACACATGTAAAACATATACCGCGAATGATTATAAAATAATGTACCTACCTATATGTCAAATCGGAGAAATACTGGAAAAGGCCCGAATCTTAAGTACCTGAAACCGACGTGCGTGTATGACTCGATGTATGAATGTGGAAGAAGCGAAAGAAATTTGTCAAGATCGTAGCAAGTGGAAAGAAGTGGTCTCTGCCTACCCCTCTGGGAAACAGGCGTGATTTAATGTATGTATGTATGTATACTCGATATCGATAAAAATAGTAATTCTATCACTAGCTAGATTGAACAGTGTTTTTTTTTTGCAACGAAATATCCGGGCACTGACTATGAAAAACAGACAGAGAGAGACCTTTTAATTTATTAACAAGTAAGTATGCCTCGAAAATCTGCCATTTTGAAAACTTCGCCATACTTACAGTACGTGTAATACAAACTTATTATTAAGGAGGGCTTTCGAAGCTCCCTCCCAGCGAAAAACCAGTAAAAAACAAAGGCGGGGCCTAAAATCTTATTACAATTACCAAATTACGTTTACCGAAAGCAAATTCTTTTAAGAACCGTACTGCTTTATAATAAAGTCAAATTTCACTTAACTAAAAGTTAATTGGTGTAAAATTAACGTTGTATTTTTGATGTTCTTACCACGTTAAGAATACCAACGGTGAACGTTTTAACGACTCTTATTGTAACGGTGTAAGGTTGTTATTTATTTGGTGGTTGCTTAATGAGTGGTAAACGGCTTGGTATTTCGGCTGTTAAGGCGATGTTCCAAAGACTTTTAAGAAATAATTACGTCTACTTATGTAAAGGTATTTTTAGGTTTTTTGGCGAAAGTCTTTGGGCAGTTTGTTTCTTTAGTATGCCGGAGATATTTGGCGACGTAGATTAACGAAGGAACTGTTAAGAAAGGAAAGAAAAATTTACACAGATAAAGATAAGATAAGATTTTGATTAAGTGATTGATATAAAAAGTTTGGTAAATACAGGGTGACCCAGAAACCGACGTCAACCCATTAAGGGTTGATAGGCCTACTAATTACCAGAAAATCACATTTTTTTTAGACAATTTATATAATTTTTGTCTTGTACCCATAGTACAAGCCTAGAGCTTAGTTTGGGACATTAGTCAAGCTGTATGACATAGTCACCTGATATGTATTTATAAATAAAAACAGTTTTTGTAAGAGGTTGCCGCATCCATATTTGATACTTTCTTGTCAAATTATAGCGTGTTTAACGGTTCTTGAGATTTTTCGCAAGTTTTTTCTTTTTTCAAAGAAAGTAGTCGTTTTTTCGCTAATTCTTGTTCTCAACTCGAAACACAAGAGGGGGGGGGGGACGTTCAGGATTTTTCAGACCATGTGTTATTGCGGTGCATTTACTATAGTGCCCAGCCGGTATGAAGTTAATCCTGACATCTGTCATTTTAGTAGAAATTATAACCTCAAACACAAGGATAGGTTATAAATTGTACTGCGATGACACCTGTCAAGATTGACTTCTTATCGGCCGGGCACTATAACAAATAATTACCCTATACAAGATTTTTTTTTCAATGTATTATTCTTTTTTCTTCTTAAATTTCGGGAAAGAAAGCGGAAGAGAGGAAGGTCAAGGAGAACGTTGATGGACCAGATAAAAAAAAGGTATGGTTATTGTACCTACTACAAAAAACAACAAATACTAAAAATGTAGTGGGAATTAGGTTCGTGCTGATTTTTGTTACGCTACATTTTAATCCGGTTAGTTGTAAGGATCAAATGTATGTATAGAACCAACTGCAATCAGGGTAGTGATTTTCTCAACAACGACGGTCGGACGGACGAACGAGTGAACGTCCAAGCGGCGAGTTTAAGTGGTCCCGTCAGAGCGAACAAAACACATTTTAGCGCGTGCATTTTCAATTTAGCAGCATGGTTTCTGCCGATTGATCGAACGTATAAGGCTGCTTAATTGAAAATGAACGCGCTAAAATGTGTTTTGTTCGCTCTGACGGGACTACTTAAACTCGCCGTTGCGATTTCGCTCGTCCGTCCGACCGTCCGTTGTTTTTCAGAGAATAACATCCCAGAGCACTGCAAAAGTCATAACCTAGGAATATACGGGGCAAAACTAAATGACAGCTAGGGATTGCCTATATCGATAAACTTAATTATCGATGCTTTTCCCATATACTAGTGATCGCTCCAAGTTTTGATTGTAAAAATAGTTTATTTTTTAAAGTATGCAAATTAAACGAAACAGCTACATAATTCAGGTCATTCTTTATTTTAAAAGGATTCATAACCTTCACTCATCACCGTCATATTGTTTTTACTCCTAACAAACTCTAGTCGTTTATTTTAACAATAATAAATGGGACAGTCATTCTGAAATTCACAATACGGAAAAAATATATGATGACGATGAGTGAAGGTTAAAAAAATCTTTTAAAATAAAGAATAACCAGAATTATTTTGCTATTTCGTTTCATTGCATACTTTCAATCAAATTTTATTTTTACAAACAAAACTTGGAGCGATCACTAATATAATGGGAAAAGCATCGATAATTGAGTTTATCGATATAGGCAATCCCTAGCTGTCATTTAATTTTGCCCCGAATATTCCTAGGTCTGGTCATAAATCCTAAATAAGAGTATCCTAAAGTCCCACATTGCTGCCGTTCCTGCTGCAACATATAATTATGTTTCTATACAGTGTGTTACCAGCACCCTGGCTTTTTTTAAAGTAGGTTAAAATAACGTATATCTCTAACGTAACTATGACAATAATTTCATTAATAAACAAATTTTCAGGCTTTGTTAACTTTCTAACAAAATTTTAATTGCCAGCAATGTAAAGCACATCAATTTGACAAGTGTAAATGACAGTCGACGGATACTTTGATTATTATGATTTGCCCCCATACCACGACATGCCTTGTACCAAGCAACAGCTACTGCTAACGATGAACACGGAGCACATGCACTACATTAAAAATGGACAGTATCTAAGAAAATTAATTGTGAAGTTATTTTAATATTTTTTTAATTGATAATACCTGCAAACAATTGCTAAAGCAACGTACGTATTATCGGCAATTTTATTAAATGCCCGCATGCCGGTAACACACTGTATAAAGGCCACAGTTCTGATAGAACATCCTTTTTAACTATTGGATTAAAAATAAACACAAAATGATGATGGGCAGTTTTGTATGGACACTGGCCTAAAAACCAATAATGACAAACTTTTTGTATGGCGAGAAATCTTAAATCACTGTGTGAAATATTAAAAAATGTGGAACATCGAGACGCCTACATAGACGACGTTAGAATAATTACTTGGAAAAACCGCTGTCATTGCATGGCGATAACTTTTTTCACACAAAGATTTCGAACCACCTGCCATAGTAATAGTTTTACAACTTAGAATTACCTTTCCGGGGACATATCGCTTGTCCTTATTGGTCAATAGGCCAATTAGCCCACCCTCCTTTTCGAATCTTTCTGGTCTCAAATAATTTGCTAGATTTTGTCTCTGTTTTCACTTTATGATAATTTCTAGACTACAGTAAAATTCAATATGAGTCATCAACCCGATTCGACCAAAACGTGTGACATATCCATACTAATATTGTAAATGCGATAGAGTGTCTGTCTGTCTGTTACCTCTTCACGCTTAAACCGGTGAACCGATTTAGGTGGAATTTGGTGCAAAGATAGTTTGAATCCTGGGAAAGGACAAAGGATAGTTTTTTCCCGAAATTCATACCATAAAGGGGTGAAAAAGAGGGGGGAAATTTGTATGGAGCTACGATATAAACGAGCTCCACGAGGACAGAGTCACGAGCAGAAGCTAGTACGAGTAATACATATATAAAAAATTATAAAGGCGCATTGTACTTACAGCAAAATGTCAGTGGTCCCTGAAAAATAATTCACCTAATTAAAAAAAAAGGAATTACATATTTAAGTACGCTTATTAAAGATCTATATCGATGCAAAATTGCAACACTATCTTTACCGCAAATATTCTAAAAGTTAATTTTAATGTAAAAATGTCAAGACAACTAACGCCATCTATGGCTCGGTAGTGCAACTAATGTTATAAGGAAAACTTCTGTTCTTTCGTTTCAGATCAATTATTACTAGTAAGTATCATAGTTTGTACTCCTACGACCAAATTCAAGACTAATATAATACTGCGTTGTTTGGTTGCCGGTTTAGAATAGTGCCACTCCCTGTCTTCCCGTGGATGTCGTAAGAGTCGACTAAGGGAATAAAGGCGTATAGTACTGTTAGGCGATGGGCTTGCAACCTGTCACTAATGTACACTGGTAAACATCTTCGCCTAATTGGGATTGTTCATATTTTTACAATTACTCCAATTCGAAAACCATTTCGAGGAATAGGGTTTTAAAGCCGTTCTGCATTATTAAGTTTTTGAAATATTTATTTATTCTGGACATATTTTTTTTATGGCATTGAGAAGACAAGCGAGCACACAGACCACCTGATGGTAAGTGGACACTGTGACCCATAGACATTCGCATTCACAAGACTGCAATGCAATCCTGAAACTGCAAATGCGTTGCCAACCATGAGGACTAAGATGGAATGCCTCTATGTTTGTCATTTCACCGGCTGTCTTATCCCAAAATCGGAACACAACAATGCGAACACTGCTGTTTGGCGGTAGGTTAATGGATAAGATTGTGGTAGCGATCCGGACGGACTACCCATCGTCCTACCACCCGCAACATTGTTAGCATATTTCAGCAAAAGTATATTTAACCTTCGTTTGACTTTCGTTTTCGGCTTGAAGCCCTCCTAGGTGAATCTTACGGGTTAGGCGAAAACAGCTTGAAATAGTATGTTTTACATTACAATACAATATTACATTACAATATCTTTTTTTCATTAGATATCATTTAATTGTTGTAATTTATTAGAAAATGCCATCCCAAATTTAAAATAATCATGTCATCCATAAAATGTCTGCTAAATAAATAAAGATATTTAAAGAAAAAACTATTGGGTCAAATACAAAATTAATGAAATTGGTGTCTTAAAATTTAATATTCTTTCGAATTAGAAAGTGAAAACCGTATGGTTTTTTTTTGGTTCATCAAACTACTAGCGACCCGCCCTCGCTTTGCTTCGGTTTATGTGAGTATGATATACAGGGTGTTCGGCACATGGACCGTCAATTTTTTTTGGGATATTGTTGGGGTTATTTGTTATCTTTTCGCCCTTGGACTTAGGGTCATAAGGGTCACGGTTTTGGAGATATGATTTGTTAAATGTTTTTTCTCAAATTTTCCGAAATTTCTCCTTTAAACGTTAGAAACTTTTTTATTAATGCGTGTTACAGAAAAATATATTGTATTTAAAACTTGTTAATACATGCTAGTTCCAATACTAATAGTCTTTATTCTAATTGATAGTCTCAAAGGGACGTACGAGGTTTTTTATTTCACAAATTTACTGTTTGTGTGAAAAAAATCCAACTTCAAAATTCAATTATTAAAAACCTAAATACAATTTTGGGGTTTATTTTGTTTTAAAAACTTCTCGAGCTAATTACCTTTCTAACGATGTGCTACACATTAATAAAAAGTAAACGGGAATATCCACATTTTCAAAGAAAAGTTAGAGAGCACCTAGATAACTCGTTACCTAACTGGTGGATAGGCAGAAGCGGCCCGATTTCTTGGCCCGCAAGGCCGCAAGATCTCCAGACCTAGCGCCTTATTTGTTAAATAAAACTTCGCTTCAGTACTTGTAAAGTATTGAAATGAAGTTTTATTAAATAAATACTTGAGAAATTGCGTAGGCACTCCCGTTACATAAACTAGTTCTTTTGCCCGTCCCCAGACAAAAGTCTAAGGGCGTTAGGTCTAGAGATCTTGCGGGCCAAGATATCGGGCCACTTCTGCCTATCGAAATAGCCTATCCATAGAGTTAGGAAACGAGTTATCTAGGTGCTCTCAAACTTTTTTTGAAAATGTGGATATTCTCGTTTACTTTTTATTAATGTGTAGCACATCGTTAGCAAGGTAATCAGCTAGAGAAGTTTTTAAAATAAAATGAACCCCAAAATTGTATTTAGGTTATTAATAATTGAATTTTGAAGATGTTTTTTTTTCACACAAACAGTAAATTTGTGAAATAAAAAACCTCGTACTTCCCTTTGAGACTATCAATTAGAATAAAGACTAATAGTATTTGAACTAGCATGTATTAACAAGTTTTAAATACTACATATTTTTCTGTAACACGCATTAATAAAAAAGTTACGAACGTTTAAAGGAGAAATTTCGGAAAATTTGAGAAAAAACATTTAACAAATCATATCTCCAAAACCGTGACCCTTATGACCCTAAGTCCAAGGGCGAAAAGATAACAAATAACCCCAACAATATCCAAAAAAAAATTGACGGTCCATGTGCCGAACACCCTGTATAGCCTATAGCCTTTCTCGATAAATGGGCTATCTAAAACTAAAATGATTTTTCAAATCGGACCAGTAGTTCCAGAGATTAGCGTGATCAAGCTTACAAACAAACAAACAAACTCTTCAGCTCTATAATATTAGTATAGATTATGACTTTAGTCTTCGGTACTGGACAAGACCGTAACAAAATATCGAGCATATTTATTTACATAAAGCAACTTCAAAGGCGTTTTTGTTAATTCAATTTTGTTCTCCAACACGCTCGCGCCCAGAAATACCTCCAAAGGATTTCGAATTTCGAACATCTAAATACATGCACAAAACGAATGGCTCACATTTGTCTCCCTGCGTGCGACGCGGCTTTATTTAAAAAAAGAACACATTTTTAAGATCAAAATAAAAAAAAACACGGCTGTTTTGTTTCTCTTGCGTTCAGATAAAACGATCGGTGTCCCCTATCCCTTTCTAAAACGATCGGGCAAAGCGAGAGGCGAGCACGGATTTGTTTTTTTCTTACCGGCCAGTTATGAGAGCTGTCTTTGCGAGCGATCATAAAGAATTTAAAAATGATATTACTAAGATGTTCGACTTTTTGGATGTTTACTTTGATGCCTTGGTCCTTTTTTTGTAGGTTTAAGAAATTTCTTTGACATCCGGGTGTCCTTTGTGATAAAAATCTATTTTTATTAATAAAAAAATCTGTTTGATATTATCTTGAATGTTTAAGATGAAGTATGGTGGTTGGACACATTTTATTTGGGAGCTACATTTGTTTTCGGGTTTGTTTTGAAGTCGGTTCAAACCGCGTGGGATATTTAAAAAGCAAAACATAAATAACAGGTACCAAACTCTAGCATATTTTTTTGGTAATCTACGCGAACTAATTTTACGAACAGTGTTGCCAGATATGTAAGAAATTATGTAGTAATGAGGAACTGTACAGGACTAAGGTCGTCGTCAATAGAACTTGTGAACGATGCAAACAAATTAGTTACTGTTTGACACATAACCTCAAATATTCACTTAGCGTGATTTTATTAAAAATAACGTGTAATGTCTAGTTATTTAATACGAAAATAATGATCTAGTGTATAAATCATTGCAAAGGCCTCACTTGAGCTTTAAAAGCCCGTGATTATCGAGTAATCATGGTAAACAGCAGTGTTCGCATTGTTGTGTTCCGGTTTGGGGATAAGACAGCCGGTGAAATGACTAGCATAGAGGCATTCCTTCTTAGTCCTCAGGGTTGGCAACGTATTTGCAGTCTTAGGATTGCATGGCAGTCTTGTGAATGCAAATGTCTATGGGTCACAGTTTCCACTTACCATCAGGTGGCCTGTGTGCCCGTTCGTCTTCTCTATGCCATAAAAAAAAAAAAAAAAATTGGTTCGTTTGGTTTTGTTTAAGTACATCTTTTACAAGTTCTATTGACGGCGACTAGCAGGATACGTGTAGGAAGTATTGTAATAAAAAAAAACATGCAAGCTTGTTTAAGCTTGCACCGTTTTTGCTTCAACCTCTTTATAAGAATTTATTTAACTTTGCATGTATGTTTTTTTAATAGCAATGAAGGCATGGATGGGCAACACGTTTCCAAAGCGGTAAAAACAGTATTGTATTTGACGTGTTATGGTATTGTTTTAATCTCGTCCGCCATTATTGTCAACTTTGGCGATACGATGACACATCAAAGACGATAAGGTTTTTATCTCCTAGAATCTCGGCCTGGATTTACTGGGATTTAATTAGTACCTATTTGTTTATTAAATACCAAATAAGTTAACCTTTCTGACCTTTTTAACCGCTAAAGCATATTTCACTTAAAAACAAAACACTACAACGTCCACTTTTTACTAAAACAAAATTCAACCTCAACTCAATATAATGAGGTTCAAAATTAAACACACCGAATTTAACTTTGTACATGTTCTATGCCCAGGGTTTTATTTCTTTAGTAAATTGACTCCATAAGTAGTCAATTGGTATGGAATGGATATGCGTATGAGCATGCTGTTAGGGAATGGACTACGCAAACAAATAAATTATATCACTGCGTGGTGTAAATTCGTTCATTGAATTATAGTGAGTTTTATATGTAGATTCCCTTAAAGGAAAATTAAAGAAGTTCTGGGTTGACTCTATCTCCTAAATAGCAATTATCCTCTAGGTACGTAAAATGTAGTTTACCTCCTAAGGCCCACCATACAACGAAATTTGTCAGTGGAATATGAATCTATTATGAATGAAATAAAGTCAATTTTATAATTTGATCAGTAGTCATAAAAACAAAAGAAATTCCAATTTAATTCCTTGGCATTAGATCTTTATTCCAATGGCCGTATTTTGTACTACTATTAGTACAAGGAACCTCAGGAGGGTATGTATATTTAACTATTAATATGTATATTTCTGTATCTATTTATGTAGGTATTTGAATGTAGTTTTATTTTAAATTTATTTATATAAGTTTTATTGGTTACTAAATGTTTTATATTCTTCTTCTTGTACACCTTGTTTACTCGTTGCACAACCTTTCACTCTTCTCAATCAGCTGCAAAAGGGTTAGCTGGAAGAGATCCCTTGAAGGGATAAGTTCGCCTTTGTACCAATTTTTATATTAATTGTATTGTTATGGTTTTTCTTTTGTACAATAAAGTGTTTGTTTACATACATACCTACATACATACATACTAGCGACCCGCCCTCGCTTCGCTTCGGTTTATGTGAGTATGATATAGCCTATAGCCTTCCTCGATAAATGGGCTATCTAACACTGAAAGATTTTTTCAAATCGGACCAGTACTTCCTGAGATTAGCGCGTTCAAGCAAACAAACAAACAAACTCTTCAGCTTTATTTAAAAAGACAGACAAGCCGCCTATTTCACCATCCCAACAATGACAGAAGACAGGTGACATTTCAGTGTACGTGGCGCAGTTTATACGATACCCAGTGATGTATTACTGAGTTAACTTTGCAATGTATAACGTATTGTCACCTGTCACGTGTCATTGTTAAGATGGTGGTTTGTTAGATAATTATCACAAAAGCATTCTTTCATGATCGCAAATTTAATTATACGTCTTTCTTCATGTGGCGATTTTTCATAAAGCGCCAATCACCATGAAGAACAGCTTTTTTTAAAGTAATCGGGTAAAATGGTGTTACTATCAGCGCACACCACCGGTGTCACAGTGATATTACAAAACAATTTGTATGACATTTCTTACGAGTTTAATCATGACATCACTATGACAAAGTTCTAGGGTGGGTTAGGCTTCCATTGGGCTGAGACAAAAAAAAAATCATTAAATTTTGGGATGTTTTGTCCGTGTATAAGTACTTATGTATTTATCGTTGTCAAGTACCCAAGAGCTTAGCCTAAAGTTTAGTTTGGGATTAGGTCAATTTTTGTAACATTGTCGTTTCATATTTATTTAAAAGCCGCACCCTAATTTGTCGCACGTGCATCACACCATTATTTATGTTTCCATGAAAACTGATTTCAATTATTTTATTCTGTTTATCACTTGTATTTTAGCACAAAGTGTAAAAAAAATAACACGAGTGAATTATATTTTTTATACATATTAGGATAAATTAATATTTGAAATTTTACGTCGAACGTTGTCGCTTATCATTTTTAACCCCCCCGACGCAAAAAAGGGGTGATGTTTGACGTGTAGGTCTGTGTGTGTGTGTGTCTGTCTGAGGCAGCTTTGAACCGATTTGGATGAGGTTTTTCTTGCTAGGTTTAAGGGGAGAGAAACGCTACCGTATTTTGTATGGAAATTGTCAGCTTGTGAATATTTCTTAAAAGAAATAAATGGCTGGTAACTCTCTTAATTAATTAAAAACATGTTAAAAACTGGAACAAGAACTCTTTTGCAATTTGTTGTTTTATGTAACTTTGACATAGTTCCAAACAAGTAGTGGTCCGATCAAATTGGTTTACTACACAACAAATCAATGGCCATTTTAAATTAATCCAATTATTAGGTCCTTACCTATGAAATTGGCGTTTTATATGGACAATTTTAATTTTTAATTAATTTTGCGGATTATTTAGTAACGTCAATGCAATCCAAACAAAATGATGTCAGGAATATTGGACATATAGAAAGCTATATGATACATATCTTAATTAGTTAATAACTTAAAAATAAGCTTCATTAAACTCTGCGTGATTGAAACACTTGAACTCGCAGCACATGAACGTTGAGTTCACACTTTAATTTTAAACATTAAGTATGAACCATATTACTTGTACTATACCTTTGTAACATAGTGTATTAATGAAATTTAAAAATAATTTGCAAGTTAAAATTAAAATGAATATATTCCGTACAAAATAAATCACGTAAAACGCCAATTTCATAGGTAAGGACCAAATCGTTGCTTAAATACAAAAGGGCCACAAATTAAAAGGTGTCTGTGTTGCATTTTAATTCCGAATGCTATATACTTTAAGTTTTAAATCAAACTATATCTGTTTTTGTTTTGTGGCGCTTTTGTATTTAAGCAGCGAAATATATACAATCTTGTTATATTAATAAACGTTGCGAACTTAAGGAGTAATAAAACTAAAAAAATATTACCGTTTAAAACATACAATGTTATGACTTATTTGGTCAAGCAGCGAGGCTAAATTATGTATAATTTTTTAGGACAAAAAGAGTCACGTTTTTGACCCCTGACGCAAAAAAGAGGGGTTCGTGTGTGTGTGTGTCTGTCTGGGGCACCGTAGCTCTTAAACGGATGAGCCAATTTGGATGCAGTTTTTTTTGTTTGAAAGCAGGTGTTTTGGCGGTGGTTCTTAGACATGTTTTATCACAATCGGTTCAGCCGTTTTTAAGATACAGGGGTTAAAGGGGGTTAAAAGCCCCCGATTTAACGGCGCCGCATACTTTAAGAGCTGATATCTCTTAAACGGCTAAACTAATTTTCATGAAATTTTGCTTTAAATCATTGCTAAAAAACTGGCTTTCAAATAATAAAAATTGCATCCAAATCGATTTATCCGTTTGGGAGCTACGATGCCACAAACAGATACTCAGATATATAGACATAGAGATACACGTTATAAACTAATACCCCTCTTTTTACTTATTAGTTATTAACCCCCTATTATTCATTTCATGGCTTTAAAGAGACGTTGCTAGCTATAGTCATATTGTTAGTTTGGAAAAGTTTAAAAAACCAAAACTTTAAGCAGCCTTATACGTTCGATCCATCGGCAGGAACCATGCTGCGAAATTGAAAATTCACGCGCTAAAATATGTTTTGTTCGCTCTGACGGGACTACTTAAACTCGTCGCTTGGACATTCACTCGTTCGTCCGTCCGACCGTCGTTAAAGAAAAAAAATAAAAAAGATGTTTATTCAGTAAGTAGGCCGCACGGGCACTTTTACACGTCAAAAATCTACCAGCGCTTCGCAAGAGACCACTGCTGAGAAGAAACGCCGCAAGAAACTCAACAGTCAGTTCTTTTTTTAAATATACAATTATAAAACTTAACCTAGCATAATATAAAACAATGAATCTAACATACGATAAGAAATAACTGTATTCACGCGTAGTTGAGCAGGAAAATGTGTCAAAACTCTGAATTTTCTCCAGAACTAACAGAAAACTAATTATAAAAGTTGTTGAGAGAACCACTACGCTGGTGGAGTTTGCCCGAGCGCTCACTAGATGACGCTGTTACCTGAAAAAGCACGCTAGCGACTTGTTCCCCCAGAATCATATAGGGTCGGTCGGTCGTGCAATGAGAGCGTAGTGTACACATCAATGAAATCGATTATAAATTTTGTAAACGCTCAGTCCCTTACGACTAGGCGTTGATGTATTCACAAAAAAGTAATAGTATTATAGTACATTACTTAACAAGGGCTGTAAAAGAAAGAAAGCTCGAAATCGCAGGTATTTGAGACTCGAGCCGTAGGCGAGGGTTGTAAATTTGCGATAGAGGGCTTTCTTTTTTACTGCCCGTGATGAGTACACAATTTTACGTCTTCACCTGGCCACAATGCGAGTTTTATCGTGCGCGCAGCGTGCGATAAAACTCACATTATGGCCAGGTGTTACGTAAAATGTGTTATCAACTTGTTGTCCGTCCGTCTGTGTCAATTGAAATTGGCAAATTTGTGTGTACTAGCTTTCCGCTCGCGATTAAAGCTGCATCTTAGTGCATCTTAGTCTTAAGATTATAGTCCTGAGAAAGCAAATGTCTATGGGTCACAGATCTCCTTACCAGTGTTGTCACATCTAATTTTGTCAAATTCGTAGAACAGGATCCAAAAATTTGTAGAAATTGGTAGAATTTGAAATGAAAATTAGGTAGATCTACCACCCTATTTTTAATGATTAAAAATGCGTATAAAATGTTCAAAATTAACACCAAACTTACTTAAAATGCCGCGAAATACTTTGCTATCTGCCAGTGTCAGCTGTCACTCACAGACAGCTACTATTTTTTTTTTTACACTTAACGTTACGCGTTCCGTTTTAATTGCTGAAACTACAAGACAGGCTATATTAGATAGCAAGTAACTTTTCGTAACACTACACGCATGGAAAAATGTTTACAATCATCAAATTTTGGAAAAATATCAAAATTAGGTAGCTTTGAGGCCGAGGGTGGTAGATAGGTAGACAGGAGGCAAATTAGGTAGATCTACCAATAAGTTGGTAGATGTGACAACACTGCTCCTTACCATCAGGCCTGTGTGCTTGTTTACCTTCTTCATAGTCTCCATACCTCGAAAATATAGGATATATAGTGTGTTATAGGCACCCTGGCTTTTTTTAGGAGTAAGTTAAAATAACGTATCTGTTAATTTAATTAATAAACAAAATTCAGCATTTTTCAACTTTCTAAGAAAATTTTAATTGCCAGCATTGTAAAGCACAGCAATTTGACAAGTGTAAATGACAGTCAACGGATACATTGATTATTATGATTTGCCCCCGTACCACGACATGCCTTGTACCAAGCAACAGCGATACTGATAACGAGGAACACGCAGCACATGCACTACATTAAAAATGAACAGTATCTAAGAAAAATTATTCTGAAGTTATTTTATTATTTTTAATTGATAATACTTGCAAACAATTGCTAAAGCAACATAATTATCGGCAGTTTTAATAAATGCCCTCATGCCGGTAACACACCGTATAATGACATGACATTTGACTTTTAAATCACGCCTGTTTCCCAGTGGTCTGTGCCTGGGTAGGCAGAGACCACTTCTTTCCACTTGCTACGATCTTGACAAATTTCTTTCGCTTCTTCCACATTCATACATCGAGTCATGCACGCACGTCGGTTTCGGGTACTTAAGATTCGGCCCTTTTCCAGTATTTCTCCGATTTGACTCAAAAAAGTACGCCTAGGGCGGCCCCTTCCGACCTGTCCACTCACTTTCGATCTGTATATTTCTTTCATCCATAACGAAGAGAGGGATAATGAATAATGAATGAATGAAATAGCTACTTCATTATTGGTGAGTATAATACGATGACTCTATATTTTAAATATCGTCAGTTGTCAATCCGACGATCGTAAAAAGTTATTATGCGGGCAATGTGGGCTTCTATGTCGTAACCACATGTGGGGTTGCGGTCACTTGTGCTTTAACACCTTTGCAATTGCCTGTACAGACCACGAGCCTTGTTCTATACTAGACTATATTCGTGTTACAAAAAAGAGCCATCCGTTCTATATATAACCTAAACTCCCGTGATTCTTTAAGATTACTATTTAAAGAAATTAGTATTTTGACAGTAGCGTCACAATTTATTTATGAGAATATTATTTATGTCATTAAAAATCAGGACTCTTTTATTAAGAATTGTGATATACATAATTTTAATACAAGAAATAAAAATAAAATAGCTACTAAAAAATTTCGTGTTCGTAAGGTTTTTAAATCATTTGTAGGTCAATGCATCCATTTCTATAATAAATTACCTGACGAAGTTTTAAAGTTACCATTTCCAGTACTTAAAACTTACTTGAAAAAGTCGCTGATGTCTAAAGCTTACTATAGGGTCGAGGACTATCTATCAGATAAAAGTGCTTGGCCTAAACTAAACACCCAAATAACTTAATAATAACTTAATCGTAAGAAATATGTAAACATTGTATATTGTCTAGGGGACACGGTTTCTGTAGGAGAATGTATCGAAACTTTTTATGTAGTTGTATTACACCATCATAATTAAGTATAATTTTTCATAATTATTTTCTATTACTTACTACCAATTAGTTCTGGAGAAAACTCAGAGTTTTGACACATTTTCCTGCTCAACTACGCGTGAATACATTTATTTCTTATCGTATGTTAGATTCATTGTTTTATATAATGCTAGGTTAAGTTTTAAAATTGTACCTATATTTAAAAAACGACTACTTAACTGTTGAGTTTCTTGCGGCGCTTCTTCTCAGCAGTGGTCTCTTGCGAAGCGCTGGTAGATTTTTGACATGTAAAAGTGCCCGTGCGGCCTACTTACTGAATAAACATCTTTTATCTTTTATCTTTTTAGGTTTTGCGCGCGACTTAGTCCATGTAGAAGTAGTTTATCGCTATTCCCTCGGGAACTGTCCAATTTTCCGGGATATAGTATAGCCTATGTGCTATTCTAGGCTTTAATCTATCTCTGAGCCAAATTTCATCCAGATCCGTTCAGCCGTTCTGGCGTGATTAACAAACATCCAAACTCTAGCATTTAACATATTGCTAGCTGTCCGCGGTCGGCGCCGTACATTTTTTTTCATTCAAACCTTGTGAAATGTAATATACGTCCTATACTCACACCTACTGAATATACTCACAAAACTTCATCAGGATCGGTCAAGCCGTTTCGGAGGATAACTGTGACACGAGAATCACTACATAGTATAAAACAAAGTCGCTTCCCGCTGTCTGTCCCTATGTATGCTTAGATCTTTAAAACTACGCAACGGATTTTGATGCGGTTTTTTTTAGTAGATGGAGTGATTCAAGAGGAAGGTTTTTATGTATAATAAACTCTGTTTTATGTACGGGTGTTACAGAAAACTCGCATATTCCGAAGCGAAGCGAGGGCGGGTCGCTAGTTTTATAAAAGAAGAAGAAGAGAAGACCTGCTTGTGCCCACGACTTCGTCCGCGTAGATTTGGAACTTTTAAACTATCCAGGATAAAAACCCCATGTGTTAATCCAGGGTTTAAGCTATCTAAATCCAGCCACAGCCAGCTTTGCGGGTGGTAGGACCTTGTGCAGGGTCCGTCCGGATCGCTACCACCGTCTTATCCATTAACCTACCGCCAAACAGCAGTGATCGCATTGTTGTGTTCCGGTTTGGGGATAAGACAGCCGGTGAAATGACTAGTATAGAGGCATTCCACCTTGGTCCTCAGGGTTGGCAACGCATTTGCAGTCTTAGGATTGCATTGCAGTCTTGTGAATGCGAATGTCTATGGGTCACAGTTTCCACTTACCATCAGGCGGCCTGTGTGCTCGTTTGTCTTCTCTATGCCATAAAAAAAAACCAGTTGTAGCCTGTAGGAGTAACAAACTAATACACATACCTGCGCATTTATAATATTAGTAGGATTTCCGTACTTAACCATATTAATGCCGTATTATTTCTAACTCAGCCGCCAAGCCTCCATAAATACTGGCGCCCTAGTGAAAAAGGGTCTGTCTTCTGAAGATCACGTGAAAAAGGGTTTAAGTCTAGTATACTCCGTTCATGAATATACCATTTTTATTACGAGTTAAGTCGACTTGTATCCTTTCTCACTGGAACCCAAGGGTTTTACGCTAACGTAAACGATTTAAGCACACAGGCCAATAGAGTCTCCTGACCTGGCCCTTTCTTACGTCCAAGATCTGATCGTGCAACGTTCGCCTTGGCCTTCCCCTTTCAACATTCCCGTTTACTCTTACAATGAATCAAGACTGTTGGGTGAATATTCGGGCGTTCCGACCGCCGTCATTATTCTCTTTATTTTTGATGTCAAAATTAGCGGACCCGGGGGTAGTATCCATTCCATTTAAAAAAACAAGAAAGTTATGAGTTTATATTGAATAATATGCGAAAACAATAATGACGGCGGTTGAAACGCCAAATATTCACCCTGTTAATGTGTTGCCAACCTTGAAAAATGGAATTAAATGGAACACCGGAACAACAATACGAATGGTGCTTGGTGGTAGATTTTAGGATAAGATGGTGGTAGCGATCCGGACGGACTGCACAAGGTCTTGCCAACATGTAAGTATGCAGTAAGGAATATCTCTAAGTTTTAGTTCCGCACAATAGCCATAGATGGCGTTAGTAGTCTTCACTTTTTCTCAAATAATTGGTGCTAGGTATACCCTAGGATTCATTTTGAAACGAAAATCTACAGACAGACACATAAATACACAGATACACAAATATACATGTTAATCTTATAACATCCCTATTTTCACGTAGGGGTTTATAATAGGGGTAAGTATCGTATTAATGTATTTCTCGTATAACGGCTTGAATTTTGACGTAGATATAGGATCTAGGATACTTGTAATAAATGCATTGGAAAATTATGTATTTGCATCAATTGAAAATAAAAAATAAAGTAAGCAATTTTCCTTGAAGCTGTAGTTACGCAAAGGAATCATAGATGGCGCCAGCTGTCCTGTTTTAATAACATTAAAAATTAGTTTTAGTACATTTACAGTGGAGATAGAGCTTTGTTTTCCAACGATATAGATCTTTATGTAAACGCGTTTCGATATGTCATTTGGTAAATTAGGTTTCAAGGAAGTTTCGTTGCCAATACCAAAGATTTTTCGTTATTGAAACATATTTATTAAATTCTATCTGAAATATTTTATAGTGGTCGGCTTTGTTGTGCATGGTCCATCCGGATCGCTACCCTCATAAATTATACGTAAATAACCGGTGAAAATACTAGCACATGAGTCTTGGATTTTTTATTTTATAATTTAAAAAAAAAACGCAGTTAGCGAAAACCCGTCTTGGAAGCCATGGTATAATACCACGGAATATTTTCTTGAAATTAGACGCTGTGTTTTTGTACTACAAATAAAAACACAATTTATAGGGTATAAGTATTACATAGTTTAATAACAATTCAACTTCAAGTTATCAACTTAACGGAAAAAATTGGCCACCTTTTCCCGTTAAGCTGACTACTCAAAGGGTAAGTGTTACTAAAATTTGTTACGTATCCCATAAACTGTGTTTTTAATTGCGCGACAAAAAAACGTTGTTTGTTTGCAAGGAAATTCTTTAGTTGATTAGAAAACACAATAAGAATAATGAGGGCACCACTGGACGCTCGACGTTTGCTCGCAGTCTTAACCAAAGAATAATATAAAAATTAAATGTCTGTCATAATAAAATACAAGAAAGAAAGAAAGAAAGAAAATCATTTATTCGTGACATGCATAACAAAGAACAGATTAACAAATACAAGAAGAAAGTAGCCACGAAATGGTCCCAACTCAGCGTAATGCTGGCATTAAAGTCAGCGCTGGTCTTCCGTTGGACAGTTGATACACACACAGATATCATTATTTTACTACATTAAAAGAGCCTTGATTCTCTATTGTTATGAAAGTTTTTTTTTAAACAAAGAAATGCCCAACATTCCGAAAGGCATATTTGCCGTTATTGAGAATCCTGAGACCGTTACGTTACAATAAAATTTTATTACACCAGTATCTGTTCTTACAATGATTTGTGTAGCGTTAACAGAATCATAAGGTAAGTACTGCTTTTCATTATACTGTTTCAAAGAACAGTTAAAATTGTTAAAGTAAAACAATAGTACACAGTTAAACAGTAAAGCAAAGACTAGGAAAGCATAGAGGGAGTATAAAAACGGCTGTTAGAATAGTACTTACCACACCTGTTACCACTACGGGAAGAATCTCTAGCGAACTTGATCAAACCATCGGTAGGTCCTTTAGTTTCAGCATTGGGTTCTTGATACCGATCTAGAGTCTCGTATTGCTCGAGATGAAGTCACATCCGATAAAATTTTGCAAAAGAGGGATCAGTCAGCATACAATTGAACTTGGAGTTGAGTGGCACTAGTTACGTCTTCTAATTGACGATGTACAGGTGAAAAACTTTAGTAAATTACTTACCTCTTGCATATAGTTGTATGTAATGCCGGCTTCATACGCTTGCGGTGTTATGCCAAACATTGCAGTACGCAACGATATGTTAGAGTGAGCACGATGTATTTCCATCTTACTGCAACGTATGGTTGCGTCCTGCAGTGTTTGGCAAACATCATGTGGAGCCCGTACATAAAAAAAGAATTTATTATACATATAAACCTTCCTTTTGAATCACTCTATCTTTTAAAAAAAAACCGCATCAAAATTCGTTGCGTAGTTTTAAAGATCTAAGCATACATAGGGACAGACAGCGGGGAGCGACTTTGTTTTATACTATGTAGTGATATTGGCTACAAGTTGTGTTGTACACAGAAGAAAAAGGTGGTACGCTTGACATTTGGTTACATGGGATCTATGTTTTCCCACATCTATAATAAATAATCAAAATGGCTGACCTAAAAATCGACCCTTTACATTTTAATAGTAGTCATTTGCTATGTCCAAAATAACGGTAATACAAATATTTAAAGTAAACTGTTTTTGTAAACAATAGACTATAATGCTTTAACGGAAAAAAAACCTAACATTTTTTATATTTTAAACCTTCAAACGTTGTAATGAGGTTTAAAATAGATAACATTTAAGTGACCATAGACTATCGCTTTAATGGTGTAAACGGAGTTAAGTTTAAATGGAAAAGCATTGGAATTTTAACTTTGACGGATAGAGATAAGGTTTAAAGTTCATTAAATAAAAAATTGACATACGTTGTTTTGTTTTTAGTAAAGTTAATAGAAACAAAAAAATTTACTCACGGCAAAAGGAAACGTAGAGGGTTTGAATGACATTGAATATTCACAATGCAGTTTTTACCTGAAATGTTTGACGAAGATTTGAACTGATAAATATACCGTTGCACAAATAGGGGTTTTAAAAGATTTTTAATTATTATTATGTTTTATGATTGAAAAAAATTACCTTCTGCTGGAGTCGCTTGTGGCGCTTCTCCGCAGTGATGGTCTTGTCCGAAGCGCTGGTAGATTCACTATATATATATTAATAGCGACCCGCCCTCGCTTCGCTTCGGTTTATGTGAGTTTTCGGTAACACCCGTACATAAAACAAAGTTTATTATACATGAAAACCTTCCTCTTGAATCACTCTATCTACTAAAAAAAACCGCATCAAAATCCGTTGCGTAGTTTTAAAGATCTAAGCATACATAGGGACAGACAGCGGGAAGCGACTTTGTTTTATACTATGTAGTGATGATTATTAGTGACGTGTGAAAGAGCTCTCACGTGGCCAATTTACTAAATAAATATGATAATTATTTTTTTTTCATTTCGCAGTAAACGAACTTTTTTCATGTTTGGAATGTTTTTTATGGCATGAGGTAAATGAGTTGAAGGTAAACAATTGCAATCTTAAGATTGCAAATGCGTTGCCAATCCAGAGGAATAAAGTCATGTCACGTCATGACGGGTAGAGAGCTGGCACGAGTTCAAGGTTAAAAGAGATTCGTATCAATAAGGTGTAATTAGCATAGCATAGCAAACATGTTAAGATAACTTACAATTTACTGTAATAAAGTAATTAAAATCATTACAAACAGTATTAATAGTAGTAGTATTTGCGGGTGGTAGGACCTTGTGCAGGGTCCGTCCGGATCGCTACCACCATCTTATCCATCAACCTACCGCCAAACAGCAGTGTTCGCATTGTTGTGTTCCGGTTTGGGGATAAGACAGCCGGTGAAATGACTACCATAGAGGCATTCCATCTTAGTCCTCAGGGTTGGCAACGCATTTGCAGTCTCAGGATTGCATTGCAGTCTTGTGAATGCGAATGTCTATGGGTCACAGTGTCCACTTACCATCAGGTGGCCTGTGTGCTCGTTTGTCTTCTCTATGCCATAAAAAAAAGGTCTATACATGCGCACGGCTAGGGTTGTCAAAAGTTGTAGAGTAAACTTTGAATCTAGGGTTGTCACAAAGCCAATATTTCCAGCGCTGCGCAAGCGCCGGAACATGTGTCGCGGACAAGCGGGTCATTAAGGGCCGCCTGCGCATTCCGGGCGCGGAATGTCTACATCGAGCCCTTAAGGCGATGCGCGTTTACGGAGACACTTAAATATGTGGCAGACAAAAGTGTATTTTGAAACAATTTTTTTTAGCTGGTTGTGAAATCCTTGTTGCAATGTATCCAAATTTTGAAAAGAAAGAAGATAAATTAAAATAAAAATAAAAGTACATTTTTGCGGTTTGTACAGTCAACTTGATTTCTAGGCCACTTGGGACTATGTCAAAGTGACGAGGTCAAGCAAAGCGTAAGAAAGAAAGAAAGAAAATATATTTTATTTATTTTATTTATTTATTAAGGTTTGCCAACAGGTAAGGTACTATAAAACTTACAAACTAATTATGACATTTCGTTGATATTGATAGAGTATCCACCCAATTACAAGCAAACTCAACATGCATTACAATTTAACGCTTATTATCTACAAGTTAAACATTCTAGTTGCTAGTCATTAACTAAACATTTACTTATAATATAGTTAACCTATTTTGAAAAGTGAAATGCAATACAAATTCCTAACAAGTACAAAATGAAGAAACGATTTTGCAATCAGCACGTAAATTAGAATTTAACCTCGAGTTTGTATAAATATGTTTTAAACCTATTTATTGACATGTTTAATATATCAACCCTTTTATCTTTAAACAACAAATGCAAAAAATCTAAATTAACTTATTTTTTTTACAGTAACTCGACTTCCTATGATTTGGTTTACGACGTCACGTTGTCAAAGTCCATAGTGGCCTAGGAATCTATTTGTTGGACTGTACAGTAAAATTGTTTACATACATTAAATACATCATACAACTCACTTAACAAAAAAAATGCCGACCATTGTCAACAGAGAGATATCTCTCAGATGGCATAAATTGAAATAGTTAAAATATGAGTTGAATTAACCAAAGCTAAAGTCTAAGTTGACATATCAAAGCCACATACATACATACCTTACAACTTAAAACTTGTTGGTAATTCTGTAACCATATTTTGCACAAATAGGCTAAGATACCAGTGTATTAGTGACAGGTTGCAAGCCCTGTGCTTTGTCATACTTCCATATTATATATGAATGATTATAACTTTGATAATACAATAATCACACACACACAAACTCACGCCTTTATTCCCAGAGTAGGGTAGGCAGACCTACAGAATTACCAACCACTCCAAAAACCTGTTGACAACTCTGTAACCACATTTTGCACAATCAGGCTAAGATGGTTACCAGCGTATTAGTGACAGGTTGCAAGCCCATCGCCTAACAGTACTACAAGCCTTTATTCCCTTAGTCGTCTCCTACGACATCCCACGACATGGAGTGGCACTATTCTAACCCGGCAACATTAATAATCTCGTATAGAGCATTTTTTTAAATGTCTTAAAAATATGTTAATATAGAGGTCCTTCCCCTTAACTCCTATCTCTTTGTCCTGGGGCGGTATGAGTCCGTCTGTCTGTCCGCCACCCCGGTAGCCAAAAAAACATGTCAGCTATGACTAACTATCAAACGAGGTCAGTACCTGAGGGAAAAAAGGATTTAGGTTTTCGATACCGTGAGCTTCTTTAAAATTAAAAAAAATACTGTTTTGTTTATTAATACTGGTTTCTTTTTGACGATAAAAGGATAAAGAAATAAAGAAAAACGTTTAGATATTAAGTGCAACACGAAATTTATTATAATATACTTAAAGATATCATAACAAGATGGTCTATGACTGGCTGTCTTTCTGAAAACATGTGTCCAATTTTTTTTTTTTTGTAAATTATTTAACCGTTGTTTTTGAGTCCGCAAATCCAGGGCAGTTTTGTGGGACAACTTGTAACATTGATGAAGAACTTGCATTGAATAAAATAACAGTCAAAATATGGTTCCAAATGAGTTAGCGGTCAAGATCACACCAAGCCATTGAAGTGGATGCCCGCCATCAAGGGGCACGACTATGACTGCTGGAAGACTTCGACGACAGGACAGGATTCACCGTACAACGTTGCTTATACTTATATACTTGACATTGGCAAAATTACGTTATAATGTAGACGCCATTAAATAAATAAATAATAATAATAAGAACAGAAAGAACATGCAAGCACTTAAAAAGCGATCTCTAGTTAGTAGTGTAGTGTCCTACCTACGAAGCTTGCGGTCCTGGATTCAAATCCCGGTAAGGGCAGATATTTGTGTGATGACCGCGAATATTTGTCCTTAAGTCATGTTTTTTTTCTATGTATTTACATACCTAAAATACATTAAATCACGCATGTTTCCCAGAGGGGTAGGCAGAGAACACTTCTTTCCACTTGCTACGATCTTGACAAATTTGTTTCGCTTCTTCCACATTCATATATCGAGTCATGCACGCACGTCGGTTTTGGGTACGATTCGGCTCTATGTATTTATGTATTTTTAGGGGCAGACTCGTGGTCACACCAGATTGTCACACCACTGCTAAATATTAGCTTTTTTCGGAAATTCGACAGAAATCATTCTTATTCCGCAAAAGTAGGTAGGTTAGGTTCGTTAGGTATCTTTAGATGCCCGAAGGGCAAATCGCTCAGAAATAGGAGCCCTGCCTCAGGCAGGGCTACGTCGAATAGTAGTGGTGTGACGACCTGGTGTGACCACGAGTCTGCACCCGTATTTTTAGCGTCATTTACCCATAGTACAGTCGAAGTCATAAATATGTTTACAACCTAGTACCTTGTCTATTTAACGTCATGTTTAAACTGTCATATGAAATTGTTACACCGATTAAAGTGACAAAGTACTAAAGTGTAAACATATTTATGACTTCGACTGTACAAGCCTAGAGCTTAGTTTGGGATATTTACGAGTATTATTATTATTTATTTTCTATTATACATTGTATACAACAAATTCGGATTTCGCATATGTCTGTATATCCGCTAACTCCCGCTATTTTCACCGCCAGTTAGATATTTTTCTCAAAAGGTTTTTATATTATAACAAATTCTGTATTATGTACGGGTGTTACAGATAACTCAACGTTCAACTGATTTGTTGCTCAACAGATCCGAATTTTGTACGGACGAGCGGACTCGATGTTGGTAAACAAATCCGACAATTATATCACGATAATATACACGAATTTGGTGTCTTAATGCAATTGAACAGCAATTATACGATAAAGATTTACTTTAATGTTAAATGTAACATCATCTTTTCGTAAGTTTGATGTCGCAGACCTCTTTTTACAGCAGAAAAAACATAGCAATTCGGCATTTAAAGACTGCACCGAGCAAACGTCGAGCGTCCATTGGCGCCCTCATTACTATTATTGTATTTTCTAATTAACTAAAGAATTTCCTTGCAATCAGACGAAATGTTTTTGTAGTGCAAGTAAAAACACAATTTATGGGATACGAAACAAACTTTAATAACAATTACCCTTTGAGTAGTCAGCTTAACGGGAAAAGGTGGCCACATTTTTCCGTTAAGTTGATAACTCAAAGGTGAATTGTTATTAAACTATGTGATAAACCCTATAAGTTGTGTTTTTATTTGTAGTACAAAAAACTACCGACCAATTTCAAGAAAATACTTTAGTTTATTAGAAAACGCAATAATAGTAATGAGGGCGCCACTGTACATCCGGCGTACGCTCGGCGCAGTTTTAAGTGTAGGTAACGTTCACTCGCGCGACTGGACTCTGTCTAGTTGACAATCCGAGTGACAACTAGTTTCATTAGAGCGCATGCGCGCTTGGGCTTGTACTATGACAGAGGGAAAATGGTGCGAATGCCTACTCCCTTCCCTGTTACTCGAAGGTACCGACCCTTTTAAATAACAAACCTAAAACCGTAACCCTTATATAAAAAGTAATATAATTCCCATTCAGTTACTCTACACCAAGTCTCAAACTAATGACTTTTAAAAGAAAAACCAATGACGCCATTCGCTGTCCAAATTGTATGGAAATGTGACGCTTTGGCGTTGAAGTTGTTAATTTATTTTGCACTGAAGTCATCAATCAATGCAATTCGTGGGTCATTGTCGACTTGGATACATTGCTCTTGTATAGAGCTGGATGGGACGTTGATAAAATCTAGATTATTGACAAGAACTTTTTTTCCTGAAAAAAAAGTCATAAGTACTTCCAGAGGTTTGTCTTAAAAAACATAAAAACACATACATATACATGCATAAGCTCACGCTTTTATTCCCAGACTGGGGTAGGCAGAGCTACAGAATTACTAACAACTCTAAAAACTTGTTAATAATTCTGTAACCACATTTTGCACAATTAGGGTAAGATGTTTACCAGTGTATTAGTGACAGGTTGCAAGCCCATCGTCTAACAGTACTACAAGCCTTCATTCCCTTAGTCGTCTCTTACGACATCCACGGGAGGACATGGAGTGGCACTATTCTTACCCGGCAACCACGCGGGAAAACATAAAAAAGCAAATAATAACGTCTTTTAAAATATAGATAGCTGTATACCCGAGTACAGTTGGACTAACCTATTAGTACAGTCAACAGCATAAATAAGTGATCATTTATGTAGTACCTTGTCGCTTTAACGTCGTTTTTGAAATATACAAAAAAGTGACACGATAGAAAGCGACGTCATGGTACGGCAATGATCCTTTATTTATGCGGTTGAGTGTACCATTTTAAAAGAAGTTAGTTTCAAACCGAATTCAAAAAAGGAGAGGTTATACGTTCCACTGTTTTTTTTAATGATACTTTATGAATGCAAATGCTTGTTACTAACAATACTAAAATCGCACTTTATCTTTGCCTACAATATTTGAGGAGTTCGAGTGTTTAACTCGGGTGAAAGTATCCTCGAACTATAGGCGCACTCGCTGTCACTCGTGCAGCCTAAATATCTCGAGCTGCAATTTATCACTTTCATCCCTTGGTTATCAATCTACTATTATAACCTAAATTAAATTGTTCCGTACAGCTAGTAAGTGAAATTAATTAACTTGGAAACACATTTGCAGTCTTAGGGACGTATTAATAAACTAGTGTCAACTCTAATGCTCATCTCGAGATGTGTCAAGAATGACAGTGTTCTATGGTTTGACGTTTACTTTGACGTATCTTGTGACGGGCCTCTCAGCCAAGTTGAGTTTATTATACAGCCCTTAAGATTAAAGTCTTGAGGTTGGTGTGTGCCTTCTTGCCGTCTCCATGCCATAAAGAAACTTTAACATCCGTTTTTACGAGGAATGGTGCATCCAGACATTTATAACAGATCAATGGCGGGTAATTACGAAAAATGCGGCGGCCATTTTGTTATTTTGATGGAAACGTCACATCATTAATTATGTATTAACAAAAGATTATTAATATTAAAAATTAATGGGAAACCCTCATTGTGCAATATTTGAGGATTTATAAGGAATCGAGGCATTGATTGGATAAAAAAAAACGAGAGGTACTCACAAAATAAAAGATTTGCATTCGTTGGAATTAAGACTGCACCGAGCAAACGTCGAGCGTCCAGTGGCGCCCTCATTACTATTATTGTGTTTTCTAATTAACTAAAGAATTTCCTTGCAATCAGACGATACGTTTTTGTAGCGCAAGTTAACACACAATTTATGGGATACGTAACAAACTTTAATAACAATTACCCTTTGAGTAGTCAGCTTAACGGGAAAAGGTGGCCACTTTTTTCCGTTAAGTTGATAAACTCGATGTACCCTATGAGTTGTGTTTTTGTTTGTACTACAAAAACCTCCCAACCAGTTTCAAGAAAATCTTTTAGTTTATTAGAAAACACAATGATAGTAATGAGGGCGCCACTGTAAACCCGGCCCTCGGCGCAACGAAGAAATTATTTTTGTTTTGTTTTTTTTTATATGGCTTTACCATCCATACTATCCCATCTCTACCATGCCATACTTATACATCTTTAGCGATAAGTCCGCCAGTTGACTCACTATGTAATCTGTACATTATTTTCTTGTTTGTCTGTTACTTGATGTATGTGGTGTTTTAATAAAGTGTAACTAATAACAATTGTTGAACATACATGGGGGTTAAATCGATAGCTTATGAGCTGCTCTATCAGCCCTATACGGGATGACGTCGGTTTCTGGGACATCCTGAAGACGCGCTGGCCTAGTGGGTAGTGACCCTGCCTACGAAGCCAGTTGTCCTGGGTTCGAATCCCGGTAAGGGCAGATATTTGTGTGATGAGCGCGAATATTTGTTCCTGAGTCATGGATGTTTTCTATGTATTTAAGTATATATTTCTCTATATAAGTATTTATATCATTGTCTAGTACCCATAGTACAAGCCTAGAGCTTAGTTTGGGACTAGGTCAATTGGTGGGAGATTGTCCCCCCCCTTATATTATTATTATTATTATTATCCTGTATAATCGACCAAGAATGTGGTCTACCAATTTTGACAAAAGTTTCTGTGAGGTCTAATTATCGATAAGGTTAAGAATTGACACTGTCATAATATTACTGCAAGGGAAAATCGAACTTGTTGTATCGTGACGGGCAAATGAACTTCAATCGTAGGGTGGTAGACCACATTTTTGGCCGACACACGAATACCCAATAGCCTGGGGTAGTGGGGTGTTATTCTCTCAAAATCAAGGCACGGGCGGACGAACGAGCGAAATCGCAGCGGCGAGTTTAAGGTAGTCCCGTCAGAGCGAACAAAACACATTTTAGCGCATACATCTTCAATTAAACAAAAACAAACAAACAAACATAAACATCTTAGATGACATACTTTATGACTTAATTTATTAGGTGTCTCGTGTTTAATACAAATGTACCTATAATTAGCACGTTAGAGATTATGGCGACCACAATTATGACTAAAATGATTTAGGACTATCGATACATTATGTGAATTAAGCATTATGGCTGACATCCGCGTGCGTATCTACTTACATAACTTTTTAAGTCCTATTATCGGAAGTCCGAAAATGTTTGTCATACCATTTTACATCATAATGATCACTCTTCATACTCTTCATATTTTTTTTTAGTAGTAACGGTCGGAACTCATAATCATCTGAATTCATAACGCCAATATTAATGAAGCCGTACACTTTTCACAATTTCTTAAATATCTTACGTGTATTAAGGTTAGGTTAGGTTAGGTTAGATTTATAAAAAATCACAAAAGTAATAGTTTCTTGAAAAAAATGCATTATGAATTGCGATAATTATGACTTAAAAAGTATGAACAAAAAACTATGAGGAAAAAAAATATGAAGAGTATTTATTATGAATACCAATCGGTAGGGAAACAAAAAATAGGAATAAGAATTTTATGTGAGTCAATATGGACCCCTGACATCCATTATGGCAAAAGGGTTATAGTCTTTAGGACAAACAATACTATGGCAAAACAAGGAACCCCTGTATGTATGTCCAGAACATTCCTAACATGAAGCAACTCTAGCCAAAGGTCACTCCGGTCACGGCGGCCACTTTGAAAGTTTATTAACGTCGTTGCGTCCTTAAATGTCTCTAAAAACCTACTTTCGCACTTAACTCTTAAACAGGGAGCTTAAGTCGCTTCCGCCTGCCTGTACCAGTCACTCTACAGAATATCACATTCGCAAAAGATCATACTAGCAAAACATCATACACGCATAACATCATACTAGCAAAACACGATATTCGCAAAACATGATATTTACAAATAGTCGGGTTTTGTTATAAAGTCGTAGGTAGGTTTAGGTTATGTTAGATTTATAGCAGGCCCGGAGGGCCAAACTACACAGAAATAGGAGCTCCGCAGTAAAGTTTTGCTAATGTGATGTTTTGCTACTATGATGATTTGCGAATGTCATGTTTTGCGAATATCATGTTTTGCGAATATGATATCCTTCGACGGATTGGCCTGTACTGCCAGCCTAACTGAACCCTGTCCCACAATAGAACGTTGTCACGGTGACATTGTAAAACTATTTGTTTGATGCATCTCTCCAGTTTAATCCTCTAGTAGCATTTTCCGTTGGTCTCAATAGAGATATTCAAAACTTTTTTTTACAGCTTCAATAAAAGTTGTTTAAAAAAAGATAAAAGATTTTTATTTGGTATAGGCCGCACGGGCACTTTTACACGTCAAAAATCTACCAGCGCTTCGCAAGAGACCACTGCTGAGAAGAAACGCCGCAAGAAACTCAACAGTTAGTCGTTTTTTAAATATACAATTATAAATAATATACAAGTTTCATATAATATAATTAAAAAACGACTGACTGCTGAGTTTCTTGCGGCGTTTCTTCTCAGCAGTGTCTCCTCTCGGGAAGCGCTGGTAGATTCTTGACGTGTAAAAGTGCGTCTGTATAATTTCTAACGCACTCGCTATCTCAATTGTTTTCATTTTGTATGCAGACAAGCCTTCGATTTTCAAAATTAAAACAATTGCGATCGCGAGTGCGTTAAGAAATAGCCCCTCGGTACTTCCTGAGTTTTTTTTTTTTTTATGGCATAGAGATGACAAACGAGCAACACAGGCCACCTGATGGTAAGTGGGAACTGTGACCCATAGACATTCGCATTCACAAGACTGCAATGCAATCCTGAGACTGCAAATGCGTTGCCAACCCTGAGGACTAAGATGGAATGCCTCTATGCTAGTCATTTCACCGGCTGTCTTATCCCCAAACCGGAACACAACAATGCGAACACTGCTGTTTGGCGGTAGGTTAATGGATAAGATTTAAATAAACTATAAAATATAAAGCTTAGTTACTAATTAATAATTAGTAACAAATTAAATAATAACACTAAACATATCAACTATACGTATAATCATAAAAATAACAAATGTTCAATTATAATTATTACCCATAACAGTAAAACCGACTAACTCAAAAACAAACAAAACCAATTCCATAGCAAATACCATAATTTTATAGAGACTATCAATGAGTCTCGTCCCGGGCCATAACTCACGCCGGGTACGATCTATACATCATATAGATCCTCGATCTTTCAAAGAAATCATCGGAAAAAAGAACGAAACACCGTACAATGCATGCCATTATATCCATCCCTTTCGAACGGTTAAAAATGCCCCAGCGCGAAAGAGACGAACGAATCTCTTATTCAAGTGGCGGTTCTAAGAATATTCAGTCTTGAGCGGAGCTTTGGAACGAGCGGACGGTTTTAAAAAAAAGTTTTTTTTTAAATAATTGTGTGTTTCTGTGACGGTGTTGTATAAGTTTATCACGGGAATATGTCCAAAGGTTTGTTTTATTTGTTTATTCTCTATACGTGTGTTAATTATTTAAGATTTTACGGAAATAAGTTTCGGACAACATTTTTATGACATTTCGACACTTAAAGTTTTGAAAAATGTGACACCGACTTGAACGTTTGCAAAACATTTATGAGCGTGAAATACATACGTATTTGTTTAAAATAGTAACGTTATATTAATTAAGCTAAAGTGGTGTATTTCGTTTGGTCAAAATGTTTTTGGTCAAATGTGTCATTTCCCATAAAGTGGTTTCCCGTCGCAGTTGATTTATTTTTTATTTAGTCACAAGTGTAACCTAACCTAATAGACATAGGAAGCGGTTTCAATACCCCGGATATAAAACCAAAATAATACATAATGGTTGTTGGAAAATTATACATTTGACCAAAACTATTATATAACTTTAGTGTTTAAATTGCAACATCTTAAGATTACAATGCAGAATAGGTGCCTGAGCTAGAATCAATTTTATGCACTCAACAGTCAATAATGTACTCAATCTAAAAAAAAGTTTCTTTACACTTTAAACAATGTTGCTTTGAAACATTACACCGACCAGTATGATTTTTGAGTTAAAGTTTTTGAACTTGTAAAAAAAAACGTAAGTACTTTGAAATACAATATGGAA
The DNA here is from genome assembly GCA_963966035.1 of Acleris laterana. Taxonomy (NCBI): domain Eukaryota; kingdom Metazoa; phylum Arthropoda; class Insecta; order Lepidoptera; family Tortricidae; genus Acleris; species Acleris laterana. The sequence goes on along the minus strand of OZ014467.1, from coordinate 7,820,174 downwards.
GAATTTATTAATTAAAAAAACACATTCTTGTATTATCTCGCTTTTGCAATCAACGTTACGATAAGCACTCAGAAATAAAGGTAAAAAATATCTACCTGGTAAGAACCAAACTATTTTTTGCTTTCTATTATTTATACAACAAATACAATAGTATTTATTCACAGTAAAAGTGTTTTAAAATTGTTGATGGTTCAGGAGAGAAGAATAGTTACAAGTTGTAAATAAAATACATTTTTTTTTATGGTATTTACCGTTAATCACGCGTGCATTTGAAATTCATGTAAATGTCGTTAGTGTTCGATGTTACGTTGTTTTATAACATTCTAAATAAATAGAGAGTTTTGGTTAGCTCCTTAAATCAATAAAGTTAAGCTGGTTGCAGTTATTATGGAAAACTTTTATTGTACGATTACGTTTTTTTAAGACCTAGCTTTTCATAATATTTATTTAACGTTTTCTTGACTAAAAAGCACAAATTGTGGACTTAATGCATAATAACATTCTCTACCAGTTAACCAAATAATCATACAAGAACCAACAAAAGTAGTGCACAGAAAAAGAAAGATACAAAACAAAGTGTAGAACAATTATTTGCAACATAAGTAATAATACTTTACTGAAATAATATTAATCGATTGGCAAAATGGTAATACGGTATTTGACAAAAGTCAAATCAGCTTCTTTTTATGAAAGATCAAAAACGCTCGGTTACTATGGAATTTATAGGGATTACTATCTTGTGACGTCACAATCAAACAGCGCGTCCTTATTGTTGGATTTTATGAATTTAAAAATCGTAAAATAGCTATTGTAAATAAAAGATTGATATTTTCCTAGTACTTTTATAATGTTTATTTGTTGTTCATGAAAACACAATTTAATTTCACTCTTGTCAAATACGCTATTGGCGTAGGTATAGGACAATTTTATAAAGCAATTTTACCGTCCTTTACGCCAATTTTCATTAGGTCAATTTAACTGTCCTTTGGGTGAATCAACTTTTAAAGTACTCCTTTTCTTTTGCGGTATTAAAACTTTCCTGGTGAATTATGGTTAATAATGATGTAGGTATGCATATTAAAATCAGACCATCAAATTTATGGACCCCACACTTTAAACACCTCATATATTTTTCAATCATCGAAAAAACCGGGTAACTCAGGGGAAAATGCACTTTTTTCATACAAAACCTAGGGACAACATCGTCCCCTACGTTACCAACTATATTATTGTTCAAAACTTTATTATTTTAAATTAAATAAGTTCAAATGTTAGCCTACTTGTCTAATTAAATTAACATGTAGGCCATGTCGTAAGAAACAATATAGTTTTTCTAAAAACGTGTAATTTGTGAAACTTGTCAAAAAATAGGGAGTACCTTAAAAGTTGATTCACCCCTTTACGCCAATTGTCATTAGGACAATTTAACTGTCCTTTACGCCAATTAACATTAGGATAGTTAAATTGTCCTTTACGCCAAATGTCATTTTAGCTATAGTTATAATATCTACAACATAATATTCAAACATTGTCAAAATCGGACTATCTTAACCACATTTTGCGGGGAAACTTTGAGCCTCACGACCCTCTTTAATAAATAAAGTAAAGCATATTTGCAGTAATAATGACATGTAGTACAGTCGGCCAAAAATGAGGTCTACCACCTTACGGTTGAAGTTCATTTGCACGTGATGATACAACAAGTTCGATTTTCTCTTGCAATAATATTATGACAGTGAGCGATAATTTGATCTCACAGAAACTTTTATCAAAACTGTTGGACCGCTTCCTTGGGGGGTTATTATGACATAGTTATGCAATTCTGTTTACGCGAACAAAAAGACAGAGCTATATAACTGCCGTAGCTCTGTCCCTTACACTCACCGTAAAATGAACTGCATAGTTATGTCATAATAACCCCCTTGGTCGACCGTAGCATCTAAGTAGGTATGTTGTCTAAAATGAATGTCGTCTGGCAAACATTTTATAGGCGTTTTCCGAAATATATTAGATTTTTGGCTGAAATCAGGAAAAAAATTGTCTACTATATTAGACAAGTAAGAATGAACACGGGAAAAGATGAATAAATATTTTTGTATTTGTTGTATAAATAATAGGTACCTTTGTTGTATAAGCAAGTACGTAGACAAACTTAAGATTAAAGTGTAAGTATAAAAGTTGTTTTTTATTAAATGTATAAATAGCTGGTTAATTTTCTTAAACAATAATTATATCATAATGGTAGATTTTAAAAGATATAATAAAAAAAACTAGTTAAGTAATGACTAATGAGGGATCCCATACAAAAACATATTTCTACTGTTTTATTTTGTTTTATCGTAATAACGGTAAAACATACAAGGGTCCAATTTTGTATGAATAGTGCCATTCAATAAAAGTAATAAAACAGGCCAAGTTCGAATCGGATGGTACGGAACCCTCAGTACGCAAGTCCGGCTCGCACTTCACCTTTTTTTTAAAATCCTAGGCCGTATCGAATTCCTGAATTAAAAAATATCTCAGCGACTCAGTTTTCGTCGTGACATGTCATCGGGTCACGACATTTGTCACAAAAGCGCATCGGAAACGGAAAAATCGGGAGTGACACGATTTTAACGTTTTTATACTTACGTACTTTTACCTTTTGACCGTTACGGTCGTGATACTCAATCAGTATTGAGAATTAAAAAAAATAGAAGAAAAAATTATGATAAAAAGTTTACGTCTGTCCTTTTTAAGTACTGACGCAAAAAAGGGGGTGTTTTTAGTTAAACGTATGTATGTCTGTCTGCATTTGTACTCGTATCTCTCAAACAAATGTACAGATTTAGGCTTTGTCTAGTACCCCTAGTAAAAGCCTAGTTTGGAGCTAGGTATATAAATTTGTGTGAGATTCTCTCGTGATTATTTATTAACTAGCGACCCGCCCTCGCTTCGCTTCGGTTTATGTGGGTATGATATATAGCCTATAGCCTTCCTCGATAAATGGGCTATCTAACACTGAAATATTTTTTCAAATTGGACCAGTAGTTCCTAAGATTAGCGCGTTCAAGCAAACAAACAAACTGTTCAGCTTTATAATATTAGTATAGATTTATACGACTATACTCCATACCAGTACCAAAACCACCAGTACCAGTACCAGTACCAGTTTAAGATCGTAGCAAGTGGAACGAAGTGGTCTCTGCCTACCCCTCTGGGAAACAGGCGTGATGTATGTATGTATGTATGTACTCCATACCAGTACCTAAAAATGCAAAGAAAATGGCTATAGCCGCCGTTTTCTACTAAATAAAGCAACTAGAGACCACATTTTACACAGCATTTTTCTGATTTTACATCATGGATGGTTTTTTTAAATGAAAAAATTGTTATTTTAGCCGAAAAGAGCAATTTGAGGTTATAAAAGTATTTACTTAATAAGACTAAACACGAAGATAAGAAGTATTTTCATCACACTTGCTCGTAAATGGTGTTATTCCATGCCTGTATACAGAAGGACAATGGCCTAAATTGTTCCCGCGGGAATTATGGCGAGTTTGTCATCCCTAGGGAGTAATGACTTTCTTTTTAAAATTTGCAACTCTTTCGTACATCATTTCTGACTAAGGAGGTTTAATTTTCAGCCAAAAATTAAATCGGTTTCTAATTTCATCTTTAAAAATTAGCTTTAGACTAACTTACATTACACAAAACCTATATGCTTCATTAAACTTCATTATTTTTATACCTTTTTCAAGTTTATATCAACATTTATCATTAATTTTAGTAATTATACATTTTTATCAAATTGGCTAAATCTGGCTCGAATCCAGGTCGAATCCAGGTCGAACCGCGACAAATAAGCCGTAACCTAACTGCCGTCTTTGTGCAATAGTGACAGCACCGCCATCTAGCGGGCAGCGGATAAACTAACTAAACTAAGGCTTAAAAATGTCGGAAATAAAATCGAACAAAATATCCAACAGAAGCGACAGCAAGCTAACATCACTCGTGAAGTGTTACAAATGTAAAAAAACTGTCAATGCTAAAAATACTATGACATGCACAATATGTCAGCGTAGTTATGAATTTGATTGTGCTGGATTCTCGGAGAAGCTCCATCGTATAATGAACCCAGAGTCAAAAAAGAAATGGAAATGCAAATTATGTATAGCAGGTCAAAGTAATGTAAAAACACCAAATGACCACTCAAACATCACCTTGAGGAAAAAACAAAAACAAAAGACTTCAAAAAGTCAGAACTCACCTGAAAACACCCCACAGATAGACCTGCCACAACAACATAATGACAACCTGCAGTCAGATTTACTACTGCAGCATGCTGGCAACACAAGTTTTAGCAATCTACAGTCACCGACACTTCACAATGCAATATCTACACCGCACCAAGAACAAACGACACACATAGATACCCCTCCATCTGGCCGTTCAGTTTTTGTAACACCATGCCAAGATCAAGAAACTTCAGGCTCTGAAATTGAAACAACTTTCTTGGATGACACATCTCTAAGCTTACCGAACATTACAACCATAGGCAACATGCATGAAGACAGTCTACACCTTGAAATTAATAGCCTGTCAACTCAGCTAGCTAGCGCACATGACGAGATAGAACGCCTGAACATTGAAATAATCACCCTAAAAAAAAACCTCGAGGAGAAACAGAAGAAGCTTAATTTATTCAAGCAGCTGCTTATCAAAACTCCGTCAAGTAAAAAAACGCCATTAAAAAACACGGAGTCAAAAAAAAAAGGGGTTACAAAGAGGCGAAACTCAGAATCAAATCACGATGATAGTGTACTGGATCTACAACCTGCAATAGCTTTAAATAAGAACAATGAACATAAAGAAACACTGGTGAAGGAATGCACCCCGACTGCAAACCAAATACCATATGGCTCTGCCTATATAACCTTTCCGAAATTTAAAGATGCTACTGGCGCGGGCTCCCCTTCAAAAATGGTAGACAACTCGTTGCAATCAGATAAACCAAAGCTATGCATTATAAGCGATAATGAAAGTACCCCGGTTTTAAAGCTCTCTGGGGAGGTATTTTCAAATACTAAAAACATTTGCCACTTTTTACTACCGCATCGTGGATTGAAAGAACTTACGAACGATATTCATAAGAAAATAATAAATTTCACCAAAGAAGATTACTGTGTCATACTTGTCGGCGAAACTGATTTCAGAAAGACAAACAATTACATCGAATTGATTTATCATCTGAGAGAGTCAATGCGGAAAATTGTTAACACAAACATAATTATATGCTTACCAACTTATAAATGTAACAATATAAGCAATGTGTTTAACCAGAGGGTTGAAGCCTTTAACAACCTACTTTACCTAGATAATGAAACACATAAATATGCGTATTTGGTGGATTCTAACCTGACCTTATCTTATGATTATGATATGTTTTCGAGAAAAACTGGTGTAGTTAATAAGTCCGGAATGAGAAATATCCTTGCCCATTTAAAAATGATGGTTGAAAGTATTGAAAATAACACGATTGAAGATATTACAAAACTAGAAGAAGACAACAACAACAACAAAAACAACAACAATAACTACAACAACAATAACTACAACAACAATATTTTTCCAAAGAACAAAAAAGAACCTCAGGACTCAACGTTTTTTCGTGAAAACTAACTTTTGCGTAATTCACCAAAACATCGCAGGAGTTCTGGGTAAATTAAATCGCCTTAGTATTGCATTAAACGAAATTGAAGAACTCTCAATATACCCTGATATCTTGTGTTTAACAGAGCATTTTATACCACTTGGACAGGAGTCGTGTTTGCAACTTGACGGCTTTGTGCTGGCAGATATTTTTGCTAGAAGTAAAGCGAAGGACGTTAAGGATAAAAGTAATAATAAAAGAGGAGGTTGCTGTATCCTAGTAAAAAAGGGAATTGATTTCGAAATAATTGATGGTATTAAGCACCTCAATATTACAAAAACTTTTGAATGCTGTGGGATCACGCTACTAATCGAGAATGTTACAATAATATGTATATACCGCACTCCAGGTAGTGACATTAATATCTTTTTTGATAAGCTTGAAGAACTTTTACTGAAAGTATCATACAAGAACAAAAGATTGATTTTATGTGGTGATTTTAATATTGATCTCTCAGCTGATAGGACAAAAAAAAATATACCTAATACTTTTGTTAGCATATTAGACTCGTACCAGCTTGTATCACGAATTGATTTACCGACAAGGATAACGCAAAACTCGCAAACGTGTATCGATAATATTATTTGTAACTTTAAAGACGGGAGAGCTGAAATACACCACTTGGGTCTATCTGACCATACTGCACAAAGCCTTACATTTAAACTTAAAAGGAAACCAATTCCCAAGTTCTGGTACATCTGCAAACGTGACTATTGCAAAGAAAACATGCAGAAATTCTTGAATTGTTTAAATTCCTTATCATTTGCTGACGTGTTTGAAGCAACAGATGTAAATATTGCATATAATAATTTTATTGATATTTTCAAATTATTCTACAACCTATGCTTTCCATCAAATAGAATTAAGATTAAATCTGTTAGTAAAAGTAGCTTTATTACACATGGTATCAAAGTCTCAAGCAAAAAGAAACGATGTCTGTATAAGGACATCAAGTATAGGGGCTTTAAACATAAACTAGGTCAGTACAATAATTACTCGAACTTGTTAAAAAAATGTGTAAATACTTCAATAAAAAAGGCGAACCACAAATTAATAGAACGCTCGGAAAATAAGTGCAAAGCATGTTGGGACATTGTTAAAAACTATACTGGAAGGAACAAAATGCCAAATCTAATTGAAAAAGTAAAGTATAAGGGTAACTTGATTACGAACCCTGAGACCATTGCTACGCAATTTAACAATTTCTTTATAGAATCTATACCAAAAGCGCAAAACTCAAAAACAAAAATAACAATGAGTAATGTTACAAAGACCCAATGTACCAGTATATATCTATCCCCAGTATCCAACAATGAAGTCGCTAAAACAATAAGATCTTTAAAAAATACAAAATCGGTAGGAACTGACGAAGTCGGGACACAAATAATTAAAAAATCAGTTAACCTAATAGTAGCCCCTCTAGCACATATAATAAATATTTCTTTCCAAACTGGTGAGTTTCCAGAGAGACTAAAATCTTCAGTTGTAAAGCCTCTCCACAAAAAGGGAGACACCGAAAATCTCAATAACTATAGGCCCATTACGTTGATACCGGTGTTTTCAAAAGTGTTTGAACGCCTTATGCATAACAAGCTGACAGTCTTTGCCGATAAATTTAAGTTAATTACTAATGAGCAATGTGGTTTTCGTAAAAATAGATCGACAAATCTCGCTATCTTTCAACTTCTACAGCCTTTATACGAATGCATACAAAGTAGAACCCACGTTTCAGCAATATTTACGGACATGTCCAAGGCTTTTGACTGTGTAAGCCACAACATTCTACTTAAGAAACTAGAATGTTACGGTGTGCGAGGGCAAGCACTAGATTGGCTGAAAAGTTATCTTACTGGTAGACAACAATGCTCAGAGGTCCGATTCTATTGTAATAAAACTAAGACTGTGAAAGTTATGAGATCAAAGGTAAATGAAAGAGGTGTCCCTCAAGGAAGTATTTTGGGCCCTCTTTTGTTCCTTTTCTACATAAACGATATTCCAAAATGCATAAGTAATCAGATGGTACTGTTTGCCGATGATAGTACGGCAATTAGACATTAATAAAACACTTCACGATATTATTGAATGGTTAAATAATAATGAACTAAATATAAATTTATCAAAAACACATTTAGTTCAATTTCATTCTGTAAAAAGAGCGGCAATGCCACTACATATTACATATAAAACGGAAGCTATTAAAAAAGCTGAAAGCACAACATTCCTAGGTCTCATGATAGATGACAACTGTAATTGGAAAATGCACATTGACGGGATGTGTTCTAAATTGTCTAAATTCATTTACCCTTTACGCCGCATAGTGCAAAACTCATCAAAGAAAGCGGGAATAATGACGTACTTTGGTTACGTGCAGTCAATTTTATGCTACGGTATCATCATTTGGGGCAACTCTACAGATTGGCAAAAAGCATTTAAAATGCAGAAGCGTTGTATAAGAGCGTTAAATGGCGCCTCTCAACGAGACTCATGTAGACCCATATTTGCAGAGTACAATATACTACCACTCCCGTGCCTATATATCAAGGAGGTAACTATGTTTGTTAGGAAACACATGACTCTCTTTGAAAAGGGTGATAAATATAAAAAAAATCTTCGTCATGACAATAAATTAACACATGTTCATCCTGTTCGCTCAGCATTTTATAGAAATAGTATTTACTTCATGATAATTAAGATATATAATAATGTACCTGACATATTCAAATCCCTAGACGATACTAAATTTAGAAAAGCCCTTAATGAATGGTTGTTGAATAAAATGTTTTACAATATATCTGACTTTTTAAATAATAAAGGAAAAATATAAATATTAAATTGTTATGTTTAAATTTTTTGATAGTGATTTAGGTTAAGACTTTAAAATATTGTACACCATTGATAATGGTAGGCTATAGATTTAGGAATTTGTCATTATTACTTAACATCTTATCTTTGTACCTATAGTCATGCAATAAAGAATTTGACTTTGACTTTGACTTTGAACTAAACGCAGTTATTATCTGTGGTAGAGGTCACAAAAAAAATATCGTTTCCATTTACGTTCCCGTTCGTCTAAAGTTATTTCTTTATATTTTGCAGAGTTAAAGTGTTTTTTCCTCGCAAATGTGATGTAAACCATTGTGTGTATCACAGGCAGTAAGGGGATTAGGGTAAAGTCACCAGTGGTCAGCCAAACACCTGTAGTCAGCCCCTGCCTATACTTTGTATGAGTGGGAAGAGTACTAAATATATATTTCCCACTCTTCGCACTCATATAAGGTCGACTACTGGTCTCTGGCTGACCACTGGTGACTTTACCCTACTAACTCGAGTCATTAAAAGCCCTCCGCCTTCGGCGTCGGGCTTCTAACACTCTCGTTAGTAATTCCCTTCTTACTACCCTTGATGCACAATGTACTATTATTAGAGTCTATTGCTAAGGACTTTATGTACATATCTTCACGCCTTGATACCCAGAGTGGGGTAGGCAGAGTTACAGACTTACCAACAACTCTAAAAGCTTGTTAATAGGCTATTTGACAGGTTTTTGAAAACCATCTCAGATTATTTGTTGGTGTTTATTGAGTACTTTAAAAATGGTAATTTTAAATTCTTTTATGTATTTCGTCTAAAAAAAGGAAATAAAAATTCACTTTTAAAATATGCCGCCAAAACGCTTTCTTGGGCAAGATGGCGTCGCACAGGAATCAGTGACGTCAGTGGTCAATACATAAACAAACTGACATTGGCTAATCATAGCAAAGCCAGAAAAACAAACATACGTCAACTGTCATATAGAATATACAGACGTCCTATAATCTGTGATATTTACCGACCCTTGACGTCATCATGGATTCGGCGCCGTTTTCGATAAAATGGCTACAGATAAAAAAATATCAAGTTTTATCGTGGTTTTTTGGATAAAAGATCCATTTTTTTTAAGTAAGAATACCTTAAATCGATTTTAAAACTCATAATTTATATGAATATACATAATTATTACGTTTTTTTTCACCTTGTCAAATAGCCTATTCTGTAACCACATGTTGCACAATCACGCTAAGATACCAGTGTAGGTCTCTATTGACTGCCATAATTATTTTTAGTCATAATGTGTTTTAAGTCATAATTTTCGCATGTCATAATGCATTTTTTTCACATGGTTATTTTTTCAGGACTTTTATAAAACTAACCTAGCCTTACCCAACTAATCTACACCATAAACGTTTATTAAAAACTGTAACTTCAGTCTGAAAGAAGTTATGACTAACAATACATTATGACCAACGATATGTACTTATGTCAGTCAAAGGGATCCGACCAGTGTATATTAGTGACAGTCGCCTCTTACGACATCCACGGGAAGACATGGAGTGGCACTATTCTAACCCGGCATCCACGCGGAGACATGACTAACATTCGCCAAAACAAGTATTTTATCTAAACCGTGGAGATTTAACGTCTATAAGAGTCAGCTAACCGGTTTGTCTATTTGTATTAAGATTTATTTGACGTAAAAAATCTATTGATTCAAAGTGTTTCGTGTTAAGGAGCCTTGAGACGTTAACTTGTGTTCATTATATCTACATTATATTCATTACTAGCGACCCGCCCTCGCTTCGCGTCGGTTTATGTCAGTTTTCTGTAACACCCGTACATAAAACAGAGTTTATAATATATAAAAAGCTTCCTCTTGAATCACTCTATGTATTAAAAAATACCTCATCAAAATCTGTTGCGTAGTTTTAAAGACCTAAGCATACATAGGGAAGTGACTTTGTTTTATACTACTCGTATGTTATGTAGTGATATTATATTCTTCACCAAGCGGGTCCAACGGAAGACCAGTGCTGGCTTTACGGCAAATGCTGAGTTGGGACCGTTTCGCAGCAATTTCTGCGCGCACGGAGTCGCTAGCATACATTAAAATTAAAACCAATAAACCAATGTGCTTCCAAAATACATACCTACATACTCGTAAAATCACGCCTCTTTTCCGTAAGTTTTTTTTTTTATGGCATAGAGAAGACAAACGAGCACACAGGCCACCTGATGGTAAGTGGACACTGTGACCCATAGACATTCGCATTCACAAGACTGCAATGCAATCCTAAGACTGCACATGCGTTGCCAACCTTGAGGACTAAGATGGGATGCCTCTATGCTAGTCATTTCACCGGTCTTATCCCCAAACCGGAACACAACAATGCGAACACTGCTGTTTGGCGGTAGGTTAATGGATAAGATGGTGGTAGCGATCCGGACGGACCCTGCACAAGGTCCTACCACCCGCACCACTACTCCCTACGATGTAGACCAACTTCCCTCGCTTCCTCCACATAAATAAGTCTGTCAAAAAAAACGATAATATTAAAAAAAACGTTACTAAAAAAAATATCAGTCGGTATCTCGAAACCAGGTATTCCACTTTACACGCGAAGGCCTCTTAACACTTAAAATAATGTATAGACTAGGAAATCTCTATAGATAAACTAGACAGACGGACAAATCATCTGAGACTTATTTATTACACTATATTGAAGTTAAACCTGTTTAATATCTAATAGTAAACGGCGTGTCTGTGAAACTTTATATTTAAATAGAGGAAGTAAGTGACATTAGTTAATTTTTATTTATTTATAATAACTAATATACAGTAAACAATAATAATTATAATAATTAATAACTAATGTAAAACCTATTATCTAAATTATTATTATTATTATTATTATCTACTTAAAACTAGAAGTAAGTTAGGTCCGTATTAATAAACTAATCTCAACTCTAATGCTCGTCTCGAGACGCGTCAAGAATGACAGTGTTCTATGGTTTGACGTTTACTTTGACGTATCTTGTGACGCGCATCTCAGCCAAGATGAGTTTATTAATACAGGCCTTAGACGTGTATAGTGGTGGTAGGACCTTGTGCAAGGTCCGTCCGGATCGCTGCCACCATCTTATCCTTGAACCTGCCGCCAGCAGCATTCGCATTGTGTCCCGGTGTGGGGATAAGACAAGCGGTGACATTACTAGCGTAGAGGCATTCCATTGACTTCCATTCCTCAAGGTTGGCAACACATTAACAGTTTATTGTATTTGTAAGAGTATATGGGAATATTGAAAAGCGAAGGCCAAGGAGAACGTTCCACGATCAGATCTTGGACGTATTAAGAAAGGGCCAGGTCTGGAGACTCTAGATCACGTGATTACTAGCATAGAGGCATTCCATGTCAGTCCTCAGCTGGCAACGCAATTTGAGTCTTCGGGCCGTATTAAGACTGCGCCGAGCGTACGCCGGATGTACAGTGGCGCCATCATTACTATTATTGTGTTTTGTTATAAACTAAAGTATTTTCTTGAAATTGAATTATATGTTTTTGTACTACAAATGAAAACACAACTTATAGGGTATATCATATAGTTTAATAACAATTCACCTTCGAGTTATTAACTTAACGAAAAAAAGTGGCCACCTATTCTCGTTAAGCTGACTACTCAAAGGGTACTTAATTGTTATTAAAGTTTGTTACGTATCCCATAAATTGTGTTCTTACTTGCGCTACAAACACATTTTGTTTAGTTCCAAGGAAATTATTTAGTTAATTAGAAAACCCCTATAATAGTCATGAGGGCGCCACTGGACGCTCGGCGATTGCTCGGCGCAGTCTTAAGCATCAGCTGAGAAACCTTTTATTGGATAATCCATTATACTCCGTGGATGAATATATGGAACTGGAAATGTAAATGTATTAATGTGTTGACTTTATTAATTCTTGTACATTATATTAACATCGGAAGAGAGACCATTTATTAGATGTGTAATTGTTGTTGTTTAGAATTATTTTTAATTTTTGTATTCTTTGATTATTAGTAAGTATTTATGTTTGACGATCGCAATGTAATTTCGTATTATTAAGTAATATTACATTGATTAATAAATAAACTAAACTAAACTAAACTAAACTATGGGTACGGAACCCTTAGTACGCGAGTCCAGTTCGCGCTTTACCGTATTTTGGAATTGTTGGTAGCCATCCGGACCATATCAGCCAAGGTACCTAAACTAAAAGGTACTAAATACAAGCTATAAATGGCCATAAATGTAAATTTGTAGCAATTTAAGGCGGTAATTAAATTATACGGCTTAATTAATGTATGCTTGTTAGTTTAAATGCTTATAGCACGATAAGTATCTCGTTTGGATTGGTCGAGTTGTTGGCTCAGAGAATGGCTGGTTGTGGGTTTGATGCCTGTGGGGCTAGACAAGTTACCATCGTTCACGAACGCTAGCGTTAGGCGATCACTTTGGTGATCACCAGTGATCGGAATAGGTAGTGCAATTTCACGGGATTTCGGTGCGTAAGCTTAGTATGGATATAACTTACAATCCCGGATTTTCACTTTGAAAAGTTTTAAAGTTTGTGTTTGGTTTAAAATAAATATCAGAAATTGACCTAGCCACACAGTAAGCTCAAAAAAGTTATTTATTTATAATTTTGACAATTATCATACTGCTAGTACAAAGTTGGTAGGTATTGACGAAATTATGTAGACACTTTAATTTTGACATTCTTGCAAACAAGAAACCTTTTTTAATAATTATCTTATTATTTATAAAAATACGAATCCCGGAATCCCGGGTCTTATCCATATTATTTATAATGTTTGAGGTCATTCACCCGAAATTGCACTACCTATTCCGATCACTGGTGATCACCTGTCACTTGGCGCTGTCAAAATTAAATAGGCTAGACAAGTTGCCATCGAATGTAACGCTAGCGTTAGGCGATCACAAGGATTTTGGGTTAATACTGTTTTGATCTAGCAGTGCGACATGGTGATAGTGCTCGTGTTCTATTCGGCCTGTCAAAAGGGCAACTTGTCTAGCCTTTGTATAAAAATAGTATGGTAACGACCGTAGTCGTCACAAACTTATCACTAGTGCGAGTGATAGTGATCACTTTTCAGCGTGTCAGTTGTAACGAGTGATATATCACGTGACTTGGGCAGTTTTAAGTTTTCTCTGGTGAAATGGAAAAACTAGGTTAGATTAGGTTAGGTTAGGTTAGGTTAGGTTTGATTGAAATACAAATACTAAAAAGTAAGTTTCTTGATAAAATACGTTATGACTTGTGATAAATCTTTAGGCCTAGTATGGCTGCGTCTATATCGCGTGTCAAATGTGGATAAAGCATCCGTCACTTTTTGACACGTGTACTTATTTACGTGTCAGAAGGTGACGGATGCCTTATCCAAAATTTGTCACGCGATTAACGCAGCCATATAACTAGTAATAGTGACTTTGCAAAAGTTGTAGTGTTACGGAATTTACATAATCACTGTTTTATTTCCTCGTCAATCGAAGTGAAAAGTACCTAGTGTATAACTTAGTCTTAAAACACATTCGCACCTTTGCGACAAAACTGTGACAACTTCTTTTGTCGCAACTTTGAAGATAGCACAGTTTTGTCGCAAAGGTGCGATTTTATCTTCGACTTAGTTATCTACCCTCGCCTACCGGCTCGGATAGCGTAAGTCTAGGATAAAATGGTTTGTTTTAAGACTGCACCGAGCAAACGTCGAGCGTCCAATGGCCTCATTACTATTATTGTGTTATCTAATTAACTAAAGAATTTCCTTGTTATCAGACGATAAGTTTTTGTAGCGCAAGTAAAAACACAATTTATGGGATACGTAACAAACTTTAATAACAATTACCCTTTGAGTAGTCAGCTTAACGGGAAAAGGTGGCCACTTTTTTCCGTCAAGTTGATAACTCGAAGGTGAATTGTTATTAAACTATGTGATGTATCCTATAAGTTGTGTTTTCATTTGTAGTACAAAAAACTTCCATCCAATTTCAAGAAAATACTTTAGTTTATTAGAAAACACAATAAGAGTAATGAGGGCGCCACTGTACATCCGGCGTACGCTCGGCGCAGTCTTAAACCCTTGTTGTACATCTAATTATTTCAATCGGCAATCTTCTCTCTTACGGTTTTCGAATACAATATGAAACTGCCAGATTTAAATGAAATTTGAGACTGACATTTTCCTACACAGTTTGCCAGCAACTTAAATCTAGAATGTTTTTACGCTGCACGAGCCATAAATAAATTAAAACGAACGGTAATTTTCTTGAAATAACTTTCAAAGTACTAAGAGCACAGAAGCCGCTCGGAGATCAAAAAGAAGACAGCAACATACAATTCGGTGATGTAAAACAAGTGCGACACGATTCCCTCCACTCCGTTTTAAATAGAACAGCGAAATTCGAATTTTATATCCAGTACGAGTTGGTTTTGTATTCTGAGGGTTCCGCTACGATTTACTAATATTATTTGTATTTATTCAGGTTACAATGTAAGGTTAAAAAATGGAAGCCCAACTATATTATCATTACATCGTTTTTTTTTGTTATCCTATCGATCCTCGTCCTCGTAGACATTATGCGGGATAAGGTACCTATGACGATCCATGAAGAAGGGAACATGCCACATGATGGTAAATGGGATCAGAGATGTATAGACAATTTTAACCTCAAAACTCCAATCCTAAGACTCGAGTAATTAAACTGTTGTTGGGTGAGATGATCGTCTACACGTCGAAATAAACGTCATGTCTAACCGCCACACTGAAACAGCAATGCGAACAATGCTACTTGGAGGCAGGAATAGATGTGGGAAAACATAGATCCCGTGTAACCAAATGTCAAGCGTACCACGTTTTCTTCTGTGTACAACACAGCTTGTAGCCAATATTATTGATAAACCGCACATCACTGACTGACTGACAAACTTACGCACACTTATGCAGATTCACACATTGACACCTATAAAGTGGTATACTTTTGAAATGCAATCGAATGCGGTGATATAGACGACTCTTTTTAACGAAGGGCATTTGTAACAGATGCGAAGACATACATACATACATAAACTCACGCCTTTATTCCCAGAGTGGGGTAGGCAGAGCTACAGAATTACCAACAACTCTAAAAACTTGTTGATAATTCTGTAACCACATTTTGCACTTTTAGGCTAAGATGTTTACCAGTGTATTAGTGACAGGTTGCAAGCCCATCACCTAACAGTACTATACGCCTTTATTCCCTTAGCCGTCTCTTACGACATCCACGGGAAGATATGGAGTGGCACTATTCTAACCCGGCAACCACACGGGCAATCGAAAGCGGTCATATACATAGACGACTCTTTGTAACGAAGGGCATTTGTAACAGATGCGAAGAGTACTATTATATTAGTCGTATTTATTTATTAGGATAAGACGGCAGTTGATACGGAGCGGGAATACCGTGCAAAAAGGTCCGATAACCACTAATTAAATTACGACCAAGGTTGAAGATACGTACGAACATGAATGGATACAGGGTGGGAGGGAAGTGGACATGACCACCAAACTCAGTCCCCCTCAGGTCAGGTCTAGTTTCCATTTTTAGGATTAGCCTAGATCAAAAGGCGATGCACCCGTCCTCCATTATCCCTGGATCCTAAGAACATACAGTTTATACTTTGCCACTGGAGTAGGTATATCACTATACCACCCAAGGACTCCCGACTGCTTCTAATAATTACCTATAACCACCCAAGCCTTATACGTAAACCAATTTGCCAACGGATCTCCAAACGCCAACAATTAAAAAATAATAAAAGTTCGTTCGGAAACTCGAAGCGTCTAAGTGTTCGCTTCGCAGAATAAATACTTAGTGGTACACAAAGAGATTCCTGCGTCATTAGCTGGGGGATGGTTTTTGCACGGACGCTGGAATTCGAAATTTGAAATACGCTCCTATTCTAAATGGCTGGCTGGTTACGAATTAAAAATGTGTGCGTTTTGTTTTTCGAATTTGGAATGTAGGCCATAGATAAAAATAGAGCTGTGAATGTAGCAAGGATGTTTAGAATGGACGTTCTAAACGCGCCATCTTGATATCCCGTTACGTTTCGTTACGCCACACGTTTAAAAATATCCACGTGTATTTCATTTTCTGTTTCAAATGCTACGTTACAGTATGACATTATTTCAACAATTAAAAAGATCAATTAAGAAATGGCCGAAGCAATTTGTAGAAGAACGTTACTGATCACTACATAGTATAAAACAAAGTCGCTTTCCGCTGTCTGTCCCTATGTAT
Organism: Acleris laterana; assembly: GCA_963966035.1. NCBI lineage: Eukaryota > Metazoa > Arthropoda > Insecta > Lepidoptera > Tortricidae > Acleris > Acleris laterana. The sequence goes on along the minus strand of OZ014467.1, from coordinate 7,803,330 downwards.
GCTTAGATCTTTAAAACTACGCAACGGATTTTGATGCGTTTTTTTTAATAGATAGAGGGGTTCAAAAGGAAGGTTTATATGTATAATATTTTTTTATTTTATGTTCTGGTGTTACAGAAAACTCATATAAACCGAAGCAAAGCGAGGGCGGGTCGCTAGTTATAGTATAATTAAAAAAAAAACACTTCAGAATATGTCTATAGGAGCAATGGCGCCATATAAAACACTTAAATATACATATACACAAACACACAAAGTAAACTTATTACACATATTTTTTCTCACTCGCCCAAAGGTTATCTGGAAGATATCCCAGTGATACATACATACATACATTAAATCAGGCCTGTTTCCCAGAGGGGTAGGCAGAGACCACTTGTTTCCATTTGCTACGATCTTGACAAATTTCTTTCGCTTCGTCCACGTTCATGCAACGAGTCATGCACGCACGTCGGTTTCGGGTACTTAAGATTCGGCCTTTTTCCAGTATTTCACCGATAAGTTCGCCTTTTTTCTGTAACTTCAGTAAGTATTAAATAAATAAATAAATATCAGGTGAAAATTTCACACAAGTTGAAGTAGTCCCAAACGAAACTATATAACGAAAAACTTAGCGTGTAAAGACAAAAACATAATTAAACATATAAAACATCCAAGACTCAAGAACAAATATTCGCGCTCATCACACAAATATCTGCCCTTACCGGGATTTGAACCCAGGACCACTAGCTTCGTAGTCAGGGTCACTACCAACTAGTCTAACGAGTCGTCAAAATACATACATAAATCTTAATCTTTTTAAATATACAAAAGGAGAAACTGACTGACTGACTGACATATCAACGCACAGCCTAAACGGCTAAACGTAGGCACTTGAAATTTGGAAGGGACGTAGCTTAGGTACCGTAGAGGTGCACTAAGAAAGGAATTCCCGAAATTCCCACGGGAACGGGAATTAGCGGGAAAATCCTTTTGTATGAAAAATCTAAACCGAAGCGAAGCGAGGGCGGGTCGCTAGTGTAGAATAATTAGCATCGACTTGATAATAAAGCATCATGGGTACTTTCTAGTACCCATAATGTATTAATTGTAGAACAAATATGGACCCATATCGGCTGGATGGAGACGTCGAGACCGGTCGGACCCGAACCTTGATACTACCAGTGCTCAGTATTCCGAAAATTCCAGGCCGATAGGACGTACCCACAGCAGCGCAGACGTTAACGATTCATATTATTGGTTGCCGGGTTGGAATAGTGCCACTCCATGTTCAGTTCAGTTCAGTTTCTTTATTTGCAATAAATTGTATGTACAAAGATGGAAAATATTTTGTAATTAGAGCATGAATACAATTTTACCCATAAGGTGTAGCAAAGAACAAACATTAGTAAAATACATACATACATACTATACATACATACAGAGCTACAGAATTACCAACAACTCTAAAAACCTGTTAACAATTCTGTAACCACACTTTGCACTTTTAGGCTAAGATGTCCATCAGTGTATTAGTGACAGGTTGCAAGCCCGTCGCCTAACAGTACTATACGCCTTTATTCCCTTAGCCGTCTCTTACGACCCTCTAATCATCTCTAACCCGGCAACGACACGGGTAAGTAAAATATAAATGTCAATATCATTACATTACTTACATATAATTAACAACACAACAAAATAATACAGATGTCAAGTTAAATAAATATGCTTGCATTCTGAATTACATTAATCTTAAGTATCACTACATGCAATTTTGAATTCTGTCTTCCCGTGGAAGTCGTAAGAGGCGACTAAGGGAATAAAGGCTTGTAGTACTGTTAGGCGATGGGCTTGCAACCTGTCACTAATACACTGGTAAATAATGTTAGCCTGTTTGTGCAAAATGTGGTTACAGAATTATCAACAAGTTTTTAGGGTTGTTGGTAATTCTGTAGCTCTGCCTACCCCACTCTGGGAATGAAGGCGTTAAGGTATGTATGTGTATTAAAAAAAAACTGTTTCATCAATAAACCAGTCAAGTGCTAGTCGGACTCGCGCACCGACGGTTTCGTATTTCAGATAATATGCTTGGTAACTGCAAAAAAAATACTGATTTTGTTATAAACTGTATTGTATATATGCAATAAGGTTAATTTTGAGTAACCTAAATTTTTATACAGATTTTCAAAGTTGTTTTGTTTTTTCTCAATAAACGTAAATAAAGAAAATTTAATTTATTTCGGTAGATACGGTAGAATATTATATCCATACGTCAGGATTTTTGTAGATTTTTAGATTAATAAATTTCAGACACACAATTTCAGATTGGTAACAGTTTTTTTTTTGCTATGAATCAAAAAGTACATCAGTTTTGAAATGTGAAGATTGAGCCCTTTCATATGTCACCCCATTTGCTATAATCAAACTACTTTCATTTTTCAACCCCCAATCTAGACCAGTTTTTTTTTAATACTAAAAACAGATGCGGGCAAGCAAGTTGTACAACAATGCAAAATTTCAAATGAATAGCATTTGTAGTTAATGAGAAAACCTGCTGTGACAAACAGACAGACAGACAATGAAGTCTAATGATGTCCTTTTTTACCATCTTAGTATGAAACCATATAAAGAGAAAATAGTCGACGAATACGGTATTTGACAAAAGTCAAATCAGCTTCTTTTTATAAAACATCAAAAACGCTCCGTTTCTATGGAATTTATAGGGATTACTATCTTGTGACGTCACAATCAAACAGCCTCCTTATTGTTCGATTTTATGAATTTAAAAATCTTAAAATAGCAAAACATAATAAAAGATTGATGTATTGTTTACTTTGATAATGTTTATCTGTTGTTAATGAAAAACCAATTTAATTTCACTCTTTGTCAAATACCCTATTATGACAAATGAGGTATCGTTGGATAGGTATTTAAAAATCATTGTTAGGTTTCTTTCATCATTTTTAATTTTGAGTGATTATTTAGGTTTTATAAAGATTTAAATTTGGTAAACGACCGTCGGGTTTTTTGGCTTGCTTTGTCCTACTCTGGTTTAGTCTGCGGACGGTACGCGTATCATTGAAGCTTACTCGACTGCGCCTTTTTTTACTGACTAATGTGTAGGTATATGTTTATACTTTAAGCTTAGTGCACATTGCCTGAATAATACAAACTTTATGAAATAGTACATTATTGCCTAGGCGCGGAAAGTAAGGGATTTCCTGACGAGGTGTTTAGTAGGCTGAGCAATAGCGAGGCCTGCTAAAATACGAGTCAGGAAATCCTCGTTTCCGCCGAGGCAAATATAATGCTTTTCTCAAACATGTGAAATACAAATACATAATTATTTAAGTATTTTTAAAAACCTATGACAAATTCGGAGAGAATGTTTGTTTGAAAACTACGCGTATTAGTGAAGATAGTTTCATGCACAACGCGCCGCCGCCGGCCCACACTGCACCACAAGTTGGGTGTGCGGGATTTATTTCACGTTCCTTTCGATTTTGTATGCAATAGAGAGCACTTTTAATAAACAATATGGACGTGGACGGAAAGTGTTTTCATATGGTTTTTTTACTCCTAGGAGTAAAATGAGGCACTTTCCGTCCTTGTGTTCCAATCGGAAAACCGTTCTTTCCGAGCATGTTTGAGAATAGTAGATTGTACGAGTATAACTAGGGTCAAAAATAAGCCATAGTACCCCGAGATGGTTATTTTCCCGAGCAAAGCGAGGGAAAATTGTGCGAGAGGTACCTAATATGGCTTTTAGACCCGAGTTATACACTCTACTTTTCACTTCGATTGTGAGAAAATAAAAGAATTATACAAAAGTAAAAAATTAACAATGATTATCCACCCACAATATTCCGCGGCAAAATATTGTTTTAATTTTGCGGCGTGTTTTTTTTAAACTACTTTGACACAGATACAAAATATAGACTAAACGGCGCTGACCGAGTGAGTATTTAGCGCTTTAAAGCGTAGCTCAAACGATTTATGATATTTTAGCAATTGTAAAATAGGTACTAAAAAACACCTAATGTTTTGAGAAATGAATTCTGTTACCTGATTGGTCGATTTTAATATAGCTTTATTATGGTTGGTTGATATCAAATACATTTTTTTTTTAAAAGATTTGAATTAGTTAACGAGTGTACGTACCAAAAAGAACCTAACGTTCCGACTGACAGTCGATGTGTATTGTGATTGGTGGATCTAATTTGGTGAAGTATTTTGATTGGTCAAATTAAGATGTTTTGTAAATGTAAATCATTCTATTTTCAATTTAATATTTTCCCTAGTGAAAATATATAGGTATATTATATTTTCCCTCGGTTGTACATGTATCACTTGAGTCTCGCTTGATAAGTCTAATTTGACAAACTTTTTGAGCATGAGAAGTGAAAAATATACACAGACACACAAATACACAGACACATAAATACACAGACTCCCATATACAGATATCTACATAAACACGCAGATGCACATGTTTAACTTGAACCCCTCTTTTTGTATCGGGGGTAACATTTCCCATGCGCACGCGTCCTTACGTGCGCGGTAACTTATCGACGATCGCTTGCGCCGAGAAATATTAATTTTTATTCACAAACTTTTCCGTTACATTGTAACCTGGATAAAATCAAAAAGTATATTAAATAACTTTACATACTTTTATAATTGACCTACATACCTAGCTCAATGGCAATTGGGATTGACAAAAAAAACACGGTTTTTTCTTTCTCATTCGAAAGAATAGGAAATTTTTAAGGCACCTATTTCATTTTTTTTTATTTGACCCAATAGTTTTGTTATTTAGCAGACATTTTATAGATGTCTTGATTATTTTAAATTTAGAATGGCATTTTCTAATAAATTACTACAATTAAATGATATGTAATGAAGATAAGTGATTGTAATAGTGTATTAAAACGTACTATTTCAAGCGGTTTTCGCCTAACCCGTAGGAGGGCTTCAAGCCGAAAACGAAAGTCAAACAAAGGTTAAATATACTTTTGTCGAAATATCCAAAATAGATAAATTTTCAAGAACTTAATAGTGCAGAACGGCTTTAAAACCCTATTCCTCGAAATGGTTTTCGAATTGGAGTAATTGTAAAAATGTGAACAATCCCAATTGGCGTTTTATATGAAGGATTTTATGAATTATATTGGTACCTACCTAACGTCAAATGCAAACCAAACAAAATTCAGTCAGAAATATTGGACACTTCTAAGCATAACTTAATTACTTCAAAATAGTTAGCTTCATAAAACTCTGCCTAATTGAAACACTTGAACTCGCAGCACATGAAAAGAAATGAGTTCACACATTAATTTTAAACATTAATTAAGAAATTTAACCATATTATTTGTATCTAAAACATGTATTAATGAAATTTGAAAAGAATTTGGAAGTTAAAATTGAAATGAATAAATTTCGTACGAAATAAAACACGTAAAAAAAACACCAACTTCATAGGTAAGGACCCAATATTATTATGGTACCGTAAAACGTTTTGAGACAACACTGGCAACACTGATCCCTTTAGTCTATGGTCTATCTGTCACCAGAGACCCTACTTTGAAAATCGAAGTTCGACGTTACGTTAGCTCCATCCCTGTGACTCATCATTCGAGACTAAATCGAGAGAAACAGATGGAGCTAACGTGACTTGGAACTTCGATTTTCAAAGAAGGACCTCAGGGGTCCAGTGTTGCCAGATTTAGAGGTTTTCCTTAAAACCCGGGGGGTCTTTTTCCAGGTCGTTGAGGTTTTTTCGAGGTTTTGATGCCACTAAATTTGTCTAGGGGATTTTCTGAAGGATTCTCACAATTGTTACCAATGGTGAATTACTTTTAAAATCGGTCAATAACACTACTACTACACTGACATTTTGGACAAATTTTAAGGATACTTACGATTTTGTTGGTACCAATAAGTACCTAATAAGTTCTAATAAAAACTTGATATCAATTTAGTATTGTAGTAACTGTAAATATTATGTAGCTTGTATGTAATAATCCTTATATTTTAGATAAATATGATATACAAAAATGGTTAGAGGTTTTTAATCAATCGTACTCTAGAAACTAGGGTTTTTTTAAATACATCTAGGGGGGACGGTGTGTAAAAAAATCTGGCAACACTGGGGGACCTACTTTGAAAGTCGAAGATCAAATTAACGAGTGAAAAAAAATTGACCCCATGATTCTTAACAAAGTTTCAGTAAAGCCGTTTATGAGATAAGTATCCGTTCTAAAAGTAGGAGCCGCTATTATAATGCCTACAGGATTTTTTGTAACTCGTCGCTTTAGTCTTTAATTCCTTACCCCATATCTTAATACATAATCTACAGTAGCGTTATCTCCGCAATTTTGACAGCAGATGTCACTAATGCCAGCTTACGACCTGTCAAACTCATAAAAAAACAACTGAACAAACCAAGCGATATTGAACTGTAAGCTTCAGTGCAAAATGCTAATGTAGGTTTTGGACTGTGATTGAGGATTTTTTACGTTTTACTTTTTGCTTTTGTTGTAATATTTATGATAAAAAGTTTGTTATGACGTCTAACGTTATGAATCGACAACGTATTTAAAAAAAAGGTAAGTTAGTATAGGCTCGCCGTTGTTGAAATCATATAGATTAATATGTATGTATGTATGTATGTATGTATGTAAACACTTTATGGTACAAAAGAAAAACCATAACAATACAATTATTATAAAAATAATGTACAAAGGCGAACTTGTCCCTTTAAGTGATCTCCCATAAAATCAAAGTTATTTTTATATTATAATGGTACGGAACCCTTCGCGCGCAAGTCCGGCTCGAACTTGGCCTATTTTTTTATTACTAGTTAAGTACACGTTTTTTTTTTTGTTTTGATCAAAAAAAATAACTCACTTCTGGTTTTTACTTTCTAATTCTAAAGAATAGAACATTTTAAGAGACCAGTTTCATTAATTTTGTATTGGACCCAATAGTTTTGTTTTAACATCTTTATTTATTTAGCATATATTTTATGGATGACATGATTATTTTAAATTTGGGATGGCATTTTCTAATAAATTACAACAATTAAATGATATCTAATATCTAATGAAAAAAAGTGATTGTAATAGTGTATTAAAACATACTATTTCAAGCTGTATTCGCCTAACCCGTAAGATACACTTAGGAGGGCTTCAAGCCGAAAACGAAAGTCAAACTAAGGTTAAATATACTTTTGTCGAAATATCCAAAATAGATAAATATTTCAAAAACTTAATAATGCAGAACGGCTTTAAAACCCTATTCCACGAAATGGTTTTCGAATTGGAGTAATTGTAAAAATATGAACAACCCCAATTCACCTTATTAAGAGTTAGTGATATTGAATAATTTAATATCCTTGTGAATTGGGTATAAATCGAATTAACTCGTATTAAAAAAGGGCATATATATAATTGGAGTATACTAGAGTTAATCCCTTTTTCATTTGATCATAAGGAGACATACCTTTCCACTAGAACCTCATTTGAGCTCTCATTCCGAACAATTACTAAAGAGCCAGGGGTCAAAACTGCGCTAGAACCAGCTCTATGCTCTTGCGCAACAATGCTGTAACCTGATCTAAGTACGGGCCGGTGGCACCTGTGGTTTAAACATGGTTTAAACGCTAAACGGAGATTAAGTTAAGTGACGGTTGAAACTGGGAAATAGGCTGATAAATTAAACTGGAAGAAGTACACATAATATTTAGTTATGAAACCAATTTATTTATTTGTCAGGATCGTAGCAGCGTGATTTAATGTATGTATGAATGTAATATTTAGTTAAAATATACACGACTAAAAACTATAAATACAAAAGAATTTCACTATAGATATGTGTCTCAGTATCGTTACGATTCAAGTCGTAGGAAGTGTCAAACAAATTGTTTTATAACGTCACTGTGGTGGGTCAGAGTTATAAAAATGGCCTTCTAGATTAAAACAGTATCAACTCAAAATCTTTGCTAGTTTTGTTTCAAGTTCATAGACGTTGTATCAAAATTCATTTTTAAATACAGTTTTATTTTGAGTTACTACTGTTTTGATGTAGCAAGGCGAAATGTTCTTCACTCAGCTAATTTTCCAAAACGTTAGGAAACGTTTTAGACGCTGTTGATTTTCAATGAAGCCAGCTAAATTATATAACATACTAAAGTAGATCATTTGAAGTTGAGAGAGTAGGACGGAGCTGTATAACTGCTATAGCTCTATTCCTTTGTCTCAACCTAAACTGAACTGCTTAAATTTGTCAAGGTCAAGGCTTTTTGGTATAAGTTTTATAAAGATCAAGTGAAAAAGGGTTTAAGTCTAGTATACTTCGTTCGTGTGTATACTTTTTTTTATTACGAGCGGCGAGTACGCCATTAATAGAATAACCGACCTGCACGTCTAAATTAAACTATTAATTAACCTGAACGCCAGTTAACTGAAAGTTTAACCGACCCTTTAGTTTTATGGTTTCCATTTTGCAGACCTCGCACGATGTCATTTACCTTGCAAACCTTCCTTATTCAATTAAGACCTTATTACATAAGTTATACAGACTATTTTAATCATTTTCATACGCAAATTATAATTTGGTAATGGTTTTTTATGTTTAATGCCAGTGGCTACGTATGGGGTCAAATTAGTATGGAAATGAGTGAATAGAATAATGTACAGTTTGGTTTGAACGCTACCTTCTAACCTTGGTAGTGATTTTCTCAACAACGACGGTCGTACGGACGAACGAGTGAATGTCCAAGCGGCGAGTTTAAGTAGTCCCGTCAGAGCGAACAAAACATATTTTAGCGCGTGCATTTTCAATTTAGCAGCATGGTTTCTGCCGATGGATCGAACGTATAAGGCTGCTTAATTGAAAGAGCACGCGCTAAATGTGTTTTGTTCGCTCTGACGGAACTACTTAAACTCGCCGCTGCGATTTCGCTTGTTCATCCGACTGTCCGTTGTTTTTGAGAGAAACCTGGACTTAAGCAGTAGTGCTTGCTTTGCTGTATTCCGGTGTGTAAGACAGAAGTTTGAATAACGATTTATTTTTATGAGTTGAAGTAAATTGACAGTTCTAGAGTTATTAATGTTATTATACCGATGAAAGTTAACACAAAATGTAAGAAAAACTTGCTAAGAACATCCGGTTTGAACTTATTTCTTGTACATACATACATACATAAACTCACTCACGCCTTTATTCCCAGAGTGGGGTAGGCAGAGCTACAGAATTACCAACAACTCCAATAAATTGTTAACAATTCTGTAACCACATTTTGCACTTTTAGGGGTTATCATTTCTTGTAAATTATAAAAAAAAGCTAACTAAATCACTATCACTACATAGTATAAAACAAAGTCGCTTTCCGCTGTCTGTCCCTATGTATGCTTAGATCTTTAAAACTACGCAACGGATTTTGATGCGGTTTTTTTTTGTAGATAGAGTGATTCAAGAGGAAGGTTTTTATATATAATAAACTTTGTTTTATGTACGGGTGTTACAGAAAACTCACATAAACCGAAGCGAAGCGAGGGCGGGTCGCTAGTACAGTATAAAACAAAGTCGCTTCCCGCTGTCTGTCTGTCCCTATGTATGCTTAGATCTTTTAAAATACGCAACGGATTTTAATGTGGTTTTTTTTAATAGATAGAGTGATTCAAGAGGAAGGTTTTTATGTATAATAAACTGTGTTTTTTGTACGGATGTTACAGAAAAGTCACATAAACCGACACGAAGCGAGGGCGGGTCGCTAGTATAGGTACTATGTAGAAAAGAGGAATTTCGTATTTCTCTATTAGTAAACCTATTTTTATTATTGCCATATATTACAAGCCTAGAGCTTATTGTTAAATAACAATCATTACGTAATCGTCATTGTATTAACTTATAATATTTTAAAATTAAGTTAAATTAGAATCAATAACTGAATAGTTTCAAATTCTAATGACAATTATTAAAAAGTTACAAAAAGCAAACACGATACGCCTAAATGAAACTGCTTTAAGTCCGTTTGACGTAACATGCGACAATGACACTAATTAACTACGTGTTAAATTCTAGAATTTCATAAGAACTCATGGACATGAGTCACTTTGACGCTCCCCATTTTGACGCAGGTGGCTATGGCAGCCATTTTGGTTATTTATCATTTTGAATTAGGAACTACAAGTCATGGTGACTAAGGATTATTTCGGGAGGAATCGGAGACGATCGTTTTTATTCGGATTCATAGAAATTGTGAATTGAAGATCTCTTTTACTAACTAGGTTAAAGAAATAGACAAGTTTTCTTTTAGTTATTGAGAGAAATTTCAAGTAATAATTATTAGTTAGATAAAAACCTTCGATATAATGGTGACCTCTTCTTTCTGAGCTGGAGACCGATTTTTGACTTTCGAGCGTTCGATTTCAAAAGCGAGCGGTTGAAAATATTCGATATTAATGATAATGAGATTTTTTTACGCTTATTTTTGCTAATTCTTAATTCATTATTATCGCTTATTGACTGCTTATAAATTTAGGAAGAATGGAACGCTTTCTCGTCTGTGGATGTCTATGGTGTTGCTAGGTTTCTAGGTTTGTTTAATGTTTTAGTTTTAACTGGTTTGACAGATGTCAAATGATACTTTCTAATGATAGAATTCAAAACGAATGACACGGACCGCTCGTATTCATTATTTTCTATTTTCTACCATTTCATTGTTTTTTGTCACTTTCGAAAGAAACTTTCGAACGCTCAAAAGTCAAAAATCGGTCCCCTGATATTTCATAAACGGCCGAACTGATTTTCCTTAAACTTAGCTATAAACAACCGCTAGAAAACCAGCTTTTAAACAAAATAAACCGCATCAAAATCGGTTTATTCGTTTAGGAGCTACGGTGCTGCAGACAAACACATAGACAGACGGAAACACTTCGATTATCGTTATCCTCTCGAGAACTTTAAAGGTATAAGCTATCTCCATTAAATTTCATCCAAATCCGTCCAGCCATTGCCGCGTGAAGGAGTAACAAACACACACAGACTTTCTCATAATATTACTTGGCCAACAACGATAAAATATCAAGATGGTTACAAAATCGCTTCGACACTGTCAAATATAGAACAGAAATTTCCCAATAATATTGAAGTAAATACATTTACTCACAATTGTTTCATTTTCGATACAAAATTCGATTTCTCCTCTAAAATATATATTTCTGAAGCCATAACTTAATAAGCCCACACAGCATTGTGCCTCCCACGCACCATATTATATCTGTGGTCAATTCACATTTGTTTATGGGTCTTAAGGAATATTTAAAAATATGCACTAACCCGTGTGGTTGCCGGTTTAGAATAGTGCCACTCCATGTCTTCCCGTGGATGTCGTAATAAGAGGCGACTAAGGGAATAAAGGCTTGTAGTACTGTTAGGCGATGGGCTTGCAACCTGTCACTATTACGCTGGTAAACATCTTAGCCTATTTGTGCAAAATGTGGCTGCAGAATTATCAACAAGTTTTTAGAGTTGTTGGTAATTCTGTAGCTCTGCCTACGGAGCGAAGGCGTGAGTTTATTTATGTATGCACTAACCCGCCCTCCGTTAAAATAATTTGTGGCTATTACTTTAAGAACTGTCTAATTTTACACAGTAAAAAGTACACTATGTCCTTCCCCGGGACTTAAGCTATCTTCATACCAAATATCATCGAAATCAGTTCCGCAGTTTAGTTGTAAAAGCATTAGTTTCCCGTTAATTCCCTCTATTTATTCCCGTTGGGGGTCGATTTATGAATAATCGTTTCTTAGTGCGCCCCTAGGATACCTACCCAAGAAATATTCACTCCAAATTCCTTCTTTCTTTCTTTCTTTCAGTGGTTTCGGCTAAACGTTGTCAGTCATTCAGTTAAGTCAAGGAATATCTGCATACACATTTGAAATCTTTTTTTTTTTTACTGCTATTGTTAGTGCTATTACTAAGTGTTTTGGCCCTCCGGGCCAGCCAGCCCCTCGTTGGATATCATAAAAGCAAAACCTCACATTCGCAAATCATTATAGTAGCAAAACATCACATTAGCAAAACTTAACTGATATTTAGACACGAATTAGACAGTGTCGACGGAGCTCCGCTGCTGCGGAGCTCCTATTTCTAGGTAGATTGGCCCTCCGGGCCAACTATAAATCTAAGATAACCTAAGCCTACCTACGATTTTATGACAAAATCCGACTATTAGTAAATGTGATATTTTGCGAGTATGATCTTTTGCGAATGTGGTATTCTGTAGAGTAACAGACCGTACCGTACTTGAGTGAAGACATGGACAACCCAAGTTATTTTTTTTTAAAAGCGGCCCCGTACGGAAAGTAGCGGTAAATTAATTCTACGCGAACCAAATCACGGGCATCCTCTATAGTTTATTAGAATATGTCCCAAGTACATCGACCCCATTTACTCTATGGTCTGTGCTCTATGTATGGATCGTGAAATCGGAAAGATGCGAATAATCGATACGGTTACAATCGTTACATTAAATAACTTAATAATAACTTCATCGTAAGAAATATGTAAACATTGTATATTGTCTAGGGGACACGGTTTCTGTAGGAGAATGTATCGAAACTTTTTATGTAGTTGTATTACACCATCATAATTAAGTATAATTTTTCATAATTATTTTCTATTACTTACTACCAATTAGTTCTGGAGAAAACTCAGAGTTTTGACACATTTTCCTGCTCAACTACGCGTGAATACATTTATTTCTTATCATATGTTAGATTCATTGTTTTATATAATGCTAGGTTAAGTTTTAAAATTGTACCTATATTTAAAAAACGACTAACTGTTGAGTTTCTTGCGGCGCTTCTTCTCAGCAGTGGTCTCTTGCGAAGCGCTGGTAGATTTTTGACGTGTAAAAGTGCCCGTGCGGCCTACTTACTGAATAAACATCTTTTATCTTTTATCTTTTTTATCTTTTTTTTATCTTTTTTTATCTTTTTTATCTTTTTTATCTTTTATCTTTTATCTTTTATCGTGAATCGATCTAAGTCGATAACGGTGCAGTCGATTCTTTACTCCCTATTATGTTACTGGCAATATTTTCGAGGATTAGGCTTTGAAATATTTAGTATACTTTGTACTTTGTCGCATTGACATATTTTACAATCTTGTTTGACATTGTAAGGAACTTTAAAACGACAAGGTACAAAAATACGTAGTCTTTTCAAGAAAAATATGCTTGAAGTCGTCAATGTCATTAGAGATGTCAAGTCATTTGTAGCTAAGTCAAGTCATTTGTAGGAAACTAAACGCTATTGTTGTAGAATGTCAGTTTGACTTTGGACCCAAGGTGGGTACCAAATTAAATCTCGTGACTGTACCTATCTGATTTTGATGTTAACTGTACAAGCTTGAAGCTCAGTTCAATAGATCAATATATGTGACATTTTATCCTGATGAATATTAAACTACACTATCTACACTAATAGGGATAAGTTCGCCTTTGTACATACCTTTTTTGTTTCTGTTTATTTTTGATTTGTTATTTTCTGTTTGTACAATAAAGAGTTTACATACATTACATACATACATACAACATCTATACTAATATTATAAATCTGAAGAGTTTGTTTGTTTGTTGAACGCGCTAATCTCAGGAACTACTGGTCCGATTTGAAAAATTCTTTCAGTGTTAGATAGCCCATTTATCGAGGAAGGCTATAGGCTATATCATACTCACATAAACCGAAGCGAAGCGAGGGCGGGTCGCTAGTAATATTATAAAGAGGAAAGGTTTGATTGTTTGTTGTTTGAACTTAATAGGCTTCGAAACTCTTGACCATATTTTGAAAATTCTTTCATCATTAGAATCCTACATTACCCATGATGAGGGGGGGGGGGGGGATGGGCTTTGTGTGCCACTTCGACCATTGCTGATCTTGTGACAACCCTTTGTGTAGAGTTCACCGCAAAGGCCCGTTGCGTCCAGGAATTTCCAGATGCTTTGGGCAGTGAGGAGTTGTATCTCTTGTGGGTCCATGATATGTCGCCCTAGGCAGATACTTCTACTACGCATTAGTGGTCCGCAAGAACAGTCCTTGAGTAACATAAGCTATGTTTTATTTTTCTGCGTGGACCGAGTCACGGACAACAGCTAGTTTATTACAAAGACATTGTGCAGTCCGTCCAGATCGCTACCACCATCTTATCCTTGAACCTGCCGCCAGCAGCATTCGCATTGTGTTCCGGTGTGGGGTAAGATAACCGGTGACATTACTAGCATAGAGGAATTCCATTGACTTCCGTTCCTCAAGGTTGGCAACACATTAACAGTCTTGATTCAATGTAAGAGTAAATGGGAATGTTGAAAAGCGAAGGCCAAGGAGAACGTTCCACGATCAGATCTTGGACGTATTAAGAAAGGGCCAGGTCTGGAGACTCTAGACCGCGTGATTACTAGCATAGATGCATTCCACCTTAGTCCTCAGTTGGTAACGCATTTGCGGGCTTAGGATTGCAGTCTTGAGATTGTTGAAGTCCTGGCAAATATCTTCTGATGTCAGATCTCGATTACCATCAGCCCCCTGTTTCATCATCGTGACTATGACCGGTGACAGGTGACATTTAAGTGTACACTGCGAAGCTTATATGAAACCCAGTGATGTACATATATGCGTGTTAACTTTGCGATGTATAGCGAATTGTCACCTGTCATTGTCAAGATGGTAGAATGTGTGCTTGTTTAAAATAACTTACTACTTTTGTGTTTAAACATATATAACTAAAGCTTTCTAATTTATAAAGATTAAGTTTCTCTTTTGCCCGAAAACGTTTTGTTATTTCTACAGCCATTTTGTCTTTTTGATAGAATACACAATTGGGAAAGTCTATTATTACGACAAATAGGAAAACGTCAGAGAGCAATCTTAAACAAATTGACCAAGTGACATATTAAGGGACATAATTAACTCATCTTGGCTGAGATGCGCGTCACAAGATACGTCAAAGCAAACGTCAAACCATAGAACACTGCCACTTTTGACGCATCTCGAGACGAGCATTAGAGTTGAGATTAGCTTATTAATACGGGCCCAAGATCCAGGTTAGCACGGTCATTAAAAAAAAACAATGCCATTAGAGATGTCAAGTCATTTGTAACTTTAGGAAACTCATCCTTATTGTTGTAGAATGTCAGATTGACTTTGGACCTAAGGTGCGGGTTAAAAATTTAATTCTGACTGTACTAAGCATGATATTTTTTTTTTAAATGTAAATTCATTGTTTTAAATTTATATAATGCTAGGTTAAGTTTTATAATTGTATAAGCAATGTTTAAAAAACGCATGGTTTGACGTCTTTTATCTTTTTTTTTTTACACGACGGTAAAAATACTTACAATGAGAAAACCATACTTTAAAAAAATGCAAGGATCAGGAACATCGAACACGGGACCGTTAACTTCAGGCAGGGCTAAATAGGAATAAAATCTAAACCGGTAAACCAGTAAATCATTTTTATAAATGTTTGTTAAACCTTTAGTTTATAATAAAACCGGTAATATACTGAATTGGAATAATATTTAAATGCATTAAAAAAAAAAACCGGTTTTAACCGATTAACGGCGGCAATTAACCGGTTTTTTTATTTAACGCCTCATTACATTCCTCAAACCGCATAATTATCTAAACTTACCTTTAACCCTTTCACTGCTAAAAAAACCCGATATTACCATCAGTAAACGTGTTAACCCAAATAACCGCAAATAATTTAAACTTCAATGGAATCTTGTTAACTGGTAGCGAGTCGAATCGGTTCCGATTGGGGTTTTTTTTCTAAATCGATTGGTCTCGTCTATTGGTTACCGCCCGGAGAGATCAAAATTAACTGCTTTTATATGCGTAAATAATACGATATTTGGTAAACTAGATGCTTATTAACAGTAACGTAAGGCTTAATTATTGTAGAGAAGGATAAAAAATGCAACGTATAAAAAATTATAAAAACACATGGAGTTCTTAATTTAACGTTTTCCTTGTCAACTACGCATGATATTTTTATTTAACATTAATTGTTTTATATAATGCTAGATTAAACATTGTCATTTTCGTAATTAATTAGTTAAAAACTGACTTGTAATTTTTTGGGAAACCCCGTAGGTATTTTTGTGTGTAAAAATGTGCGGTTTACTTACTGTATAAAAATCTTTTATCTTTTTAACTAGACATAAGATTACACAGAAGAAACAAAATCGAATCGAATCGAAGTGCTAGTTAGCGTAATGCATTTTGGTTAGGGCCTCTGGCCTCCCTAATACCGCGCCCTGAATCCTGCATAGTTGAATAATATGGCCTTAAAAAGATGTTATACAATACTTTTTGTAAAAAATACTGTTTTGGTTTTTGCGAATGGCTCCTCAATAAGGCATAATTTTAGTCGACGCTTTAACTTCAAGATATCATTTTGGGTTATAATTATAACGACATAAACGCCAATCCATTGGTTATTAAAGTATCGGTTATAGATGTAGTTGCATATTAATGTTCACTTTAAAGTATCGGTGACCTATACTTTAATGGGAACATTAAGATACAGGTACATTAAAACACCGGGCAACTACAGATACAGGTTTTTTACATATTATAGAGAACTTATGATATGCATGTTGATAAAGTTATGTATGTGACTGGTGCATAATTAGGTATTATGCAACAGTCATCGAAAGTGAGTGGACGGGTCGGAAGGGGCCGCCCCAGGCGTACTTTTTCGAGTCAAATCGGAGAAATACTGGAAAAGGGCCGAATCTTAAGTACCCGAAACCGACGTGCGTGCATGACTCGATGTATGAATGTGGAAGAAGCGAAAGAAATTTGTCAAGATCGTAGCAAATGGAAAGAAATGGTCTCTGCCTACCCCTCTGGGAAACAGGCGTGATTTAATGTATGTATGTATGTCATATAAATAACTATTGTCAATACAATATCTAAGACTATACCCACCCTATTTGAAATTACACTCGTTAAAAAACACAAATTGAGTAATAACCATGTATTTGACAAACACCAAAGCTCATAAAAAAACCAACGACCCAAGAACAGAATGTGTTTTACAAAATTCTTACAACTTACACGTAACCTACCAAAACGATTTAAAAACAACAAATATACAAGCTAATATCAACTTTCATGCGAAAGGATTGAGGTTATAATGGAATGGGTTGTTTCGTTGTTGTTTCTTTTGCTTTAACGCTGGTAATAAAAAATGTTGGAAAAAACGACTTATACGGTTTTGCCTCGATGCACTCGTTGGAGTTAGAGATGTGTATAGAGTTGATAATTCCCAAATTATATTTCCGATCCTCATTTTGGAATGTTCTTGTCCGATTTTTATAATTCTCATGGAATGTTTGTGTTCATTTGAAAAAGGCAACGGTAGCAATAAAAATCTAAATTTAAAGCTGACTAGTTAAGTTTGCGCAACACGACACGTCCTGTGTGGTAAGAAAATATACAGGTGGTAGGACCTTGTTGCAGGGTCCGTCCGGATCGCTACCACCATCTTATCCATTAACCTACCGCCAAACAGCAGTGTTCGTATTGTTCTGTTCCGGTTTGGGGATAAGACAGCCGGTGAAATGACTAGCATAGAGGAATTACATCTTAGTCCTCAGGGTTGGCAACGCATTTGCAGTCTTAGGATTGCATTGCAGTCTTGTGAAGGCGAATGTCTATGGGTCACAGTTTCTACTTTCCATCAGGTGGCCTGTGTGCTCGTTTGTCTTCTCCATGCCAAATAAACATTTTGAGAACGTAATGAATCAGTGTCGGACGGTCGCGGTCATTTTCTTTTTTTTTTATATTTGTTGGTAAATCCACCGTGATTATTCATATTCTGAAAAAAAAACAACATGCTATCTTTCACGGATCAAAAGATAGAGCTGTTTAAAGTTAGGATAGACGGACGGACGGAGGCATATTAAAAGGGTCCCGTTGGGCTCGTTCGAGCACGGAACCCTATAAACGAATTTTTGCGAAATTTAGTTTTTTAAGTTATCCACCTGTTTTTTTGTTGCTAACTGTACCTACTTTTAAAAAAGACAATAAACTTAGCACGCTGAAGTAGTATGAATTGCAAGCAAAATTTATTATAATTAAAATTTAAAACCAAATGTCATGATCTCATTATATTTTTTACTGTATCTGTGAAGTAATCAGTATTATTTGACGTTTAAGATCTATTCATTGAATTAGATGCACTATAATTATATCTAATAAGATATATTTATTTTTAAACACTGCATTAGGTAAAGTAATATTTTCATTTGATGCACTTTTATATCGGGTTATTAAAAAAACATCTAAGAAGTTTCTTTTAAAAAAACGTAATTCATCATTTGCTGAGCGAAACAAAATGCAATAAACACATTAACTACTCAAAACAAAACAAAATGTTCATATCTCTTTACAATTTTTAACAAAATACATTGCTCAATAACGAAAAAACATTAACGATACCACCATTATGATGTTTAACTTTTTTTTACCACGTTATAACAACCTCAAAACTACACGCTAAGTAACCACTTAAACACAAGCTTGTGTTAACAAAAAACAAAAACCACGCGCGGTGGGCGGGGGACATTAGCCTAATAGAATTACAACTGCTAACCAAGTAATTGGGGGTTGCACCCGCCCTATATAATTACCGACCCTTTTTTTCCCCAACTCGTATTTGGTCAAGTCTTTTTTGACATTTCGACTTCTTTTTTTCTCTTTGGATGTTTATGTTTTTTGAGCTAAGTATGTAATTTACGAATTTTTGTGAGTCAAAAGCGAATATTTGGGTGAAGTGAGAACGTTTACGTTATACTTGGACGTAAAGGTTGCCATATGACTCATAGAATGGATACTCGTGCGTTATGTATGTATGTATGTAAACACTTTATTGTACAAAAGAAAGGGATCTAAGATCTAAGATTGACGAAAGAGATATACAGATCGAACGTGAGTGGACGGGTCGGAAGGGGCCGCCCTAGGCGTACTTTTTCGAGTCAAATCGGAGAAATACTGGAAAAGGGCCGATTCTTAAGTACCCGAAACCGACGTGCGTGCATGACTCGATGTATGAATGTGGAAGAAGCGAAAGAGATTTGTCAAGATCGTAGCAAATGGAAAGAAGTTGTCTCTGCCTTCCCCTCTGGGAAACAGGCCTGATTTAATGTATGTATGTATGTAGAAAGGGATCTCTTCCAGCTAACCCTTGAGAGATTGAGAAGAGTGAACGGTTGTGCAACGAGTAAACAAGTGTACAAGAAGAAGAATATAACACATTTAGTAACCAATAAAACTCAAACCCTAACCCCCCTAACCCTGGATTGACGGGAGCAATTCGGTACAGAGGGGGGTTATTATGACATAGTTATGCAATTCTGTTTACGCTGAGAGAAAAGGACAGAGCTATATAACTGCCATAGCTCTGTCCCTTACACTCACCGTAAAAAATGAACTGCATAGTTATGTCATAATAACCCCCCTCTGTACAATTAATTGGACTTCGGCAATTCTCGACATTCATCGGGAGAGATCGGAGGTGCAAATGACACGAGATACATTGCTGCATATTCATAATATCGTAGTGCGCACTTAACGGTCTAAAACAGTAATGTAGATCACCTGCCACATTAGACCTATGAATAACACAGATGTGGCTTGATTGAATTATTATGAAATTCGCTTTATGTGTGATAAACCAGAATCTATACATATAAACCTTCCTCTTGAATGATCTATTAAAAAAAACTCATAAATATGTACACTAGTACCTTGTCACTTTAATCGCTGTAACAATTCATGGATGGCAGATTACACTTGATATTAAATAGACAAGGTACTAAAATGTCACACGTATGTATTTAACTCGATTGTACAACTTACCATTTGGAGGCGTATTTGATAGCTTACCATCTCGATGACTTAAAAAAAAACTTTAAATATAATAATTTTATTTGTCCTTTTCCCATAAAACAGACAATTGAAAAAGTAACTAATTTGTTATTGTTTTCTTTGTTACAGATATAACAACCGGCACCTGAGTCAACGAAATGGACACACATTGTATAGAAGACGAGAAAAAAGCAATCTACGACAAAATGGAAAGACTACCAACGTTAAAAGATCACAAAGAACTTAAAGAAAGTACAATAAATTTCAAAAACATCTACCCAATAAAGAACATAGAATACAATCATTTCGGTTACAAAGAAGAACTAACAAGAAGAAAGAAAGAATATAGATGTTACAACCTTTGTCTTATTAGCGTATGTGTAAGTTTCATCCTAGGTCTATCTATAGGAGTCATATTAATGAAGACCTCACAAACAGTTAAAATAAATAACACTCATAATAACACTAAGGAATTAAGAACATTAAATTCCTTAAAAAACAAGAAGACTGATTTTGAAAAAGTTAATAAATACGCTCTAGTATCATTTACAGGTGAACATAAATATAACAAAGATGTTTATCCAAAAAGTCTAACAGAAGATATGAAAGAGATACTTAAAGATAACAAATCACATCACAAACATGTTATATCACATATAGTTAACAAGACATATGTTCCTAACGACCAAACTGTGTTATACGAGAATGTATATTGGGGGGCAGAAGTAGAAAATTCACTGCCACAAGGCTATGGAGAAAATTCTGCAGAACTATGGGAAGAATATGTTGATCAGAGCGAAGTTGTTAAGATGAAAGCAGGATGTGGAAGGATGCAGAATCGGTTAGTCGTTTTCAAAGATGGCGTCCAAGCCTGTGTGAGATACAGGCAGAACACAGATCAAATTCAGGGAGAAATATTCAGTTTTTATGTGGCAAAGTTGATGAATTTGACGAATTTGGCGCCGTCTGTTTTGAAGATTGTAGATTTGAAAGATAAACTATGGAGTAGTGTTGGTTCTGATGTTTCGGCTGCTCAGTGGAACAGCAATAGAGCCGTCGTTCTTACGCAATATATACCTAGTTTAGAATCAGCGACAATACCAGACATATTCAAGCCATCCAATCGCCATTTGAACAAGAACGATGTGTTAAAAATGGCGCTAAAAGAAAACGACACAGCGACAAAAGAACTATTAATCGAAAAACTTAAAGTTAAAACAGTGAAAGTGAAGAGAGTGGAAAATTTTGATCATATAGACGTTAAACTTAATAAGAAAAGTATTGATGTATTCGTTGAACTAGCTCAGTGGTCTGATCTCATTATATTTGATTATTTAACTGCAAATTTGGATAGGATAGTTAATAACCTTTTTAATTATCAGTGGAACGTTAATATAATGGACGGTCCGGCGCATAATTTAGCGCGTAAAATGGACAGCGGTCTTCTTTTGTTTCTTGATAACGAATCCGGACTTTTGCATGGATACAGACTTTTAAAGAAATATAACGTTTATCACAGTCTATTATTAGATAATTTATGTATGTTCAGAAGAAGAACTATAGATTCTTTGAAAAGATTACATGAAATGAAAACAGTGGGTGGTATATTAAGTGATATGTTTCATAAGAAAAATAGTGCGGTGATTAGAGATATTTTGCCTCCTTTACCTGAAAAGAATGCCAAGATATTGCATGAGAGAATAGGCAAAGTTTTGAGTCAGGTTGAAAAATGTGAACAAATGTTTTCGAGTAAATGAAAAGTAAAGGATGACCACAATTTTATTAACCACAAAGTTACATTTGATTTATTTCATGAAAATGTTGACAAATGTATTAAACTTGCAGGATTTATTCCAAGGTTTTTGAAAAAAAGTGACCATAGGTTTAGACATGCAAATCAATAGGTAAAGCCTTATATGAGTGCGACGAGTGGGAAATATATATTATAAGTATAGGCAGAGGCCAACTTTAGTTCTCTAGCCGGGTAATTCCACGATAATGTAACGAAAGTTACCATTTCAACGAGTGTTTTTTGAAACTTTGAATGCTCATATTTTTCTAGATATAAATTTAAACACGTATACAGAGACAAATGAATCCTTCTATTTAAAAAAATAAATAAAAATACAAGCCAAATGCTAGATATTGGTAACTTGCGTTACTCTCTGCCATGGATTTGCCCAGCCGACCATTGGTGACTACCTATTTGAATGATCAGAAATTAAGAAATACTCTATACTGGATCGATTTTATATCTATATCTGGGTATATGTTCGCGGATCTATTGAGTGTATCGATCTATTAGTTTAAACTTTTGTCACTTATCAGTACTTATGATAAGGACCAAAAAGTTGGCCACGCGAACTCAATCAATAAAAGTTTCTAAGTTTTTATCCGTTGTGACACGAAATTCAGCCATGTAGTTGAAGGGATACTTTTCGTCGCACAACGGAACGTTTTCGTCTTTTCAATTTTTTGGTCCGCATCCAGTAATCAGTCTAAAACAGTCCTGAAAAAATATATTCCAATTTTTTATGATTATTTCATAACTATGCGACGTACTTTAAAATCCTCATGTAATTTATGAAAAATGTACAAAAATGTCTTTCGACTCAATGTAAGTTTTATAATAATTGTAATTAATTATAAGCATTTTTTGATACCAAATACTATTTATTGTATAAATTGTGAATATTATGTAAAATTTTGTGCCAGTGTAAGTACACGTGATATTTATATTTTTAACTCATTATTATGTAAATAATGCTTAAGAATTATGCCATTAAAATGTTTTGAAATGTATTTGTTTTTTTAACACATTAATCTCTATAAATTATTATTTAAGAGAGAAAGAAGTCGACATAGATCGAGTGTCATCATAAAAAAACTTTAAAAACCGGTATTGACGTATTAAGAAGTGTAGACTGGTTAACCAGTTAACCGGTTAACCGGTTGACTAGTTAACCAGTCTTAATGGAGGTCATTTATAACTGGTAATTTACCGAACCGTAAATTGTGATAAATAAATAATAACAAGAGAGAATCCTATCCTACAGAAACTACCTAGTTTCAAACTTAGCTCTAGGCTTGTACTTTGTGTATGGGTACGGTCGCAGGCGTTAATTTGGGACCCATTTCAAGAAAAATATGCTTGAAGTCGTCAATGTATGTCAAGTCATTTGTAACTTTTAGGAAGCTCCACCTTATCGTTGTAGAATGTCAGATTGACTTTGGACCTAACGTGGGTAACTCAAAGATATAACTGGGTTTGACCGGCCTAGTGCGGTATTTTACCGATTTTAGAATTGGGCCAGCAAATAAGATGCACGTCATGATCTTTACGATACAAATTGCTTTGGTTTAATTACGGCTTAATTTCGTTTTACCCTTTTACCTTTACTCCTTGATCTCAAAAGGACTAAGTGTCAAAATACCTAAATCCCAGAATACCTAATTTTTTTTCACATAACACCGGATTCTCAATATGGCTGAATTTTAAAATGTCTTAGGCTCATAACGACCAAACTTCACAACACCTTTATCTCAAAACATCATAATTTCAAAACAACCAAATACCAAAATACCTAAAATTGAAAAAGTTTTACCTAACCTTCATGCATATAATATACTATCTTTCTTAAGTACTGGCCACTTGAAAGAAGTGAAAACGAATTTAGGCATTTTGAGACTATGACATTTTGCCATTCCGGTGTTTTCGGCTTCAGTTATTTTGAAAGTTTGACGTATCTATGATTCGGTATTCGAAAGAAATGTACATTTCAATATTTAGGTATTTAAGGAATTAAAGTTTTTAGGTCAAAGTCATTATGACTTTCCATCATTTTAAGAGTGAGCCATTTTGATATTAAGGTTTTACAGGGACCATGGCATTTCGAAATTTCGTCAAATTAGAGAATAAGGCATTATGCAATTTAGATTTATTGAAACCTAATCTGAGTAATAGAAAAATAATTATGAAAATTATACTTAATGATGACGGTGTAATACAACTAAGTACATAAAAAGTTTTGATACATTCTCCTACAGAAACCGTATCCCCTAGAGTCTAGGGGATACGGTTTCTGTAGGAGAATGTATCTGGTATGTATAATGTATATGGTCTAGGGCCTAGACCATATACAATGTTTACATATTTCTTACGATTAAAGTTATTATTAAGTTATTTGGGTAAGCTGCAACTATCTGAAAATAATAATAATTTAATAATTAAAAGTGAACTTATTTCAAAGATGGCGACGCTTTGATGCCTTTCAACAGTGTGTCTCTTTCTTTCACATACAGATTTAGCCAATTCCGTCTGTGTCTAATGAAGTAATCAGTGAAGTGATGTGAATGCACTGACTTCTTAGGATTTGATAACCATAAAACTATGGATGAACTATGCTATAAACAAACTTTTATTTTTGAAATAAGTTATGTCACTAGTTGTACTAAAATGTACCTATATTACGTACTTAAGTACAATTATGGAGCCTAACTTGGTTGGTAAACCCAATTCATATGTGCCTCAGATTGTTAAGCGTATTAAAAAAAAAACTGCAAACGATTCGAGTCGGCAACTTATAGCGCCAAAATTTGTATTATCGCGTAATCACTACACAATATACATACAACAAAGTCGGTTCCCGCTGTCTGTCTGTCCGTATGTATGCTTAGATCTTTAAAACTGCGCAACGGATTCTGATGCGGTTTTTTTTACTAGATAGCGTGATTCAAGTGGAAGGTTTTTATGTATAATAAATTCGGTTTTATGTACGGGTGTTGCAGAAAACTCACATAAACCGAAGCGAAGCGAAGGCAGGTCGCTTGAAAATTATACTTATTTTTCAATCATATATAGAGCCTTAAGTAGTAGGTACACAAAACATTTTTTATATGAAATGAGCGGACAAATCATACTGAACAAATAAAGTTTTTTTCTTGTCTCTGCCTCGTTCTTTTGTCCTAAACTATTTGAATATATCCTCCTCCGAACGGTAAGTTATTTAAAAGGGTCTATGGCTCTGGAATAAATTAAAGGAATGAATGAATGAGCGGAGGCGGAGAGGAGCGTTAAGGGTAAGTAGCGGAAATGGAATTCCAGAAGAAATCAATGTTTTTTTAAAGGTATTGAGAAAGCAAATGAACTGATGGTAAGTGGAATCTGAGACCCATAGACATTTGCATTCTTAATAATACAATTAAGAAATGAAATTAGCCGGTTATAACCGGTTTTTTGTATGGAAATAACCGATTAAAACCGGTTATAACCGGTTATTTGCATTCCCTAACTCTATCTTAACACTACAATCCTAAGACTGTAAACGCGTTGCCAACCCTGAGGAATAAGGAATGCCTCTATGGTAGTAATTTCACCGGTTATCACCGGAACACAACCATTCTATGCTTGGTATTTGGTTAAACCATTATGATGGCCCCGCTGAAGCGATTCAGAAAGACTTGTAAAAGGTCGTAACCTCCGCGGAAAAAACATTTAAACCCAAGTAAAACATGTTATAATAGTACATTACTACAGATGCCGGGAAGTAGGGGTTTGCCGGCCGAGTGATATAGACGGCCGACGGAAGTGAGGCCGAATAGTTACGAGGCTGGCAACCCTTTTTCACGGCGAGGTATATATAGTGCTTTTCTCAAACATATGCAATGAAATAAAAATACATCACTCAAAAAAGTAAATCATAAATATTTTCATGTCTCATACTCTGGAAGTAGGCCATTGTTTTTTATCTTAGCAGCGGGTTACATGTATTGCATGTTAAAATAGATAAAATAGAAAAAGTTCTAACATCAAATACTAGGAGTACATAAACGTTTGGGAGACATCCGCGCTGTGTCGTGTGGGTCTGCCGGTTGCCCGCACCGCCTGCGATCTAATTGTAAGTTGCGCTATTATGCCTGATATGCCTCTAATGCCTCCTAACTACCGCTGCGCTCCTGGTACTTTATTTTAACATGCAATTACTTTTCTTCCCCAGGATGGACATATAAACAATTAACTTTTTTGAGTGATGTCTTTTTTCATTGCATACGTTTGAGAAGAGCACTATACGTACCGGGTGAATATTTGGCGTTTCAACCGCCGTCATTATTATTTTCGCATATTATTCAATATAAACTCAATAACTTTCTTGTTTTTTTAAATGGAATGGATACTACCCCCGGGTCCGCTGATTTTGACATCAAAAATTGCTGGTAGTTATCATTATTTTCGTCAATGTATTAAAGAGAATAATGACGGCGGTTGGAACGCCCGAATATTCACCCTACCTCGCCGTGAAAAAGGGTTGCCAGCCTCGTAACTATCCTATATTTACTAGTCTACACGGTGGGGCCTGTAACTAGAGCAAAAATTAAAAATGTAGGTACATTCTTCTCCTCAAACTACGCAACGTTTATTTGACGACTTTGAAAAAAAACTTGCGGTTTGAATTTTATTACATTTTAAAGTTAATTCGAACACGCAATGTACTATGAAATTTATTATGTCTGTAGAGTGACTAGACTGACAGGCGATGTCAATTAGACGGAGTTTTAAGTACCTACATTGAAAATACTATTTACTTTGTTTGAAAAAATAACAATCTAAAAACTATATGATTTAAAAAAGTTGCTAAACAAAAGTTGTCTAGTTTGAGGAGTAGAATCTACGTTTTAATTTTTTGATATCACTCGGCCGGCAATCCCCTACTTCCCGGCCTATTACCGCTAAAAAGTACCTAGATATATTATTATGTCAAAACATTATTTGGCTAAGTTTCTCCCCCTTAACTATTAATTATGTATGACTACCTGTGTTCTGTCAAATATAAATGACAATGCGCACACGCATTCTAATTGCCGTCGAACAGTGACAGGACAAAGGCGTCTCCATTCCGGCTGCGCCGATTCTGATGGAGTTGCCACCTGCCAAGCGTATGGATCTTTGTTAATATATGTTTTAATTTGTTCACGTAATTAATAGGTTTTTTTTTTTTTTTTTTTATGGCATAGAGATGACTAACGAGCACACAGGCCACCTGATGGTAAGTGGAAACTGTGACCCATAGACATTCGCATTCACAAGACTGCAGAGCAATCCTAAGACTGCAAATGCGTTGCCAACCCTGAGGACTAAGATGGAATGCCTCTATGCTAGTCATTTCATCGGCTGTCTTACATACATACACATACATAATCTCACGCCTTTATCAGAATTACCAACACCTCTAAAAACTTGCTGATAATTCTGTAACCACATTTTGCATACTTAGGCTAAGATGTTTACCAGTGTATTAGTGACACGTTGCAAGCCCATCGCCTAACAGTACTATACGCCTTTATTCCCTTAGCCGTCTCTTACGACATCCACGGGAAGATATGGAGTGGCACTATTCTAACACGGCAACCACACGGGATTAATAGGTAAAGTGTAAATATGCTGTTTTTTTGTTATTGTGACATTTGAATTTGATAGAAAGTGACAATGAATGCTTTTACTAAAATAGGTTTATTGTACTTTTATGAATCCTACTTACTGTGTGTGTGTGTGTGTGTGTGTGTTTGTTTCTCCTTCACGCTGCAACGACTAGACGGATTTGGATGAAACGGTCTAGCAGGCTAAGGAAGGAGAAGTGGCCCCTGTGACGAATATCGGGTTTTTATAATGGAGACACTGCCGAGAAGAAACGCCGCAAGAAACTTAGCAGTCAGTCGTTTTTTAACCATATTTAAAAATACAATGATACTACTTAGTCTAGCATTATATAAAGCTAGTAATATTAAATTAAATTAAATATCAAATAGCATGCGTAGTTCAGCAGGAAAACGTGTCAAAAATATTACGAGAGAGACAAAGGGAGAAAAGGAAAAAAAAAGGAAAAAAGAGAGGAGAAAAAAAAACACAGGACAACCAAATAAAAGTTTGATATGCTTTCCTACATCAACGGTGTCCCCTAGACAAACAGCCTTGCAATTTTACAAATTATTAATGACTAAGTTTCATTTGTTGGCTATCTCATTTATAGAAACACCCTAACTTTCAGCCCCCTATTTTGAACCGTCACCGAGATAGGTATCTACTGTCAAAAACGTCATTTTATGGACACATTTTTCAAAGTCGTTTTTCTCCTGAATTATATAAGGTAGAGCAATCAAACCAAATCATAGCTACAAAGGATGAGTAGGAGTCTCAGATTTTTTTAAATATTTAATTCCATGAAAAAATAATGATTCAAATGTCAGAGAATTTTTTGACTGCACTTTTTAACAAGTATTTGTAAAGGTACAGCTACGGAAAAAATCACATAAACTGCTTATAGTATTAGCTAGTACCATGCGAAAAATCAATTCAATATAATTGGTGCAACATACTTAAAAAAAAAAAGTGCTATTTGGATGAAATTTGGAATGGAGATAGCTTATACACTGGATTAACATATAGGCTACTTTTTTCGGAAAATTTTAAAGCTCCCGGGGTAATAACGATAATCGAATCTACGCGGATGAAGTCGCGGGCAGGAGCTAGTGCACAATAAATAAATAAAATAAATATAAGGGGACAATCTCACACCAATTGACCTAGTCCCAAACTAAGCTCTAGGCTTGTACTATGGGTACTAGACAACGATATAAATACTTATATAGAGAAATATATACTTCATAGAAAACCTCCATGACTCAGGAACAAATATTCGCGCTCATCACACAAATATCTGCCCTTACCGGGATTCGAACCCAGGACCGCTAGCTTCGTAGGCAGTGTCACTACCCACTAGGCCAGCGCGTCGTTAGAATCACAACATTAGAAACGATATTTTTTTTCAGTGTAGGGTTCCGTATGACGCCTCTTCATCACGGAACCCTAAAAATGAAGTTTTTGACAGCGACTCGTTTTAGTGAGTAGATGCGCGAGCGTACTTAAGTAAGTATCGGCGCAGGAGACCTCCCGGGGAGCGCGGGGGAGTTACAGAGGGGACACTCCAAGGCAGAGCCTCAGAGAGGGCCTAGCTTTAATGTAATGTAATGTAATACTTCATTGTACATACGGGAAAATAACAAGCAACATTTTTTTTATGGCACAGAGAAGACAATCGAGCACACAGGCCACCTGATGGTAAGTGGAAACTGTGACCCATAGACATTCGCATTCACAAGACTGCAATGCAATCCTAAGACTGCAAATGCGTTGCCAACCCTGAGGACTAAGATGGAATGCCTCTATGCTAGTCATTTCACCGGGTGTCTTATCCCCAAACCGGAACACAAAAAAAAAAAGACTGAAACACAAGAAATACGGGACAATGTCACACAAATTGACTTCCAAACTAAACTCTAAGCTTGTACGGTCACGACTGGCTGTTGGCCGCGACTCCGTTCGCGCAAATAATAAAACTTAGCCTATGTTCATTAGCGATAATGTAGGATTCTAATGGTGAAATAATTCTTCAAATCGGGCCAGTAGTTTCGGAGCCTATTCAATACAAACCAACAAACAATCAAATCTTTACTGTCTATGTTGTAGTTAGGTACTACGCAAAACTAGGTTTGTATACATCTTCTGAAAAAAAATATCGCTATCTCTAACTATTCAAGTATCAATACAACTCTTTACAGATAAAACAGACCGACTGACAGTGTGGCCTTGGTAATGGTGCCTGTCACCCTCCAAGCCCGGAGCCTTAAAATGATCGTCCAGTCTGCCCTCCGCATAATCTTTGTGAACCTTCACAGCTTTATCAAGAAGCTTAAAGTTCCGATAGCGTATGATTCATTCGGCGTTTTTATTTGTGCTTTCAAAGTTGCCATTAGTGTCCTAGCGACGGCCAGGGTTCCGAGGGCAGCGGGGAAACCCTCGAAACTAAAGAACCTTGTACGGTCACGAGCGTTAATTTGGGACCCATTTCAAGAAAAGTATGCTTGAAGTCGTCAATGGCATTAGAGATGTCAAGTCACTTGTAACTTTCAGCAAACTCAACCTTAGTGTTGTACAATGTCAGAGTGACTTCGGACCTAAGGTGGGTACCAAATTAAATCTCGTGACTGTACTGGTTGACTGGTAGAGAATGCCATTGGGTATTAAGTCCGCCATTTGTACTTTATTGTATTTTTTGCAAAGAAGTTTAAATAAATAAAGCTGCATTGGGGGGCCACAGGTTGATGAAGAGAGAGATTTATACACGGTGATTTTTTTTTGGTGATCAGAACCAATTTTTCTAATTAAAAAAAAAAATATATATATTTATGGCGATCACGTTGAAGTCGTAATTACATGAAACAAAACGTTTTATGTAAAAAAATATTTTGAAACTAACTTTTAATTGAAATTAATTGTCACCCTACTAATAGTTTAGTCCATTGATAAGTTCATTGGCGTAATATCTGTCAAATTTACCGCCAAAGCGATGGCACTTGACGTGTCTACTTCACTTCAATAATTAATGTAGGATGTCCATGTATCCAGTGGTGATTGGTTTTAACAATCTCACTAACTTAAATAAATTAAACAGTGAGTTAACTGTTTGAGACGTCAACCATTAAATTCCATTTTTGTTGCCTCTTAATAATTTTCAACTCGATGATCACCGATAAAAAATCACCGTGTATAAACATTTTGTTTACTTACAGTTTTCTTTTGCGACAAACGTTTAGGTAGATGTTAGTTTATGTTATTTATGTTTTATTTTATGTTTTTCGGTTGGTCTAAAAATGGCCTATTTTTCTTTTGCCACACATTTTATTGCATAAGTACCAACGTTTCATCGAATGATTTAAATATCGAAAATTGTATGATCGAAATTGTTTAGTACTCGTACTATTTTCTCGACTGGTTTTGGGTGTAACGTTGTTATTCCGAATATTTTTACCACTATTACTTTTTAATTTTCCATTATCAGACCTGTTAATAAATCGGAGAAATACTGGAAAATGGCCGAATCTTAAGTACCTACCCGAAACCGACGTGCGTGCATGACTCGATGTATGAATGTGGAAGAAGCGAAAGAAATTTGTCAAGACCGTAGCAAATGGAAAGAAGTGGTCTCTGTCTACCCCTCTGGGAAACAGGCGTGATAAAAAAAAATTAATGTATGTATGTATTACCTGTTAATTACTTACATTTTACAGAGGTTGTGTTTGAAAAACAAATATTCATATAGATTGACCCTGACCTGAGGCGAAGTCGAAGGATATCCGCTTCGCGGAGCTCCTATTCCGCGTAGTTGTGGCGCTTCGCGGTTTGATACAATTCTAACCTAACCTCTATAGGTTAGGTGAGTAATCATGTGACCTAGGTAGGTAAATGTTTAATATACTCATATACTCATTTATTCATAATATTATTAGAATATTACATGTCACGTTATAATAATTACAAAAATTACATTTAAAGTTAAGGTACAAAATTAAATTATTTATCCGGTACAATATTACAATGTCTTCATGTCTGCAATATTGCAATGTTTTATTAATATATACCATTGCTAGTGACCCTGCCTACGAAGCTAGAGGTCCTGGGTTCGAATCCCGTTAAGGGCAGATATTTGTGTGATGAGCGCAAATTTCTCTGTATAAGAATTTATATCGCCCATATAGTACAAGCCCAGAGCTTAGTTTGGGACTAGGTCAATTGGTGTGACAGTCCCCTGATATTTATTTATTTATTTATTTATTCACCCGCGTGGTTGCCGGGTTAGAATAGCGCCACTCCATGTCTTCCCGTGGATGTCGTAAGAGGCGACTAAGGGAATAAAGGCGTATAGTACCTACTGTTAGGCGATGGGCTTGCAACCTGTCACTAATACACTGGTAGACATCTTAGCCTAAGTGTGCAAAATGTGGTTACAGAATTATCAAGAAATTTTAAGAATTGTTGGTAATTCTGTAGCTCTGCCTACCCCACTCTGGGAATAAAGGCGTGGGTTAATGTATGTATGTGTATGTAATACTAATATTATATCAAACATTTTCGAGAAAAATCTTCAGCACATTTTAGACCAAGCGAAGGGCACCCTTTTTTCAGAACACCTCTTAAAACAGTTAGTGTTCATTTTTATTTCCCTACGGAACCACCTGAAATCGCCCCCGCTCGCGCTTGTCGCCAGTAATCGGTCAACAACTCGGTTGCGTTAAAAGCTTGCGTCCCGTATCTGGTGCCGTACCGCGTGTTTGGCAAATGACGTGGCACTTGACAAGTGCTTCGAGGCTTTAGGGGACCGCTTAACCCCCTATGGGAAAAGAGGGGGTTATAAACATACACGGGGGCAAAAATATAAAAATATTCCTTGTGCAGGGTCCGTCTGGATCGCTACCACCATCTTATCCATTAACCTACCGCCAAACAGCAGTGTTCGCATTGTTGTATTCCTGTTTGGGGATAAGACAGCCGGTGAAATGACTAGCATAGAGGCATTCAATCTTAGTCCTCAGGGTTGGCAACGCATTTGCAGTCTTTGGATTGCATTGCAGTCTTGTGAATGCGAATGTCTATGGGTCACAGTTTCCACTTACAATCTGGCCTGTGTGCTCGTTTGTCTTCCCTATGCCATAAAAAAAATGCTTTGTAATTTATAATATACTAAGACGAAAATTAACACTGGGTTAAGACACTAACTCGTGTTAGTACACGTCAAATTCATACGACAACTGTAATTTTAACTCGAGAAATATATAATCAAATAACTATAAAGAAAACATTTAAGACTCAGAAATATCTTAGGCAGAAATACCATGGAAACATTTCTGAAACATCTTTTAATTTAAAAGTCCTATTTTCTTTGTAACTGCTAATGTCTGTGTATACTTAAAACTAAATTTAATATATTCGTATTTTCTATTCAAAGAATGTGATCATTAACACCTTACCACTCCTCTTCTCATTTCACAAATACACTCAATCACATCTTTATCACAAACAAATAAAGTTCAATATGTATTGAAAAAACTGTACATGACATTTTGATACTTTGTCGAACACCATGTTTAATTTGTACTTTACTTCGAACTTATGTGAACACGTATAAGGTTGATGATGGTTTGATTTTGCTGTTGATTTAAGTTGGTATTTAAATTATGTATTATAACAGTTTTGACACTTTCTGTCATAAATTTAACAAAATGGCGTCCGTAATAGGACAAATTGCATAGACTAATATAATTAAATCGATAGATTTGTTTGAATTAGTTAAAGAAATAACACGTAAGGCGGAAGTTAGTTTAATAATTTTATTTATATAGATTTTGGTCTGCATAGGTATGAGTGGCGAAAAAGAGGGGAGGCCTTTTACCCAGCTGAGCAGTGGGACACAAAAAATGGAAGTAAAAAAATGAAAAAAGGTCACGACGAATTACGATACCTCTCCTTTTTTTTAAGTCGCTTAATATGCACAAATTGTGCCACGGTAAAGATACTTAGGGATTTTTGTACATAAAAATATTATAAAAAATAGATAATAACAGTTTCCAGTCCCGTGTGGTTGCCGTTTTAGAATAGTGCCACTCCATATCTTCCCGTGGATGTCGTAAGAGGCGGCTAAGGGAATAAAGGCGTGTAGTACTGTTAGGCGATGGGCTTGCAACCTGTCCCTAATACACTGGTAAACGTCTTAGCCTATTGTAAAATGTGGTTACAGAATTATTAACATTTTTTTAGAATTGTTGGTAATTCTGTAGCTCTGCCTACCCCACTCTGGGAATAAAGGCGTGAGTTTATGTATGTATGTATGTACAATAATAGTTTCTTACAATGGTGTATCCTATTTATATTATAAATGAGAAAGCTTGTGTGTGTGTGTTACTCGTCGACTCTGCAACGGCTGGACGGATTTGAATGAAATTTGGAATAGAAATAGCTTATACCCTGGATTAACACATAGGATAGGTACTTTTCATCCCGGAAATTATTCCCGAGGGAATAAAGTTAATCGAAATCTACGCGGACGAAGTCGCGAGCAAAAGCTACTTTTTCAATATTTTTAAATATAAACTACTCCCTTTAAAGGATTTCCTAAAGGAAACCCTTGAAATAGAGTAGATTGTTAAGCAAGGGATTAAGGGAGTGTGAAATTGTTGAAATGGTGAGCAATAAAATTCACGTTTTTTTTATAATAATAATAAATATAATAAATATAAGGGGACAATCTCACACCAATTGACCTAGTCCCAAACTAAGCTCTAGGCTTGTACTATGGGTACTAGACAACGATATAAATACTTATATAGAGAAATACATACTAAAATACATTAGAAACCATCCATGAATCAGGAACAAATATTCGCGCTCATCACACAAATATCTGCCCTTACGGGATTCGAACCCAGAACCGCGTATTGTATGGGAACCCTTAGAATTTATTTTAATTTCGGTTTTATTGTTAAAGTGAATATACCTACAATGCAAACGGCAAAAACGGAAAAAAACACGTTTGGTGTATGGGAAACCCTTAAATAATTTTATTTTATTCTGTTTTTCAACTGTCTAGCTGTCACGGTTCATGAGATACCGCCTGGTGACAGACAGATAGACAGTGGAGTCTTACTAATAGGGTCCTGTTTTATGGGTACGGAACCCTAAAAACGAAAAAAAATATGTTATAATTCCGCTATACTTTTAAGCAACTGTCTCCTTAAACGCCAAATACGTCTTTTATAGTTTTAATAATAATATTAAATTAGAAAGAACACTATAATACCAGACTATCCAAATGTTTAGACGGCCATAGATCTTGATACTTTAAGTGAAATAACGACGTAACTGTATTTATTCTTATTGCGAAAACGCCTTTATTCATTAGAACATCGAGTTGAATTTAATCTAAGTGCTAAGTTGCAGATATCTTTAAAAGATAGACCATGTTGTATGTGTGCTAACTACAAAATTATTCAAATTAATGTATTAAAGGATAATTTATTATAGAAATCAATGAACTATGTGCTTAAGGACGAGGTTATGCGATATAGAACCAATTTAATGCAATAATCTCACTAATAATAAGAAAATGACTAAGATTGAAAAGGGCATGCTTCGATGGTTCGGTCATTTGGAAAGGATGGATGAAAGATTGACGAAAGAGATATACAGATCGAAAGTGAGTGGACGGGTCGGAAGGGGCCGCCCTAGGCGTACTTTTTCGAGTCAAATCGGAGAAATACTAGAAAAGCGCCGAATCTTAAGTACCCAAAACCGACGTGCGTGCATGACTCGATGTATGAATGTGGAAGAAGCGAAAGAAATTTGTCAAGATCGTGGCAAGTGGAAAGAAGTGGTCTCTACCTACCCCTCTGGGAAACAGGCGTGATTTATTGTATGTATGTTTGTATGTATGTACGTATACTCTTTATTGTACAAGAAAAAAAAAGAAAAACACAGGCAGGCAATATAACAAAAAACAAGTGCAAAGGCGCACTTATCCCTTTAAGGCATTTTTCCAGATAACCCTTGTTGAAAAAAGAAAAATGATTATATGGTTTTGTGTGTAGGTTTTTCTAAATCAAAAATTGGTTTGCGTTTTACCTGGGCCCCTAGGCAAGCCGCATTACGCTAACTAGCGTTTCTATTCGTTTGGTTTTTAAACCAATGGTATCACTAAATGAAGTGATACGAATTCAAATTCCCGATTTGAAAGTTATCAATGTTATCATATAGTGTACTAGCGACCCGCCCTCGCTTCGCTTCGGTTTATTTGAGTTTTCTATAACACACGTACATAAAACAAATTTATTATACATAAAAACCTTCCTCTTGAATCACTCTATCTACTAAAAAAAACCGCATCAAAATCCGTTGCGTAGTTTTAAAGATCTAAGCATACATAGGGACAGACAGCGGGAAGCGACTTTGATTTATACTATGTAGTGATAAGCTATCTTCATTCCAAATTTCATCCAAATCCATTCAGCCGTTGCAGCGTGATGGAGTAGCAAACATACACGCACTTACGCATTTAGGATAAAGTCACCAGTAGTCAGCTAGTGACCTGTAGTCGGCCTCTTCGTATACTTTGTATGAGTGGGAAGAGTGAGAAGATATATTTCCAACTCTTCGCACTCTCTCTCTCTCTGGCTGACCACTGGTGACTTTACCCTATATAATAATATTTTATAGAACTCGTTTTTTGCTCTTCGTATAAAGTTGCCTATTCCAGGCTATAATCTATCTCTGTGCGAAATTTCATCCAGATCTGTTGAGCCATTCATTCAGTAGTAAGATTAGTTACACGGTTTGGACATGATAAGCAGATAATGATTTAAAAAAAAGTACAGTAGGTTTTTTTTTTGTTGACTGTAACTTATTTCTACCATCTACTGGGGGATTATTATGACATGGCTATGCAGAGTATGTAGTTTATTTTACGGTGAGCGTAAAGGACAGAGCTATGGCAGTTATATAGCTCTGTCCCTTTCTCGCAGCGTAATCTGAACTGCATAGTTATGTCAAATAACCCCCCTCCCCCCCCCTGTCTTAATCTTAGCCTAATTGCACAAAATGTGGTTACAGAATTATTAACAAGTTTTGAGAGGTATTAGTAATTCTGTAGCTCTGCCTACCCCACTCTGGGAATAAAGGCGTGAGCTTATGTATGTATGTAACCCCCCTGTAGTGTTAAAAAGATAAAGACCTCCTTCATTCTAGCATACCGCCATCTTTCGCGACCGCCGGCGATGCCACCATTTATTATATTACATAAATCGAATATAAAACGGCCACTAGGTGTCGCTACAGAGAATTAGTCTAACTGTTGTAGTAACAGGTTTTTTGGACAAATATTAGATAAATAAAACCCACGACATAATGATGACCTCTGCTTTCAGAGCTGATATCTCTTAAACGGCTAAACTGATTTTGACGAAACTTAGCTAAAAACCACCGCTAAAAAATCTGCTTGCAAACAAACAAAACCGCATCGAAATCGGTTTACTGGTTTAGAAGCTTCGTTGCCATATACACAGATACACACGTCAAACTTCACTACATAGTATAAAACAAAGTCGCTTCCCGCTGTCTGTCCCTATGTATGCTTAGATCTTTAAAACTACGCCACGGATTTTGATGCAGTTTTTTTTAGTAGATAGAGTGATTCAAGAGGAAGGTTTTTATGTATAATAAATTTTGTTTTATGTACGTGTGTTATAGAAAACTCAAATAAACCGAAGCGAAGCGAGGGCGGGTCGCTAGTATCTTATAAAACCCCTCTTTTATAACCTTAATGTGTCATTATATTACCTAAATGAAAGGGTTCGTTATGAGGATCTCAAATATATTTTTGTTATTATTGTAGAATAAATAGTTTTGATTTTATTAATGAAAAGATGAAAATTTACCACTACACGAAAATTAGTCACACAATAGAGTATTTGACAACATTGAAATTAAATTGTTTTCTTATTAACAATAGATAAACATGAAAATACTAGGAAAACACCAATCTATTATTTGTGTTTTGCTATTTTAAGATTTTTAAATTCATAAAATCCAACAATAAGGAGGCTGTTTGATTGTGACGTCACAAGATTACTAATCCATATAAATTCCATAGTAGCGTTTTTGATGTTTCATAAAAATAATCTGATTTGACTTTTGTCAAATACCGTATTGTAGGGATACTAAACTTTTCGTCGCACAACGAAACTTTTTCGTCCTCGTCGTATGTATTTTTTTTTTTTTTTTTTTTTATGGCATAGAGAAGGCAAACGAACACACAGGCCACCTGATGGTAAGTGGAAACTGTGATCCATAGACATTCGCACTCACAAGACTGCAATGCAATCCTAAGACTGCAAATGCGTTGCCAACCCTGAGGACTAAGATAGAATGCCTCTATGCTAGTTATTTCACCGGCTGTCTTACCCCCAAACCGGAACACAGCAATGCGAACACTGCTGTTTGGCGGTAGGTTAATGGATAAGATGGTGGTAGCGATCCGGACGGACCCTGCACAAGGTCCTACCACCCGCAAAATATTGGATATTGTATGGTTAACTGTGTTTATCTGTGGTCCAACTTTTTGGTCCTCACCCATATTGATTGTGAGATGGGTGGATGTGAAATGCCTGAACAGTGTACTTTAGTTTATCTTCGTGAATGTCTAAATTTGTAAAGTACGGTCATGAGCGTTAATTTGGGACCCATTTCAAGAAAAATATGCTTGAAGTCGTCAATGTCATTAGAGATGTCAAGTCATTTGTAACTTTTAGGAAACTCAAAGTTACTGTTGTAGAATGTCAGATTGATTTTGGACCTGAGGTGGGTACCAAATTAAATGTCGTGACTTTAGCTGTAATGTGTTTATGTAATATAGCAATAAATGTTTTTTTAAATGACGACGCGATAGCCTAGTTGGTAGTGACCCTGCCTACGAAGCTAGAGGTCCTGGGTTCAAATCCCGGTAAGGGCAGATATTTGTGTGATGAGCGCAAATATTTGTTCCTGACTCATGGATGTTTTCTATTTAAGTATATAATATATACTTAAATAGAGAAATAGAGAGAGAAATATATTATATGGAAATATTTTATGGATTATTCCATTTAAAATTAAAGTCACGACCTGCCTAAATGGGGTCCATTATCGTGGACCCCCATTTAAATCTTATGGACCCCTTGCAGGTTGTCGTAAACCCCTGGGGGTCGATATAGACCACTCTGGAGATCACTGAGCTAGTTGAAACAAGCAAGTCCCGGCTTCAATTCCCGAATGTACGATGAGCACGACTCTTGGATGTCTATATTTTTCTATATACTTACGTATGTTTAACTGAACTACGCATGATATTTGATATTATATTATATTTAATTTAATATTTATAGCTTTATAATGCTAGACTAAGTAGTATCATTGTAGTATTAAATATGGTTAAAAAACGACTGACTGCTGAGTTTCTTGCGGCGTTTCTTCTCGGCAGTGGTCTCCTCTTGGGAAGCGCTGGTAGATTCTTGACGTGTAGAAATGCCCGTGCGGGGTACTTCCTGAATAAATATCTTTTGTCGTTGTCTAGTACCCATAGTACAAGCGTAGAGCTTATTTTTTGACTAAATAGGTTAATTTGTATGAGACTTTCCTCTTTCCTCCCGCGTGGTTGCCGGGTTAGAATAGTGCCACTCCATGTCTTCCCGTGGATGTCGTAAGAGGCGACTAAGGGAATAAAGGCTTGTAGTACTGTTAGGCGATGGGCTTGCAACCTGTCACTAATACACTGGTAAACATATTAGCCTGATTGTGCAAAATGTGGTTACAGAATTATTTATTTATTTATTTATTTATTTATTAGGTTCACCAACAATTGTTTACACTTTAATTACTTTAGTAGCTTGCGTACAGTTAATTACTAAATCAACAAGTTTTTAAAGTTGTTAGTAATTCTGTAGCTCTGCCTACCCCACTCTGGGAATAAAGGCGTGAGCTTATGTATTTATTTATTATTTATTTATTTATTTATTTATTTATTTATTTATTTATTCAATCAATTTGTAATTTACAGAGTGATCCATTGCATTACAAACTTAACCTAAAACTTTATTAAACATGTTTCTAAAATATTCTTATTTCTATACCATTCATTCCCTCTCAATCACTCTCGAAAAAAAAGTATGTATGTATGTATGTACTTTCCCCTTGTTTTGACGATTAATATACGTCTGTAAGCTTCTCGAAAATGCCAACTAATCCTTCTCTATTGACCACGAGATCTTGAACATCCTTCGATGACACAAGTATCAAGTATACTTGGTCTGTGTGCGATCCGTCACGTCTTACATCTGTGCTCTCAGTCTTGATACTTGGTTTTTATTTCGAATAATTAAGCTTTTTTTTTATTGATACTTTTATTCTGTTGCAATATGGTATGAATGATCTGTTTATATCTATTTAAAGTAACGCTGTGAAATATCAGATGATTTTCGGGACAGAACTCCATTTTACTGCCAAAA
Organism: Acleris laterana; assembly: GCA_963966035.1. Classification (NCBI taxonomy): domain Eukaryota; kingdom Metazoa; phylum Arthropoda; class Insecta; order Lepidoptera; family Tortricidae; genus Acleris; species Acleris laterana. Next base: position 7,763,488 of record OZ014467.1, on the reverse strand, counting down.
AAAATGTATACTTAGTTCTACTTTTTGCGGTTGGAAATGTATGAAAAATTACAAACAAGTTGGTTTGCTTGGTTATTCCGACTTTTACGAGCAAACTATAGTCATATATACCTAGTATTTTTATTATGATTACAAATAGCTGGTAGATAAGTATAGTATAAAATTGTTTTCTCAAAACTCCATCTTTTTTAAAAGAAACTTCAGAGAGAAGAACAATGGGCAATGGTTGTCTGGAAGAATTCGCTAATTAAAAATAACACAGGTAAACTTTTAATTGTCGGTACTGCTTATATGTAATGTTTTTGTTTGGAGTACAATAAAGTATTTTGTATTAATAGTAATTATTATTTATTTATTTGCTAAAAACATGGCATAACAAAAGGGATTTCAGTTAATGGACAGTTCACATATTTAACCATAAAAATATAGGCATGCAATTGTTACCTTATTTACTTCAGCGAGTCTAGACTACTATTGACCATTGCCTAACAATATAGAAATTGCATTCAGATGGATATAACTAAAACTAATAATAATACATTAACAAATTTTATATCAAATAAGTTCCCTAACATATAAAATAGTAAGTTATTAATTTATTTTGTCAAAAAATACATTTAAACTGTAAAAACATTTGGAGATCAGGGTTTTTTTGTAATTTTCTGTTATTTAATGTTTATAATTCGTTCGGCAAATTATTGAATATCTTGACACACATAACTATACAACTTTTACGCAACTTTGATAGTATATTGTATTGTATGGTAATGGGAAAAAATGTCCCCCCCCCCCCACCAACAAAAATAGAACATGTCTCAGTTTTTACATCTTGGCAACACGATGTATTCTTATGACAGTTATGACAACGATAGTCCTATGTACGGGGATTTCTTGGAAAATCATATACTTACCTACTATAAACACATTCGTGGCTTGCTTGCCTGAAAGGTTCATTAAAATAATCCATCCAATTTGCAAATAAACTAGATTTTTTGTCTTTTTTTGGGTCATAACAAATTGACAAGAGGCAGACGACCCAGCCGAAGTTACTTTTAAAGGGATAGAGAGAGTTAATGTCGTGTCATGTCAACATGTCAAGAACCTGACAACCAATAGAGAGGAATTGTGGACACTGGCAAGAGCACAGCAGAGCTATAAAGTTATAGAGGAACAAATTGACTGTTGGAGGGTGGGGTCAGGGTCCATACAAAATCCCCTATAAACTTTTCCGTAGAGGCAAGACAAGAGCCTATTAAAAAACAGAACAAACATAATTATATAAACAAAAGTATCAAAACCAGTCGGTCGCAGTGTGTCAATAGCAACGATTATGCGCGTGATTAATTACATGCGCAGGCGCAGCGCGCGAGTAATGTGGCCTAATGTTGGGGGTCCGCGGGCAGTCCGCAAAACCATCTACAAGGTGCCTAACTTGACGTAAATATTACAGCAAAAAAAAGGGGATAGAAGCTTTCCGCCTACATCTCGATATGGCTAGGTAGCTGATACGACCAGATCGCTTTGTGACTACATCTCGGTCTGACTAGATCGCTTTTTTCCTAGATCGCTATACGACCAGATCACTTTACGACAGCATCTCAAAAAGTCCGAGTCGCTAAATTACCACATTGTTTTTTTCACCTTATGTCTGTCTTAGCAATATTGACGGAGCCCCGCATGGCGGGGCTCCTATTCCTGGGTTGTTTGCCCTTCGGGCATTTGAAGTTACCTAACGAACCTAACCTACCTAGTAACGCAAACGAAGTAGTCATTTTGCAACTCGGACTTTTAGCGATCTGGTCGTATTACGATCTAAGCACAAAGCGATCTAGTCAAATCGAGATGTAAGTAGTTGCAAAGCGATCTGGTCGTATTTGCTACCTAGTCCTAACGAGATGTGGACCTAAAGCTTCTATACCAAAAAAGGGCCCCTTCTTACCGACGTGTAAAAGAGCTCTTATGTGGAAAATTAAATTAAATGTTGTTATTTTATGATAGAATTGTCATTGTGAAGATATATTCTAGAAACCATAAAATGTAGAGTAAGATGATGTATGTATGTATATAAACCCTGCACGATCTCTGTATAGAAACAAGTTATTCGTGTCATTATCAAACCTATCACATGTGTTGCGACTCGCCCTCGCTTCACTTCGGTTTATGTGAGTATGATATATAGCCTTTAGCCTTCCTCGATAAATGGGCTGTCTAACACTGAAATAATTTTTCAAAGTGGACCAGTAGTTCCTGAGATTAGCGCGTTCAAGCAAACAAACAAACTCTTCAGCTTTATAATATTAATGTTGATAAATCTTTTATTTTTATTTAAATTTTGGAAATAGCAGTGTACCTTAATCGGGAATCGAACTGGTCAAATTATCAAATAGGATAATTAAAAAGCATTTTTTTTAAAAGCATACGACTTTTAACGTACTTAAAGACTGTACACGATAAAATCTGGCCATGCATGATCTGGTGTATCTTTGCGATGAATGCATATTTTCAAGCAGTTTTTTTTTAATATGTTGTATAATTATAATACTATATAATGAAATAAAATCGTATCATAATGTATGGGTATGTGTTAGTTTTCGCCAAATATATTCTATCATACCTTTCATCTCTTGTACAGCGTTTTTTGACAATATTCACTCACTTCCTGCTTCTACGCCACAACTGTATTTATATTGTTACAAGCAGTTTTACCCACAATAGAATGTCGTCTTACGAAAAAAATACTTTTTGAAACTCATTTCTATTTGTAGTAGTCAGGAAGACTTTTTACTCCAAGCACTGAAAGTTGTTTTTGTATGGGAGGCATTTATTTGTCAAAAAGTCAAATTCGCCAAAGTTAAAAAACCTCAGAACTATCTTAATCTGAATATAATTAGGAAAGTTTTAACTATTGTGGTAAGATAATTTAATAACGTATAATTTGGCTTGTATAATTAAAAATAATAAAATGTTTTAAAACGGAGAATTTGGTAAAGACTGTCAGAAGATCGTGGACAAAAAAATAAAGGTACTGTGGATTATATAAGGGTCTAAGATACAGACGCTCTTACATTTTATTATGATTGTATTTTTATTATGTAGTTTCATAACCACTGACTATTACAAAAAAGTGCTGCTTGAAAATTAGCATTCATTAAAAAAATACACCAGATCATGCATGGCCAGATTTTATCGTGTACAGTCTTTAATACAAAAAGCATACAATAATTATAAAACCCCCTAAACAATTTATGTAACGAGAGATGATGGCGTGATAAAAAGGAAAAATTATACAGAACCCTTTAAAATATACGACGACTCGGTTGTACCAACCTATGCCGCTTAACGTTAAGAACAACTCCGGATTATTTCCATAGACACTGACGGATGTGTCCATTTAGTCTATGATGAATTTATTGTCTATGCGCGTTCCGGATTCAAAATAAACAGTTCGAAATTAAGCGTTATAGAAACTTTATTTGATTTGGGAACGTTTTTTATTTAACTTCATTCACAAAACATTTGCAGAGTGAATATAATTGAATACCGGTTTTTTTAAAGATGTTTTTATAAAATCACTAGTTTCTGCCCGCGACTTCGTCGGCGTAGATTATTCCCTCGGGAACTTTTATATTTTTCGGGATAAAAAGTAGCCTATATGTTAATCCAGTCTATAAGCTATCTCCATTCCAAATTTCATCCAAATCCGTCCATTCGTTGCTTCGTGAAGGAGTAACAAACACACACACACACAAACTTTCGTATTTATTTATTTATTAATAATATTACACACATTTATAATATTAGTACAGATGTAGTGCAAAATGATTTTCCTTCGGGAAAACTCGGATCTCAATCGGAATACGATGGCACCCGAACTGTCAATCAATGATTGTATTAAATGAGTGACGTTTTCATGTCCATTAAAATGGAACTTTATTGTTTAGTGTCAAATGACAAATGCTGTCATTTGTCACTTTGTCATTTGACACTAAACAATAAAGTTCCATTTTAATGGACATGAAAACGTCACTCATTTAATACAATCATTGATTGACTGTTCGGGTGCCATCGTATTCCGATTGAGATCCGAGTTTTCCCGAAGGAAAATCATTTTGCACTACATCTGTAGGATTCTTATAGACATTTGTCTAAAAAGCATAAGTCCTTTTTTTATTGATAATACTTAGGTACTGAGTTTTTTTTATTAAATAAGTAATATCACTGTTTACTACGTCCGCTTTGAACTAGTGGTCGGAATGAGGTCCTTTTGTTTGGAACCGCGTTATTTTTTTAGCTGTGAAAGTCCAAAAATAAAAGTAGACAAGTAAAATGGAGAATTCGGTAATCAATAAAATACCAATACAAAAGTTATTTCAAGAAACTGACGAAATAAAAACAAAACGGTGATAATTTTAATTTAATCCCAATGGTATTTTGGGCCGAATCTTAAGTACCCGAAACCGACGTGCGTGCATGACTCGATGTATGAATGTGGAAGAAGCGAAAGTTTGTCAAGATCGTAGCAAATGGAAAGGAGTGGTCTCTGCCTACCCCTCTGGGAAACAGGCGTGATTTAATGTATGATATTTTATCAAAAGATTTTTTTACTTGTTGAATAAAAAGTAGTTTACTACTTTCCCAAGCCTTAGTTTTCTAACTGGTACCAATTAGCTACATAATTTCTTTATAAGGAAGGCCTGTCGTTCCAAGAATAATCTACTTAGAGCTTGTAGCATATTCTCTACCAAGGACCTTTATTATAACTATATATCGCTAACTCGTGGCATTTAAGTAGCACTTCAAATCAAATCAAATAAGTTTATTTGCTAGAATACAGTTATAAATTAAGGTGTTACAAATAATGTTCCAGTGTATTCAGCCCGCATGCAAGCGTGCAAATATTTTGTTGGTTTTAAATCTACTTAACAAGTCAAAAAGTAATAGTAATAATAATAATCTGAGTTATAATACGTTTATATTCAATTTTAAATAATCTTGAACACTATAAAAACATTTATCCATGAGCCATTTTGGCTGTATGCGCTTGAAAAGGCTTCCGTAAGCGACTTCATACTTTCTGGTAGATGGCTATAAATTTCTATGCACATGTTGTACACATTCCTACCATACATTGCCTTGTTACAAAGAGGTTTGTACATTAGACACATACTTGACAGATTGGTGATGAGACAAGTTTCCTAGGTGACTTTTCAGATAAGATAAAATAATAAATTAATATTACCTACACGGTCTTAACATATTGACGAAGTAGGTTTGATCACTAGTTTAAAAACATCAATGTCAATGTCAATGATATTGTCATTCATTTACTTACTCGTAGGGGTCTATGACTGGCTGTCATTCTGAAAACATCTGTCCAATTATTAAATTTTTTGAAAATTATTTTATTGTTGATTTTGGTCCGCAAATCCAGGGCAGTTTTGTGGGACAACTTGTAACATTAATGAAGAACTTGCATTGAATAAAATAATAGTGAAAAGATGGTTCCAAATGAGTTAGCGGTCAAGATCACACCAAGCCATTGAAGTGGATGCCCGCCATCTTCAAGGGGCACGACTATGACTGGAAGACTTCGACGACAGGACAGGATTCACCGTACAACGTTGCTTATAATATATATAGGTACTTGACATTGGCAAAATTACGTTATTATGTAGACGCCATTAAATAAATAAATAATAATAATAATACTTACTCGTAATAATTATTATGAGACGTCGTGAAACAGTTTTTTCCAAATAATGAAGGAAATCATTAGAGAGCATCTAGAATTCCTACTACAAGGTGACAAAAGTAGAAGACTAGTAGAAATATTAATTGTTTATCACGAATGTCATATATTAAATGATTGAAAATAGTTTTTTTCTAATTGGCTTCCTTTTTTGACTCGTACAGGAAGAACATTGTCACATAACTGGTCTCTAGAAACTGTCAAGTGCTATGTGCATGTGTAATTATAACCCTTAGATACAATGCGATTTTAAGTACAAATTGGTAACAGTCTAATCTATACATTCGGTCACGAGCGTTAATTTGGGACCCATTTTATTTTACCACTTTGTTGGCGTGACTTATATGTATATTCATGCCAAATTACAGCTTTCTAGCTCTAAGGGTCTCTGAGCTAGGCTGCGGATGGACGAACATGGCGAAACTATAAGGGTTCGTAGTTTGACTACGGAACCCTAAAAAGTAACTATTGTATGCTATTGCCGTAAAACATTTTCAATAAAAGTATTGACATGGAGTTAATTACTTAAGTAACTCTCCGACCACCGCTGACGAGGTTTCTGCAGTGCAGTGTTTGGAAATTGTTATATTAGTCTCCATTTTTTTTTTATGGCCTGATGGTAAGTGGAAACTGTAACCCATAGACATTCGCATTCACAAGACTGCAATGCAATCCTAAGACTGCAAACGCGTTGCCAACCCTGAGGACTAAGATGGGATTGAAATGCTGATTGAAATGTTGAAATGCTGATAGAAAAGTACCAAGAGTTCAACAGACCACTGTACATTGTCTTTATCGATTACCAAAAAGCATTTGATTCTTTGCTCCACTCGTCAATATGGGAAACTCTAATCTCTCAAGAAGTTCCACTAGATTACATAAAGGTCTTAAAAAATATCTACGAAAACAGTACTAGTAGAGTGAAACTAGAAACTACAGGGCCACCCATACAAATAAGTAAAGGCGTACGGCAAGGCGACCCACTCTCGCCAACTATCTTCATAGCGGTGCTAGAGGCCATCTTTAGTAAGCTAAACTGGGAAAAAGCTGGCATAAATATAAATGGATGCTACATGGGTGAATTGCAAAAATATTGTACATAGTTAAGGGCTTAATTGAGGCAACGTTAACTTTCTTCAATTGTTTTTCCTTTGTGTAACGAAAGTTATGCATATGATTATATGACTAATCATCGTTACACAAAGGAAAAAGTTAAGGATTGTTAAGGGTTTTTTAATTGAGCCCTTAACTATGTACAATATTTTTGCAATTCACCCACATGAGTCACTTGAGATTTGCCGACGACATAGTCCTGATATCTGAAAGTACAAACCAACTGCAAGAAATGATAAACACTCTACACGAAGAAAGTCGTAAAGTGGGCTTAAATATTAATCTAACAAAAACTAATGTCATGACGAACCATATTAAAATACCTATATATCTCGAATCTGCATCCTTAAAATATGTTGATGCCTATATCTATCTGGGAAAGCAAGTTTCCTTCAGCCAACAAAATAACGAAAGGGAAGTGGAGAGAAGAGTTGACATCACATGGAAAAAGTTCTGGAGCCTCAAAGAAATACTCAAAAGCGATATGACCATACGGACGAAAACTAAAGTCATGAACACCTGCCTACTCCCCTCTTTAACATACGCCTGCCAAACTTGGAAATTTACCAGAAAAGTAAAAATGAAAATTACATCCTGCCAAAGGAGCATGGAGAGAAGCATCTTAAAAATTAAGAAAATCCAAAAGATCCGACATTCTGATATAAGACAGAAAACAAAAGCCATTGACGCTCTCAGCTACTCACAAAAGCTTAAATGGCGATGGGCTGGACACGTAGCGAGACTTAGCGATAACCGCTGGACTACAAAGACCACATCATGGACAGGTCCACTAGGACAGAGAAGAAGAGGAAGACCAAACGCACGATGGGTAGACGATATAATAAAAGTAGCAGGTATTCAATGGCCACGAGCGGCAGAGAACAGAGAGCACTGGTCATCTCTGGAGGAGGCCTTTACCTTTCATTGAGAGGGTTCTTGCTAAAAACCCAAACTATATATATAATTTATTTAAATCAATATAATTTAAATCAACATATTTAAATCAATCAATAAAACTATTTTATTACCTTACGATTTTGCATGCAAAACATTATTGAAATTGTAATTTCGTTATAGCAAGAAATAAAAGGCTTTTTATTTATTTATTATATTAGTCTCCATTTTTTTTTTATGGCCTGATGGTAAGTGGAAACTGTGACCCATAGACATTCGCATTCACAAGACTGCAATGCAATCCTAAGACTGCAAACGCGTTGCCAACCCTGAGGACTAAGATGGGATGCCTCTATGCTAGTCATTTCACCGGCTGTCTTATCCCCAAACCGGAACACAACAGTGCGAACACTGCTGTTTGGCGGTAGGTTAATGGATAAGATGGTGGTAGCGATCCGGACGGACCCTGCACAATTTGTAAGTATACAGTATGTAAACTTACTAAAATCATCTCTTTCAACCAGTTGCTAGGCTAGTTGAGTTAAGTGTTTTACCACATTTTTTGCTAGTGTGTGTCGAATATTTTTAATTTTATCATTGCATAAAAATTATAACATCTCACCTTTTTTAAAGTCGGTTAACCCTAAAATTATCATCCCATGTGTAATGTTTACATCGTTGTTCAGTGCCCATTATAAGACCCGTATGTAAAGTTTTCATCGTAACAGATTATTGAACTAGCGTTCAGTGCATTCTTTATTTAAATTTGAAAAAGTGTTAAGATTTCAATAATTTATATACCCCAACCTTATCTATCGCCTAGACATGCTCGGGTTCAAATAAATGGTTTTAGTAAGTTTACATACTGTACACCGTGTTTTTATTGATTTACGATAACTTTAAGGGGACGTTCTTTAGGTTAAACAAAGTTAATTTCCCGAAGACAGACATATGATAACTCGTACGGTTATAAAGATATTCAATTATTAAAATTAATCAGTTAATCACGTTAAACTAATGTAAAAGGCTCTTAATTGATACCTAACAATTTTCTTTTAATTACCTATTATGAGTAAAGAGTTTTCAATTGTTAGGTTTATAGGTACAACACGAAGGTTAAAGAAAATAGGTATCTTATGTTACGTATACGAGTATTCACATGACATTAAATTGAATGAAATTCAAGTTGGTTTTCCTAGTCCTCAGTAACTGCTGTATTTTGAAAGCTGTCTCTTTTCATCAAAGAGGGTTAAACCGCCTATAACGACGCCCTATCTTCTATCTTGCTTTACGTTAATTCGCGAAGTCTTAGGAGGGCTAGTAAAACCTATTTACGAATAATCATAAACACACTAATGATTATGTCTATGATATTGAATACCTACGTGTCAATGTAAACTGACAATGTCAAGGAAATGGAAATGTAAATAAAAAATGCCTCGTTTTAATTATCGTCCTGAGGAAGAAGCTGAAATGCACTTCATTTACGGCTTATGTGACGGCAATGCTTCTGAAGCGGCACGAGAATATAGGCGGCGTTATCCCGACCGACGGACGCCTAACCCTCATACGTTCATAAATGTAAGTATTTCTAATGTGTACTTTATTCCTTCATTTATTAGTAACTAGCTGTTGCCCGCGACTTCGTCCGCGTGGAGCTCGTTTACGCGGTTCCCGAGGGAATATTACCTTCCTTTATTATTTTTTTACCTTCCTCTTGAATCACTCTAAGTATCTAAAAAAAACCGCATCAAAATCTGTTGCGTAGTTTGCAAGATATAAGCATACATAGGGACAGACAGACAGACACCGGAAGCGACTTTAATTTATACTATGTTAAGATTATTTTATGTTAAACAAACCGTAATTATTATTGTTACAGTTACACCGACGATTTAGAGAACAGGGTTTAAAACAGACTCCTCACGAAAGGGATATTAATTTGACAGTACAGGACGAAGACGGGATCGTGAACGCAATAATTGAAGATCCGACCTTGTCAACAAGACGTGTGGGGCAAATTTACAATGTAAATCACGATAAGGTTTGGAGAGTTTGGAAGCGGTACGGTCTACATCCATATCATTATCGCAAAGTGCAAGGCCTTTTGTCGCACGATAACTTTTCACGAATTGCATTCTGCCAACGAATGAACGCACTTTTGACAGAAGATCCACAACTAAAATGTAATTATGATACGCACGTTATTGTTAAATACTGGGTAATTAAAATATGAACTTATAAAAAAATCTCTAATAAATAAAAGAGACCCACCTGGGAATCGAACCGGTGACCTCTTACACAGTAAGCAAGATACTTCCCGCCAAGTCAAGCGATCGTGCACCTGTCAAGTGTTATCTTTACTTGTGTGTGTGTATGTCACGCTGACTTGACGTATTTGACACTAACTATGAGTTAACTCTAAAGACCCTTTTAGAATGATTGAAGACAAAACATTTAATTACTTTGTTCTAAACAAAAAAATTTTTTTTTTTTGCAATATTGGAAAATCTAATGTACGTTTTAGTTTTAGTTTTAGTTTGTAGTTTCTATACGTGTACCTAACAATATGCCGAAGTTATCGTAAATCAATAAAAACACGGTGTATAGTTCTAATATTGTTTTATAGTTATATTTTTATGAGTTAATTATGTATGACTCTTTGGTAATATCCTTATATAGCTGTGAATAAAAAATATTGAATAATAACAAAAACACATATTTCATAATTATTAAAATTTATAAAAATAAAAAACCATTTGTTTAATGTATTTTTTTAAGAACAATAAAGTGTTTACATTCATCATACATACATATATCTACAAGATACATTTTATTACTAACTATCTATACATACCTATCTAAGTCGGTCCTTCCAAACCGCTGTGATATCTGACACTATACATACAAGGCCTTTTATAAAAAAAAAAAGACCTTATCTCACTATTTAAAAGTACTTAAGTCAGTAGGCTGAAAACCGTCGATTCCATGGTTAAATAGTTTTCTTTTTAAAACGCGTCAAAATCCAATTCATATTTAACCTTTGCGCGAAACAGGCAACAAAAGATTAAAAAAAAAATGTGGATTAGCATCGACAATAGATTTCAATGGGTTCCAAATTCTATTCAAAAACCTTAAAGTTACCAAGTTACTGAATCAGTTGTGCTATTAATACAACAACGATTTTGAACCCTGTTTTGAATGCGTTAAGAGTCTTGTGATAGTTCATGAATGTTTTCAATAAAATTGCAGAATTACTCAAATTTCTACCGTAATAAAAGGTGTTTTATGATACAAAAGACGGATTCAGAATTAAGTCTTTTCTTAAGAAATATCTGGCGACGCGTTCCAAATTCGAAATTTGAAACTGTCGGATTTGCTCCATTTTTAAAATGGAGGATGAGCCGTACGCTCAAATTGCGCTTTGTAAGCAGGGATTATTTTTTGTTTGTTTATAATTTTTTCTTTGTAAACATATGGGTCATTATTTGGGCGTTTGTTCCGAAACAATCAATATATATTTATTTCGAATAACAAGATCCATACGAGTGTTAGTAACATGTCTTAATATTAGTGGTGTCATCATAATTATAATAAAATTATCATTCACACACGCTACGGAAGACGAACAACTATAATATCTAATTACCATGAATACGTTAACAATACGTGAAACACATTTTAAAATCAAATTTGGAATATAAGTCAAAGTCAGAATGTCAATAAGAATCAAAGTTAAAATTAAAATTAAAATTATTTTCTTTGTAAAAACAAACTTTTGGTACAAAATAAAAGTCATTAACAAAAAATAACACAGCACTAGACGAAAATTAGATAATTAAAATTCAAATCAAACAAACTAAACTTAAGGATGTTACCTAAACGTGCGAATCACTTTCGTCGTCACATTTTTGTAGAAGTAGCCGCAGATTTCGATTTCGTTTCTGGTTGGTATCTAAGTTTACCGGACATCTAACAAATATCCAAAAACGGCATCAAAATATACGCCCAATTCTTCATAAACTAAAAACACGGCGACCATATTATTATTTTTATCAATCATCACTATCACTACATAGTATAAAACAAAGTCGCTTCCCGCTGTCTGTCCCTATGTATGCTTAGATCATTAAAACTACGCAACGGATTTTGATGCGGTTTGTTTTTAATAGATAGAGTGATTCAAGAGGGAGGTTTTAATGTATAACTAATTCTGTTTTATGTACGGGGGTTACAGAAAACTCACATTAACCAAAGCGAAGCGAGGGCGGGTCGCTAGTTTGTACATTAATCAAAGTTTTGATTAATATACATAACGGCGCGCGCTTTATTTTGATCGTTATTTTTAAATTATTCGGGTAGTTGTGATGATGTTGAGATCAGGGGGGTTATTACGACATTGCTATGCAGTTCATTTTACGGTGAGCGTAAAGGATGGAGCTATAGCGGTTACATAACTCTGTCCTTTTCTCTCAGCGTAAAATGAATTGCACAGACACGTCATAATAACCCCACAGGTCTAATTATTTTAAGAGCGGGTAACCCCGAATGGAGTTGTAAGTGTCATGGCGGGCGGGACGACATTCGTTGACAGCTACCCGCCTGTAATGGCTGCTTGCAAACCCATTGGCTCTTAATCCAGATTTATTATTGTAATCCGTGTGTATTTTTAGTGTTTGTTAATTAAATCAAATAGTACAGTGATCACATTACATTCTACGACTTTTATTTTAATAATACCTGCACGAGCACGCCCACTAGTGCCTTACGCGGTTTCAAGATGTCGGATCAAACTCCAGACGCGCCTGTTCGGCTTCCCGACCCGACATACAGGTTTATGAAGAACTCCTCTAAATATTTTTTATAGATATAGATTTAACGCAAAAACAAAGCTATCCATCTGGTCGACAAAGTGCAGAAAACCTTAGAGGATAAGCAAACAGCCCTATGTGCTTTTCTTGATGTGGAAGGAGCCTTCGATAACACGCCCACAAATACCATTCTAAACGGAATGGCATTAAAGGGTGTGGACGGTACCACCATCAACTGGGTTCAGAATATGCTCTCTAACAGGGTGGCATCTCTAACTCTCAATGCAACTTCGCATGAATTCCACACCACACGAGGCTGTCCACAAGGAGGTGTCCCCACTTTTGTGGACCCTAGCAGTGGATCAACTACTTGCATTAATGACGGACCAAGACTATGTCACACAGGGATATGCCGACGACCTTGTAGTCATAATCAAAAGCCCCAGCCTCCACACAATCTCATGTCTAATGCAAGGAGCTCTCAACACCATAAATAAATGGTGTAAAGAAAACGAATTGTCCATAAACGCAAGCAAAACTGTGATAGTTCCCTTCACTAAGAAAAGGAAGCTCGAAAAGCTACTAAATCTTAAGCTTAACGAACAAATAATTCCAATCTCAAGTGAAGTAAAGTATCTAGGGGTCACCTTAGACCAAAAGTTAACTTGGAACTCGCACATAAAAAACATAATACAAAACCGGGCAAGAGCATGTCGGACCATGCTCAGTGTAGGGTTCCGAAGCCGTAACGACAAACACAAAAAACTATCTCAAAAATCAACATGTATGAACCAATTTTCTATTTAAAGTTATTTGGCGCTGTCTTAGATGATTTTTAGTAGGTATAAACCCGTTAGTCGCCTGTATCTCAGGAACTAATTAAGTCTACTAAGTAATGATTCTTTTTCTTATAAATTCGTATATAATATCTCAAACAAGAGCCAAGCTTTTAAGTGTGAGATCAGTATACCTGCCTATGTAGGTAGTTAGGTATCTAAACTGCTTCAAACCGACTTTAAATTACAATAAAAGTTTAATCTTTTATAAAGTAATTAATAGAAATTGAAAAAAAAACAAGGGCCAGTAAATAGAATTTTAAGTTTTCCAAACGATACTCGACTCAAATCAATATAATCTAATCGATTATTTGTAAACTTTCAGATCGCAAATTGCAAACTTGTAGGTAGCATTTCGGGGCACGTCCGAACAGCATCTAGGCGCTCGCGCTTATGAGCGCGGCTGTCGCTCGATTTGTTACTTTGACAGTTCGACTCCCCCCGCGCGTGCAGGCCCCCCCCCGTTAACAATTTTTCTATCAAAGTTATCATAGGCGATTTTGATAGGTATAAACACTTTAGTCGCCTGTATCTCAGGAACTAATCATGTCTACTTAGCCGTGATAGTTTTCCTTTAAAATTCGTTATATGCGCTTTCGTTGAAGGTATTTTTCAGATTTTTAGTATTTGTAGTTTTGGCTGTATGGGGGGGGGGACACTTGACTCTAACAAAAAATAGCGCTTTAAAGCTTAATATTTCATAAACGGATCCCTTAATCGAAAAATTGTTTTCATAAACCCACAAAATTTTTGAAAGACCTATCCAACGACACCCCACACTATGGGGTAGGCAAGAAAAAAAAAAGGCATCTCCACGTTACGTGTAGGGGAGGTGCATTAAAAAAAAATATTTTTCAAAATTTTATTTTACCACTTTGTTGGCGTGACTAATATGTATATTCATGTCAAATTACAGCTTTCTAGTACTATGAGTCTCTGAGCTAGACTGGGGACGGATGGACGGACGGACGGACATGGCGAAACTATAAGGGTTCCTAGTTTGACTACGGAACCCTAAAAAGCCAAAATGGCTATGTGGACTAGTTGTCGAATGGCGGGGTCAAGATGGGGCCTAAAGCCCAAAATTGCCCTCTGGCTGTACACGGCAGTGGTAAGGCCTATAATTACATATGCCTCCGCTGTCTGGTGCACAAAAACCAACCAAAAGACAACAATAAACACCCTAAACAGTCTGCAACGCACAGCCTGCGTTATCGCAACAGGAGCTCTATCCTCAACACCGGGAGCAGCTCTGGATGCACTGCTAGACCTAACACCACTGCACCTACAAGTGCAAAAAGAGGCTGAACTGCAGTGTATATACAGAATCTGCACCACGACAAGGACGAAATGGAGCTCTCAAGCACTGACCAAGCGTATGGCACCGGTGTTTGAACACAAAACCTTATGCATGCCAACTGATGACATGCATATTGAATATAACTACAAAAAACTATACTCAGTGGAGATACCCTCCAGGGACAAATGGCTGAAAGGCCAGCTGGACTACAAAGAGGGCTGCCACATTTGGTATACAGATGGTTCCAAAAAAGGTGAGAGACCAAGACTCAAAGTTAGCGTCAGCATGGGTACGGAGTCTACGGAGGCCTCAATCTTCCAAGCGGAAGTCTTCGCCATCAACAAATGCGCGGAAATCAACCTTGAGAAGAACCGTAGGCACCAGCACATCTACATCAACTCGGACAGCCAAGCTGCCCTTTTGGCACTAGACGCATTGGAGATAAACTCTAAACTAGTCCAAAACTGCAAAGAAAACCTGAATGCCCTAGGAAACTCCAACAAAGTAATACTTAGATGGGTACCAGGGCACTCCAACATTGATGGAAACGAAATAGCAGATGAACTGGCTAGGAAAGGTGCTGACAACCCCCTGGTTGGCCCGGAGCCTTTTTGTGGTATCACAAAAAGGAAATCCTATTCACTGCTAAACGACCTATATAAATCTAGGGCGATCGAGCTGTGGAAGTCCACGAAAGGACAAAAGCACTCGAAATCATTAATTACAGGGTTCAAAAGCAACTTCTCCAAAGAGATTCTACAACTCAAAAGAGAAAAGACTTGCGCAGTGACTAGAATTCTAACTGGCCACTGCAAATTGAACAAACATCTGTTTCTAATGGGTATGAAACAAGAACCGACATGCAGGTTCTGTCAGGAAACAGAGGAGACAGCAATGCACATCCTCTGTTCTTGCGGACCACTAATGCGTAACAGAAGTATCTACCTAGGGCGACATATTGTGGACCCACAGGAGATACAACTTCTCACGGCCCAAAGCATCTGGAAATTCTTAGACGCAACGGGCCTTTGCGGTGAACTTTAAACAAAGGGCTGTTACAAAAGATCAGCAATGGTCGAAGTGACACACAAGGCCCATCCAAACCCCCCCAATAATAAAAGCTATCCAGGTATACATATAATTACATATTTGTCAAAAACAAAGCCTGACCTTTAATGACGCCTACTTCAACAGAACCTCTTCAAACAATGTGGTTATCGACTTTTTCTAATTGCTGCTTACCATAGACTAAGCAGAACCGGCCATAAACTAAATTTTAAAAAGTTACAGAATAGATTATGGTTGCAATAAAACAAAAAAGGGACCACCCGACACATATATGACAAATTGTACAGGGTGTTCACTTTGGCTCTTGTGTTTTTTGTTTAATTCTCTTGTTAGAGCATACATTGACGACAGGTTTTTTTATTGTGTTTTAAAAACGAGGTTTGTCTCAAACGCATACAATATATATGTATATATATTTTAAATAATTAACCGATCTAGAGATTAACATTTAATTCTCACAACTTAAGACAAAGGAACTAACTTTTAAGTAACTTTACTAACATGAAATGCTTGTACCAGGGACACACCACATGGCGGTAAAAATAAACATTAAAATACCACAGAATATAAGGCTGATGGATAAAGATAAATTAGTTTATAAATATAAAAATGAATGTTTGTCTGTACTTAACTCCTTTATATAATGGTAAACTATGCATTTGATGTGATGATCTTCAGCAAAGGGTTGTGAATGAGTCTACGTTAATTAAGTAAATTGTTATACCTTATGTTAGACTAAAATAATTACTGTTAACAAATGCAATAAAATAAATTTGGTCATTAAATAAAAAATTCTAATTGTATAATTTTAACATTATTTTGTACGTCTCAATTAATTATCTTCTGAAATCTGACTAATTGTAATTATTGTCATTTTATTAAACATACTTTTTGATTTAATATAATTATTAAGTTGGGATAAGGGCAGGAGAATCATGATTATGACGACCTACTTTTTGATTTCTGTTTCACCTTAACGTTGACTGATAGATAATATTGTAGCATTAAGTTCGCTTATTGTACATTACTGTATTTTTTTTGTAATGAAGTATATAACCCAAGTAACACAAAACACCATTATAAAAAACATACAACAGCACGAACTGACGCGCAAAGAATTATATGCAAATCCTATATCAGCTGTATTTACTTTTCTACAGCTTTTTTAAGAGCAATTTGGGCCCCAAATTATACAGCATTGAGCTTTATAAAGGCTGCTTAGTAGCATTACAATGATTGCACAAAGTTATTATTGAAGTCGGTAAAGAACAAATCACTAGACTTAAAGCATTTATTGCGACCACAGTACAGCCAATATACACCTTATTAATATACAATCTCTAAATCGGAACATATTCAAATGCTAATTGTTTTATTTCCTTTGTAGAAAAGAATTTCTCAATAGATTTTAAAAAAGTTATGTTACATTTAGTATTTATTGCGAGCTTTTGGTGCAGGAGCAGTGAAGATTCGCGAGTATTGTAAATAATTGTGAAAAATAATATTGAATGGCAAGTAAACTTTATTTTCTTTAATGGGTGAAATTCAGCTGCGGATGTCAGTTTACTGAGAAAACATGTTACGTTTTGTGGTAATATTTCCACGCGCCCTCGTGACAATGCTTTTTATCACAAAAAATATAGAAAATTATAATCGACTCTTAATATGTTTTGTAAAATTATAAGCTCTTAGCTTAATTTTAATGAATAGAGTTGATTTTATAGGCACCGCGCATAAAGTAAAATTATAGAAAGTGCTATTTTAATCAGATTTTAGTCACTTTTAATCATTTTAATTGTTTCCGTAACAAGGGGAAACAGAAAGCAAATGGCGTCAGATAATATAAATGCTTTACGCATTCAACGAAATTATAATAATGCTGTTAATCTTAATATAGCTAACCAAAATAATTTGGGCCTGTTTACCAAAGTATAAGACACTCAATAATAGTATTCAGGTATATTGCAACACTTCATAAGAACATTATAATGTTTGCTGCCATTATACACCATAGTGATTAGTTTCTATCGTGTTTATTAGGGTATCGCAAATCATTTGGTAAAACTTTATTAGCATTATTAGTTTTTTTCCAATCGTTTTTATCCATGGCGACAAAATATACCGCGCACGCACACAAACACGATTATAGTATGTTACTAAAATAACCACTCGCAAAATTGAATTACGATGTAATTATTCCTTGCAATAATAAAAATACATTTCTTTATATCAATATACGACTAAAAGCTTTATTGAAGAAACAGATTATGAAGAAAACGGAGTTAAGATTTTATCAACTGTTTAGTGAATGTTACTATAGGACTAGCATTAAATGAACACAAACACAGATCATTAAAAAGTTTTTGATCTTAAAAAATTGCCACTACAGCTCTGTGCAGGATAAAATATTTCGTTAATGCTTATTTAATGTATTGGGCTTTTCAAATTACTATTATAAGAGTTTAACCTTTGTGTAAGTGTAAAAGCTATTTAAGTTGCTGTATATTATAAATACCTGATGCTTTGGTAGGAGTTTAATCTTTATTTAAGAGTATAGTATAGCTTTAAGCATTTCGAAACGAACCAAATGCTATTAAAAACTATTTTATCTTTGCCGAACCCAATTAAAAGTGTTATTCGGACTTTTGGACATAAATCCATATCCACTTTGGTTAATATATAGGTTACGTGTTACTTGGGAAATGTAATAAATTGTACGAGTAGTCTAACATGGCGGCATGGGTGGTAGGACCTTGTGCAGGGTCCGTCCGGATCGCTACCACCATCTTATCCATTAACCTACCGCCAAACAGCAGTGTTCGCATTGTTGTGTTCCGGTTTGGGGATATGACAGCCGGTGAAATGACTAGCATAGAGGCATTCCATCTTAGTCCTCAGGGTTGACCACGCATTTGCAGTCTTAAGATGGCATTGCAGTCTTGTGAATGCGAATGTCTATGGGTCACAGTTTCCACTTACCATCAGGTGGCCTGTGTGCTCGTTTGTCTTCCCTAGGCCATAAAAAAAATGGCTATGAACATGGCGGTCTCAAACACCCTGTACAAGTCAAGCGTGTCGACGCGACATTCGTCAACACACAGCGTCGACAAACACGCGGGATCACACGACACGACGCTAATGCCTTACGTCAATATGTTTGCTTGTCGACGCGACTCACGACATTTCGAGAGGGGTGTACGTAAAAAATATGAGATTCAAATTATTATTTACATTGTTAAAATAAGCTGCCTGTAGATAAATGAATAAAACGTTTTACCGTGCGATAGAAGAAAGAAACGCCACTTTTCTTCGTTAAGTTACTCTCTTATAGTTAAATTGTTACTAAGCTCAGTTTCAGTTATATACCAATACTAGCAACCCGCCCTCGCTTCGCTCGGTTTGTGACTTTTCTGTATCACCCGTGCATAAACCAGAATTAATTATACATAAAAACCTTCCTCTTGAAACACTCTATCTATTAAAAAAAACCGCATCAAAATCCGTTGCGTAGTTTTAAAGATCTAAGCATTCATAGGGACAGACAGACAGCGGGAAGCGACTTTGTTTTATACTGTTTAGTGAAGTTTATTCATTTTTACAACAAAAACCATCCTTCAATTTCAAGGCATTATTTTAGTTTTTTGTAAAACCTAATCATAGTATCTAATAATAATCATAGTCTTAGGCCCGTATTAATAAACTAATCTCAACTCTAATGCTCGTCTCGAGATGTGTCAAAAATGACAGTGTTCTATGGTTTGACGTTTACTTTGACGTATCTTGTGACGGGCCTCTTAGTCAAGATGAGTTTATTAATACGGGCCTTAAAGTCTTGTTATAAAGGTAGAACCACGCTTTTCTAGCCAATTTACTTATTTTATCTTATCTTATCTTACAGATGAGCCGTTTCGGATACACTTGAACCCTTTACGATCTTTTGTGCAATTACCCTCTTATTATCTAGCCGCGATTAGAAAGGGATTAGAGGTGACAGTTTTACTATACACTTACGTCAAAGTGCATATGAATTGACAGCTATTCCAATCCCAAACTAATCGCGGTTTCATAATACATACTCTGTTGTCCGAATATGCAGGTTCTCTCACCATGTTTTTCCTAGTAGTAGTAGTAGTTAGAAAAACTCATTGGTACATGGTGACAGCAGGGGGTTCGAACTCGGTACGTTACGATCACGAATCGACCACTTAAGCCACTAGGTCACCGACGCTCTTTAATAATATAGGCCATATTCCTGGTTTTAGACATTATTCTCTTGCAGACTAATTTTAGAACTCGACGAACGAATTATTAACTAGTAAGTTTAAAATGTCCTGTCAGAGCTAACAAATAAAAAATTTGCACGTGCCTTCTCAACTAAGTAGTCTTCATTTATTAGAAACTATTATAAATCTTCTATTAGACTGACGGTACTAATGATGGACACTTTAAGCTGACAGGCACCAGTAATGGACACTTCACTCTAAATTCAAATTACTTACGGTCCTAAATTGATTGTTGGAAAACAAATGAACAACCCTTATCTTCTGTAAAATGCGTCACCCTAATGCTTTGGCGTAGTCTTAAAGTAAAGTAGGCAACCCTAACAATTAGCTATAAACTCGATTCTTGAAAAGCCACTGAAATACTTCCAAAAAACTTTCTAGATTGTCTTAAGTACATGAAAATAACCTCATTATTATTTCAAGTGAACAAATTTAACTTAATTTGACGTGATTACGAACAATTACATCGTGTTTCCCCCAAACGAGTTGATACTCCGAACACAATTAGCGGGAAAGCGGAGCCGCCATTTGCAATTTTCCAAAATGGCCGCCAGAAAAAACGCGCCCATTTATAATCTTTAAAAATAAATACCGGCCACGCGCAAACTAGTTTCAACTTTAATTTACTGTGTTAAGGTTGGTTTTGGTTTGTCGTGGTAATCGCCGTCGAAATGTCGCCAGCCAGTGCGGTGTAATTAAAAAAATCCGAACAGCAAAAAGGTTAAATTACAAGAAACGCGAGCGAATGTACGAAATGTTTTAAGGTTGTATTTAGGAGCGGTTAACATATGTCAAATTGTATGATTTAATCGTGCATGTGTGTTAATTGGTGGTGTGTATGTGTGTTACCATAGAGTAGTTGGTTGTAGACGCGTGAATAGGTAGAGTAAAGATTTTTAGCGCGATGTGAGGGAGGCGTGGGTTACTATAGCGACCGAATTGTCACCTGCATTTAGGGTTACCATTAAGGAATTAAAGTCGACAAACAGCCTGACATTTCGATAAAAGTTAGGACTTTTTAGTCACAAAATGGAAATATTACCCCCTTAGTTACAGTGGTATGTTAGGCATGGTAGTAGATGCTCGCATTGCAGTGGAAAGCTAATAAAAGTTATACACTTATTTGATATTACTTAATATATCTAATTTTAAAGCAATCTGGGCCCAGATTAGAGTCTAAAACTACGGATATGTCCGGATTAATTAAACCCTACCTGGGGGACTAATATGGCTGCACTTATCGCGTGACAAAATGTGGATAAGACACCCGTCACCTTCTGACACGTTATTAAGTACGAGAGTGACGGATGCTTTATCCACATTTGATACGTGATATAGTCGCAGCCATTACTACGCCCGCTGCATTGGTACCCGCCATATTGGATCGTGTTATAGAACACAATTTATATGGTGTGTCATCTTCGTTCGCGCAGATATGATTCCGGTGATTTCCGAAAGCACGATTAAAACCCACGATCAGACTTTTACGTAATAGTTATAGGGTGCAATTTAAATTGCATCAATTTTTTCCATCTCACTCACGCACGTTTGACGGCTGACTGAAGGACACGCGCGCGTCAACATGGCGTCACTAATAACCAATAATAGCACAGAATACAACCGCGCAACGCATGGATCATGCTGATTGGTTCCCGCGCTTCGAAAAATTGTCTTCTGCGCAGGTACATCGGTAAGGCATATCAGTGTTGTTTTACTGGGTAGTGATTCTGTAAACAACGCCGGTCGTACGGACTGTCGAGTGATGTCCAAGCGGCGAGTTTAAGTAGTTTAGTAGAACAAAACACATTTTAACGCGTGCATTTTCAATTAAGCAGCCTTATAAGTTCGACCCATTGGCGGGAACCATGCTGCTAAATTGAAAATGCATACGCTACAATGTGTTTTTCTCAAACATGCTCGGAAATAATGGTTTTCCGATTGAAACACACGGATGGTGCCTCGTTTTACTCCTAGGAGTAAAAAAACTATATGAAAACACTTTCCGTCCATGTCCATATTGTTTATTAAAAGTGCTCTCTATTGCATACAAAATCGAAAGGAACGTGAAAACAATCCCGCACACCCAACTTGTGGCCGTGCAGTGTGGGCCGGCGGCGGTGCGTTGCGCGTGAAACTACATATCTTCACTAATACTCGGTAGTTTTCAAACAAACATAATCTCCGAATTTGTCATAGGTATTTAAAAATACTTGTAATTATATATTTGTGTTCTTTCCTCACATGTTTGAGAAAAGCTTTATGTATGCCGCGGCGGAAACGAGGATTTCCTGACTCGTATTTTAGCAGGCCTCGCTATTGCTCGGCCAGCTAACCACCTCGTCAGGAAAACCCTTACTTTCCGCGCCTAGGCAACAATGTACTATTGTTCGCACTGACGGGACTACTTAATCTCGCCGCTTGGACATCACTCTTGCATTCGTTCACCTTTGCTTCTTTAGAGAATCACACCTCTGTGCGTGGTGTCCATTAAACTCGCCGTGTCCTGTCTATTGTCGGTGCTCTGCGCACATCGCTGCGCGCGTCGCGACCGCCGCGAGCGCAACTTTATCTCTTAAATACTCGAATTTTGCCGCCTAAATTGACCCCTTAGTACATATCAAATAAACTATGTACCGTAAAACAGGTAGGGCCACAACCTAAAATAAGTCATAAATTGTTACAAATAAGAACAAGTATTAAATGAACGACGAATAACGTTACGTCTATTGGATATAATTTCAGTCTTATAATTAGTAACATAATTATGCTTCATTTTAGGTTGTGTCCCTACTCACCCCGTTTTACGGTACCATAAATAGGGGTTACTTTGATCAGTCGACGCCATAAATATGTTTACACTTTAGTACCTTGTCTATTTAGCGTCATGTTTAAACTGCCATTTGAAATTGTCATAGCGGGTAAAGTGACGAGGTACTAAAGTGTAAACATATTTATGGCGTCGACTGTACAAATTGGAAGGGGGATTTTCCGCAGTACCCCCTATTTCTTCCCGTTGGGGGTAAATTTTCAGAAATTCCCACTTAGAAAGGAACTTCTGGATACGGTCTTCCAAGAAAGTGTTCTACCAGTTTTGACAAAAGTTTCTGCGAGATCTAATTATCGCTAAGGTTGACACGTGTCACTATTGTAATATTTATTGCAAGGGAAAATCGAACTTATTGTATCAGGACGTGCGAATGAACTTCCATCGTAGGGTGTACCTACCAGTAGCCGAAACAAAAAAAACAAGGTAGGTGCGAAGAAGAGTACCTAGGTTTGAAAAATAAACTAGTTTTTAGTTTTGTTTCTAACTTCTTATGAATAACCAAAATTAAATAAATATAATTTGAATCCTTACGCGTCTTCCTCCGGGATTGAACCCACGTCCCCTTGTTGACTGAGCCTACTAAAATAAAATCACATTTGACACAATGACTGTACAATATTGTGACAGCGGCAAGTGACAGTTTGTTTTATTCTCATCCAAGATGGCGGCTCATTTGCGCCTTATTGTGTGTGGACGCATCCTTACCTTGGAGTGAAGCGGACACCTAACTTTTTAATTTCTGTTATACTTGTTGTGTGTAAGTATAAACCGTAAACAGTTAACACGTTCGCTGACACAGCACCATCCTCGAAATTGCATTATATGGCACTAAAATTCCATACAACATTTTCTACGGCCATGGACGAACTGTCACATTTAACGTTGTTTCAAACATTGTGCCACTTTCTGACGTGATGTGATGATAAACACGCGTCGTTCCCCTTTTAGGGTAGTGCATGAGGTTGAGGTTGCCCTAGAGCTTTTTTGCTGTGACACTACCGGCTTATGTTAAAACCTAAAACGTGGACGGAGTTCCATTTTTGGTGTAATTAAAAACACCGGCCACAGCCGTAGTGCCATTTCACGAGGGTCTCAGTTAGCGTCTCTCGACGTACCTACTGCCCGTGAACGTGTAATGTTCACAAAGTGTGTAATACTGTTGTCGCTATGTTAATAATCTAGATGTTGCCCGCGACTCTGTCCGCGCAGAAAAAAAAAACATGGCCTATGTATCTCAGGGTTTTTTTTTTTTTTTTTTTTATGGCATAGAGAAGACAAACGAGCACACAGAGCACCTGATGGTAAGTGGAAACTGTGACCCATAGACATTCGCATTCACAAGACTGCAATGCAATCTTAAGAATGCAAATGCGTTGCCAACCCTGAGGGCGAAGATGGAATGCCTCTATGCTAGTCATTTCACCGGCTGTCTTATCCCCAAACCGGAACACAACAATGTGAACACTGCTGTTTGGCGGTAGGTTAATGGATAAGATGGTGGTAGCGATCCGGACGGACCCTGCACAAGGTCCTACCACCTTGATGATGTAGCATTGTACATATAGGTAATGGTGAAAGATTTTTTTGAAATCGGTCCAGTAGTTTTTGAGTTTCATCGTTACAAACATAAAAAATCTTCTTTATTATTATTATTTTAGAATACTGGTAAAATGTTCCTACTTTGCTCCTCCATGGGTACCAGTAACTATGCTCTATAGTGACATTGAATGAAAGCAATGGAATGTTTTACAATACTGGTTATCTATAATACTAATAATAATACTAACATACAATACAAAACTATAAGTAGTTTAAATATGATGTTTTTTAAGTTACAACAAACTGTCCGTTTCCCTCATAAGCCTGCCCCCGCTAGAAAGCGACATCGCCCGTAATTATGACATTGTCCGCACGGGAGCAGCGCCTGCGCCTATTCACGCGAAGGTAAACTTACCACCGTGACCACCTTACCGAACGGTGCGGCTACATGGAGCTTGCCGCTTTAGGGTTCCGTTTTTTTTTTTATGTCATAGAGAAGACAACGAGCACACAGGCCACCTGATGGTTAGTGGAAACTGTGACCCATAGACATTCGCATTCACAGGACTGCGATGCAATCCTAAGACTGCAAATGCGTTGCCAACCCTGAGGACTAAGATGGAATCCCTCTATGCTAGTAATTTCACCGGCTGTGTTATCCCCAAACCGGAACACAACAATGCGAACACTGCTGTTTGGCGGTAGGTTCATGGATAAGATGGTACCCAAAGTGTAGCCCATAGGGATCCTATTCACACGCCTGCGCTGTCCGTCCGTCCGGGGTGCGCCTGAGTTCATATAACATTGCAAATTAGATTATTGGAACTCCAAAAATGTATCTCATATAATTTTACAACCTAATGATCACTTTTTATACTCTTCGTTTTTTTAAATAGTATTGTGCAAATAAGTTTAATAGAGCAAAAAACCGGCCAAGTGCGAGTCGGACTCGCTCACGTAGGGTTCCGTACCATTATCTGTAAAAAATCACGTTTGTTGTATGGGTTTTTAAATATTTATTTAATTTTAATTAAAATATTTATTTTAAACGTGAACATACAAAACTTTTTTATTTCTACAGTTTTTAAAGTGTTTCCTTTACAGCCACAAACGACTTCCAACCCCTTCCCCCGTCCTCCCAACATACAAACATATAAAAACAAATATTCCCGTGGGAAGGAAGACAAAACTATAAGTCATACATCTAATATGAAAGATGAAGACATACGTCATGCGACTAAAAACTGACAAAGGCTGGAAAAGGACAAAAAATCCGCCATTTCCTATGGTGACAATGGAACCATTTTGTTAGTTAAGTTTGGGGCACACAGGGCACTTACAGCCTTGTCTAATTTAATTAAATAAATTTAATAATTTAATTTTTCACATTTCATGTAACAAACAGTTAACAAAAAACAAATTTTTTGTTGTAGTTTTTAAAATAACCAAGATATAAACCAACACAAAGGTGTGGGTAAAAGTGTCATTTGTAAAAGTCATACATTTTCAAGGTGAGCGGCCATTAGTAAAAGTGGTAAATTATGATAGAGTTATTCAAAATAATCATGTTTTGTTATGTAATGTTATACTCTTAAGTGCATCGGAGACAAGATATTTAATATTCTTACCTAGGCGTAACGTACTTTTAGTACCAAAAACTGAACACTTAAATCTTAAATATCTCGGCTCCGATATTATTAAACGCCTTAAATTATGTATAGCTATGTGTATTTCGAGGTTCTCTAAATAAAAATGTAAAAATCATCCGTGACCGCTGAAAAAAAAATTGGCAATATTCTTCAAACAAATTTACCCAATGCCCTTTATTCCTATCTCTTTCTAGCGAAATAAATTTTAACATAAATATAAATATGTCTGTAGATGAGGGCAGTCAAGTTATACAATCTATGCCATCTCTAATGACGTTGACGACTTCAAGCATACTTTTCTTGAAATGGGTTCCAAATTAACGCTCGTGACCGTACATACAATGTTGTAAAGGATTGCTTTGTATGTGGTTTTTTTATACTTAATTTCCCTGTGTGGTAGCCGGGTTAGAATAGTGCCACTCCGTATCTTTCCGTGGATGTCGTAAAAGCCGACTAAGGTAATAAAGGCGTGTAGTACTGTTAGGCGATGGGCTTGCAACCTGTCACTAATACACTGTAAACATCTTCGCCTAAGTGTGCAAAGTGTGGTTACAGAATTATCAAAAAGTTTTTATAGTTGTTGGAAATTCTGTAGCTCTGCCTACCCCACTCTGGGAATAAAGGCGTGAGTTTATGTATGTATGTATGTAATTTACTATTTTAGGTAGGTTCGGTAGGAACATTAAAAGTTTCCAGTAAAAATTTAATATAATATTACATTGTATTCGAATTTCTGAGTTTTGTACGATACAGAGTTTGTATACTTACAGACAACTTGCCAACGAGCTCGTCAGTGACGACACAGCTCCCTGTGTCCCCGCGTACGATCCTAAGATTTATCGCCACCAACCAGGATGCGCGTGCGCCGCCTTCAGCGCAACGCCGGCGTCGCCAGTTGCCGCGGTAACCATGGTTACCGGCGATCGATGACAGGAACTATTTAAAAGCTGTGAAAAAAAACATGCTTACTGTAACATGTCAAAGACAATGTGGTTTTAGTGAGAAGAATATCATATAATTTTTTTTTTTTTTTTGCCCCGCGGCGACTTCAACAGATACTACCGCCGGGCTATGGCGTTTCCACGAATTAGTGATTTCGCCAGTGTCAAGTGTATATAAGTATAAATCTATATAGCAATAAAATACAATCCAATCTTCTCTGGGAAGATTGGGGGCAACGTTGTTCGGTAGTTTGTAGGACAGAGGTCAAGATAGTTTTAACCTATGTACCACTTCGAGTCCACTTGTAACGAGAAGAAAGATGCCAGATACGTGAAATAAGTCCAAGTTTTCAATCACTGTGCAACACAATGGCATAAAAAGTACAAATCACTATCAGAAAAGAACTTTGAACACCTAAATACACAAAAAAATAAAACTAAAACAAATTACACATCCGCCATCTTTTAACGTTGCAAATGGCCTCATCATATTATGTAAGTAGTACCAAAACATTCGTTGGCAGACAAGGAATGAGGTGGACCGACGACCTGGTCAAGGTGGCGGGAAGGTGCTGGATGAGAAGAGCACTGGACCGAGATGAGTGGCGAGCAATGCAGGATGCCTACACAGCATTGGGTGGCTATAGGCTGAACAAGAAGAAGAAGAAGAGACAAAAACATTTCGTCCAATTACAAGAAAATACTTTAGTTTATTAGAAAACACAATAATAGTAATGAGGGCGCCACTGTACATCCGGCGTACACTGTACAGCCTAGTTTGCATGCCAGTTGTTGGCAAAATGTGTGGGACTACAAACATAATGATTAATTATTAACCAGATTAGGTACCACATTTTATGCAAATAAACAAAATTTGACTTTGACTTTGACTTAGGGAACTATTTAAACTCGCCGCTTGGACATTCACTCGTCCGTCCGACGGTCGTTGTTCAGAGAATCACTGTCCTAAACAAAAACGCAGTAACTAAGTTAAACCTCCTATAGTAATATCAACCTTAATACGAATGACATAGAATTGAATCTGCTTTTGTGATTGAATTTAAGATACTGCTTACTGACTTAGAAGAACAGCTAATTCAAAAGCTTGCACTTCCTTTTATATGTTAACAGGTAGAAGCCATCAATGAGCTTTTAAGTTATACTTCTTTTGTATGAAAGCGACGGGACATGTAACTTTACGAATTGCGTGAGCATTTCTAAAAAAGTTTGTACATTTCATTTACGACTCCGATTTGCGAAAAAAATTGCAGGTAGGTAAGGTAAATGATACTGAGCCTAAATAACATAGTCTCCCAAAATGTCCCAATTAATTTGTATGGAAACTTCCTTTTTTGTTACCAAAATTCTTCCGTTTGTAATAACAAAAAAGGAAGTTTCCATACAAATTAATTGGGACATTTTGGGAGACTATGTTATTTAGGCTCAGTATCATTTACCTTACCTACCTGCAATTTTTTTCGCAAATCGGAGTCGTAAATGAAATGTACAAACTTTTTTAGAAATGCTCGCGTATCAAAGGTGTTCCGACCGGATGCACCCATACAATCATTTTCGTATGCATTTTTTTTGTATATTCAATGAATAAGTTTAGTTTTGAAAAACGTGTTCAATGGAATTGGAATATTTTTTTATGCTGCCTTAGTACAGTCGGCCAAAAATGTAGCGTAAATAAGTGAGATTTTATGTACTATCAGCCCAATGGAACCCTGACCCACCATAGAACGGTGTCACAGTGACATTATAAAACAATTTGTTTGACACTTCTTATGACTTGAATCATAACGTCTCTGTGACACAGTTCTATGGAGGGTCAAGGTTCCAATGGTCTGATAGTAACTTGTCACGTTAACGTCGTGTTTGAAATTTTATACCAAATTGTGTTACAATTGAAAGTGACAATACAGAAATGATCACTTATTTATGCTGTTGACTGTATCACCCTTATCTTATCTTATCTTACAGATGGGTGCTTTCAGATACACTTCGACCCTCTAGGATCTTTTGTGCAATTACCCTCTTACACACACATTTGTTCGAATGTGCAGGTTTCCTCACGATGTTTTTGCTTCACCGTACTTAAGTTAGAAATACTCATTTGTACAGTCACGAGATTAGCTGGAAGAGATCCCGTTTAGGGATAAGTTCGCCTTTGTACATTACTTTAATAACAATGTTGTAATGTTTATATTGGTGTCCAATAAAGAGTGACGACGCGCTGGCCTAGTTGGTAGTGACCCTGCCTACGAAGCTAGAGGTCCTGGGTTCAAATCCCGGTAAGGGCAGATATTTGTGTGATGAGCTCGAATATTTTTTCCTGAGTCATGGATGTTTTCTATGTATTTAAGTATATATTTCTCTATATAAGTATTTATATCGTTGTCTAGTACCCATAGTACAAGCCTAGAGCTTAGTTTGGGACTAGGTCAATTGGTGTGACATAGTCCCCTGATATTATTTTTGCTCTAAATTAGATAGATTTGTATTTGCGCTTCGGAAACTTAGGACCACTGTTTCAATGAAGGCAGCAATCACAGCCTATTACGGATATGTTTTCTCGACGCTCAACTATGGCTTATTGCTGTGGGGTAATTCTGTCGATGTTAAAAGGGCTTTCATATTGCAGAAAAAGTGCGTACGCGCAATATCGAATACTTGGTTCACAGACAGCTGTAGACCATTGTTTAAAAAACTTAAAATATTACCACTACCATGTATGTTTATAAAAAAAGCATGTCAGTTTGTGAAAGTGAATTCTTCTATTTTTAAAATGCGCGCTGAGGTTTTTACTGGCAGGCAGAGGGCGCAATACAAAAACCTCTTGCATCAACCACCTTGTCGCAACGCAATTTATAGCAAAAATGCCTACAATATGTGCATAGTATTGTTCAATCATCTTCCGGATGAAATCAAATTGTCAAAGGGCTTAGACTTTAAGAAGAAACTTGATAAATTATTGTTTGAACATTGCTTTTATAGTGTGAAAGAGTTTCAAGAATCGGCAATTATGCACCATCGATAAATTAATATTAAGTACTCTTACTAAAGTGTTTGTGCTCTCCTAAAATTTGCATGTCGATTGTTTTCGGCCGAATGCTTGACACCAAACTACCATAACACCTTGTACATTATTCATAAGTATTCTGGCAAATAAATATTTCATTTCATTTCATTTCATTTCATATTATTATTATTATTGTCTGGAACAGTAGACGTATTTTCTTATTGCCTATCTTTTAGGTATGATTTACAAAAAAATAGAAAAAAAAAAATTTTAGGTCAAAAACAGGAAAAAAAATGGCGGACGATAGACTCTTCGAACCCACGACCCACGCACAGGCAGGCTGCACCCGCTGCGCCATTGAATCAGATGAAACAATCGAACCTACAAAAGCTTAGTTTCGTATAAAACGCATTCAGAGTGCATGACCTAGGAATTAAAGGGGCATTAAAACTGCTATTGATGTGCTCGTGTCGATATTTAGTCGATGATTAAATAAACATTCCGAATGTTAATACATCCATCTTATCGATTAAAATATCAGCGGACACTGTTGATGTAGGAAAAAATCAAACTTTCATTTGGTAGTCTTTTTTTTCCTTTTTCTTCCTTTATCTCCTTTTATCTCTCTCGTAATATTTTTGACATGTTTTCCCGCTGAACTACGCATTATATTTGATATTACCTATATCTATTCAATATTTATAGTTTTAAATTATTATAATGCTAGACTAAGTAGTATACAATTAGTATTAAAATATGGTTAAAAAACGACTGACTGCTGAGTTTCTTGCGGCGTTTCTTCTTCGCAGTGGTCTCTTGCGAAGCGCTGGTAGATTTTTGACGTGTGAAAGTGCCCGTGCGGCCTAAATACTGAAAACATATTTTTATCTTTTATCGTCTGTACCCATAGTACGGTCACCAGCGTTAATTTGGGACCCATTTCAGGAAAATATTCTTGAAGTCGTCAATGTCATTAGAGATGTCCGATCATTTGTAACTTTTAAGAAATTCAACCTTATTGTAGAATGTCAGATTGACTTTATACCTAAGGTGGGTATCAAATTAAATCTCATGACTGTA
Organism: Acleris laterana; assembly: GCA_963966035.1. Classification (NCBI taxonomy): domain Eukaryota; kingdom Metazoa; phylum Arthropoda; class Insecta; order Lepidoptera; family Tortricidae; genus Acleris; species Acleris laterana. Next base: position 7,732,376 of record OZ014467.1, on the reverse strand, counting down.
CTATCAGCCCAATGGAACCCTGACCCACCATAGATCGGTGTCACAGTGACATTATAAAACAATTTGTTTGACACTTCTTATGACTTGAATCATAACGTCTCTGTGACACAGTTCTATGGTGGGTCAAGGTTCCAATGGTCTGATAGTACAAGCCTTAGTTTGGGACTAGGTCAAAGTATGTGACATTATCCTCTAATATTATTTTATCGATAACGTCGCATCCCTACCGGATGCCTGCCTGCAGCCATCGGCTATTGCGCATATAAAATCCGCCCGGACCCATTACTAGTTAAAAAGGTTGGTTAATTGCCCGCTCTAACTCTCCTACACGGCAGGGCCATTGAACTAGGCTGGCTTGACCCCTGCGCTACGATCGCGCGACAATGAAAAAAGAAGTATATTGTGTGTGTTCCACTAGCTCCTGCACGCGACTTCGTTTGCGTAGATTTCGATTATCGTTATTCCCTTGGTAACTTTCAATATTTCTAGGAAGAAGCCTAAAACATCGCCAAAATGCATTGTTTTTTTTTATTCAGCGGCCATGGATGATTTTTATATAGTTATTTAGAGGACCTCGAAATACACATAGATATATATCGCATCTTTAGAATTATAGTGACGTAATTAGCAAATTTTGGATTTCGAGTTAGGTCTCTACAGTAATAAATTTATGACTCGAAGTCGAACGCTGAACATTTTGAATTAGGTCACTATAGTTCTAAAGGAGCGATATAATGTATGGCGTTTAATAATATCGGAGCCGAGATATTTAAAATTTAAGTGTCCCATTATTGGTACTAAAAGTACGCCCAGGGTAGTGATTCTGTAAACAACGCCGGTCGTGCGGACTGTCGAGTGATATCCAAGCGGCGAGTTTAAATAGTTAAGTAGAGCGAACAAAACACATTTTAGCGCATGCATTTTCAATTAAGCAGCCTTATACGTTCGACCCATCGGCAGGAACTATGCTGCTAAATTGAAAATGCACGCGCTACAATGTGTTTTGTTCGCACTGACGGGACTACTTAATCTCGCCGCTTGGATATCACTCGACAGTCCGCACGACCGGCGTTGTTTACAGAATCACTACCCAGGTAAGAATATTAAATATCTCGGCTCCGATGCACTTAAGAGTATTACATTACATAACAAAACATGTTTATTTTGAATTATTCTATCATAATTTACCACTTTTACTAATGGCCGCTCACCTTGAAAATGTATAACTTTTACCCAAATTTTCTTTGATTCTGCAAGGTTTCCTACTTACATTGTCATAAAAAGTTGAATAAAATAGCCAGTTGTAAAAAACATGACCGTCCCGATTGAAACTGCGTCTTGTAAAACAGGGTTTCCTAGCTCAGGATGTAGAGTACTGTATCCGCTGAAATCTTACTAAATGGGAAAGTGAGTGGACGGGTCGGAAGGGGCCGCCCTAGGCGTACTTTTTCGAGTCAAATCGGTGAAATACTGGAAAAGGGCCGAATCTTAAGTACCCGAAACCGACGTGCGTGCATGACTCGATGTATGAATGTGGAAGAAGCGAAAGAAATTTGTCAAGATCGTAGCAAGTGGAAAGAAGTGGTCTCTGCCTACCCCTCTGGGAAACAGGCGTGATTTAATGTATGTATGTATGTATGGGAAAGTTTCTGTGTGTGTGTTAGGTTGTTGCTCCTTCAAGCTGCAACGGCTGGACGGATTTGGATGAAATTTGGAATGAAGATATTTTATACACTGGATTAATATAGACATACATACATACATACATACATACATACATTAAATCACGCCTGTTATATAGACTCAGAATCAAAATCAGAATAATCGTTATTCAAGTAGGTTTACATAAAATAAAACCTTTTCGAATGTCATAGTAACATAGTTTTTTTTTTAAGTTTACTGTAGGTTCAAATTGTGGCCGATCAGAGAACCTGGAAGAAACTCCGTCGTTTTTTTTTGTCAAACTACGAACCCTTATACCCTTATAGTATTGCCATGTCCGTCGGTCTGTCCGTCCATCCGCAGCCTAGCTCGGCTCCGATATTGTTAAACGCCTTAAATTATATATCTCTATGTGTATTTCGAGGTTCTTTACATAACTATGTAAAATCATACGCGGCCGCTGAAAAAAATATGTCAATATTCTTCAAACAAGTTTACCCAATGCCCTTTCCAATTTACATTTACTAATATTTGTCTTTTAGTAATACGATGTTATAATTAAATCAAGCCCCATCTGTGTTGTTTATAGGTCTACTGTAAAAAAATGACATTGTGGCAGTTGATCTACGAGTACATTACTGTTTTAGACTGCTAAGTGCACACTATGATCTCATGAATATGCCGCAATGTGTCTCGTTACATGCACTTCCGATTTCTCCCTATGAATGTCAAGAATTGCCGTGGTTAAACTATAACCCTATTATAGTTGGTGGTTAACAAATAACTTTCCCAGGCAATCTGCCTTCCAGAATTAAACCATTTTAAATTAAATTTACCAGGTTAATTCGGTTCGGCGAAAGCAGGCGACAAAAACCGAGTCGGCGAAAGCGGTCGGCCAATGGCGGCGAGCGACGGCAAAAAGTCAGTAATTAAAAATTCGAACAACAAAATGGCGGACGGGTTGCTTACGAGCTTGTAGGACACTTTAAGTGACCTTGATAATAGAATGAATGAAACAATTCGTGACGAATAAAATACTACTATAATAAATATACTAATTTAGTGAGTGGACGGGTCGGAAGGGGCCGCCCTAGGCGTACTTTTTCGAGTCAAATCGGTGAAATAATGGAAAAGGGCCTTTAGGAATTTCGTACATTAATATACATTTTGATATTCGAAGATTTGTTTATGAAATTTGACTTTCGATATTATGCTATATGCAGATATTCGATGATACCCCATTTGTCATAGTTAATAGACTTTATTTTACTGTATGGCGTCTAAATGCCGCCATATAAAATTTTAATTACCTACTGTCATATGTTTAGTGACACTTACAAGATTAAGGGAAATCGATTGACATACGTATCATAACAAACGCGTTTAGTTTGTAGAGCGCCTCAAAGGAACAAGCTTACATACTGTGTGTTACCAGCACCCTGTTTTTTTTAAGTAGGTTATAATAACGTATATCCTGTAACGTACCTTAACTATGATATTAATTTAATTAATAAAATAACTTTTCAGGCTTTGTTAACTTTCTAACAAAATGTTAATTGCAAGCAAGGTAAAGCACAGCGATTTGACAAGTGTAAATGACAGTCGACGGCTACTTTGATTATTATGATCTGCCCCCGTACCACGACATGCCTTGTACCAAGCAACAGCGATACTGACAACGAGGAACACGCAGCACATGCACTACATGGACAGTAGGTATCTAAGAAAATTAATTGTGAAGTATTTTAATTATTTTTTAATTGATAATTCTTGCAAACAATTGCTAAAGCTACATATTATCGGCAGTTTTAATCGGCTGTATGTAAACTGATAAAAACACATTATTCCCCTGCTTCCGTAGTCAGGTAAAAAGAGACCCTGCAGGTCTAGTATGGCTGCGTCTATATCCCGTGTCAAATGCGGATAAAGCATCCGTCACTCTCCTACTTATCTACATGTTAGAAGGTGACGGATGCCTTTATCCACACGTTGTCACACGATAAACGCAACCATGGCTTGACAGAAGCGCGTGGAGCTAACCCCATGTGCTTCTGTTTAGTCCATTGGAGAAAATTCTCTACACACATACATACATTAAATCACGCCTGTTTTTTTTTTTTTTTTTTTTTTTTTTATGGCATAGAGAAGACAAACGAGCACACAGGCCACCTGATGGTAAGTAGAAACTGTGACCCAAAGACATTCGCATTCACAAGACTGCAATGCAATCCTAAGACTGCAAATGCGTTGCCAACCCTGAGGACTAAGATGGAATGCCTCTATGCTAGTGATTTCACCGGCTGTCTTATCCCCAAACCGGAACACAACAGTGCGAACACTGCTGTTTGGCGGTAGGTTAATGGATAAGATGGTGGTAGCGATCCGGACGGACCCTGCACAAGGTCCTACCACCCGCAAAGGGGGGGGGGGGGGCAGAGGGGTAGGCAGAGACCACTTCTTTCCACTTGCTACGATCTTGACAAATTTCTTTCGCTTCTTCCACATTCATACATAGAGTCATGCACGCACGTCGGTTTCGGGTACTTAAGATTCGGCCCTTTTCCAGTATTTCACAGATTTGACTCGAAAAAGTACGCCTAAAATTCTCTTTTACCGAACAATTGTCTTCGCGTGCGATATCCACGGACTTATTGCTCTAATAAGTCCATGGGAGTGTCTATAAATAACTTGACATTGGCGAAATACACCATAAAAGGAGTGAATGCCATTAATTAAAAAAAAAAATGCAGCGATATTAGGGTCCCTGAAATGTCCGTTCTACTCTTGTCCCTAATGTTATGATGGACGGGTCCTTTTTTGACTGTCGTCGGGACTCGAACCCGCTAACGGGGATGCCCGACAAAACATTACGAATTAGGTGGTACAACATAATATTCACTTGTTATTGAAATGCTTAGCTCTTTTTATGTGGAGTTTCTTCATTAGGAAATTATGTCTGACTGCCGTACTCAGAGACGGCAATTAAATTTAATGCTTGATTAAAGTTGCTGCTGTCACTTTTTTTGCTATAGCAATAGAATAAGACAACACGTCACTAAACAAGCATTCGACGACGCGCTGGCCTAGTGGGTAGTGACCCTGCCTACAAAGCTAGTGGTGCTCGGTTCGAATCCCGGTAAGGACTGATATTAGTGTGATGAGATGTTTGGATGTACTTATTTAAGTAATTATATTTCTCTAAATAAGTATTTATATCGTTGTCTAGTACCCAGTAGCTTAGTTTGGGACTAGGTCAATTGGCGTGAGATTGTCCCCTTATATATATTATATATATATTGACGTTGATGACAAGTTAGCCTATATGGTACTGACCTTACCTTCGAAGCTAGTGGTCATGGGCTCAAATCCTGGTAAGGACCAATATTTTTCTCATGAGTGCGAATATTTGTTCCTGAGCCTTGGATGTTTTCTATGTATTTAAGTATGTATCGCTACATATTATAAAGTAAAATCCCCCGCTGCCTCTGTCCGTATGTTCTCGATGGGTAATTGTTATTAAAATTTGTTACGTATCACATAAATTGTGTTTTTACTTGCGCTACAAAAACGTATCGTCTGATTGCAAGGAAATTCTTTAGTTGATTAGAAAACACAATAATAGTAATGAGGGCGCCACTGGACGCTCGAGTTTTGCTCGGTGCGGTCTTAAATTCTTAGATATTAATCCAAATTCTACCATTAACTTTACGTGACAAAACGATTTAAACTTTTAAAATGTTCATTCATACCACATTTTTCAACAGATGGAAGTTAAAGAAAGCAAATTACCATTAAACCTTTTTTTTCTGGCGACTACCTACCCCCATTGAACATGAAAATGCACTGGCGGCGATCGATCATTCTGCACGTCGTAATAAAAAGGACGCATGCGTAATTCCATAGTCACAGCAAATTTAACCCTTTGCCTAGAGAGATAAGGCTACTAATACATTCGCGATTCGATGAGAGATACGTGATTTTTTCTAGTAAGTCCAGTATTGTGTGTCACTACGCATCAGATACGCCGACAGGTGTGGCTGGGAATCAAATATTCAGACAGACCGGGCTTGCTTTGAAACATTAGTGATTAAATAATTATATATCAGGGGACTATGTCACACCAATTGAGCTAGTCCCAAACTAAAGTGACCTATGGGTAGGCTTGTACTATATAGCTTTTTTTTCCTTTTCTCCCTTTGTCTCTCTCGTAGTATTTTTGTCATGTTTTCCTGCTGAACTACGCATGATATTTGCTATTATATTTAATTTAATATTTATAGCTTTAGGTATATAATCCTAGACTAAGTAGTGTCATTTTAGTATTAAATATGGTTAAAAAACGACTGACTGCTGAGTTTCTTGCGGCGTTTCTTCTCAGCAGTGTCTCCTCTTGGGAAGCGCTGGTAGATTCTTGACGTGTAAAAGTGCCCGTGCGGCCTAGTTACTGAATAAATATCTTTTATCTTTTTATCTTTTAACGATAAACATTATGTATATCTACGGTTCTACACTAATATTATAAAGAGGAAAGATTTAATTGTTTGTTTATTGTTTTGTTTGCATTGTATAGGCTCCGAAACTATTAAACCGATTTGAAAAATTCTTTCACCATTACAATCCTACATTATCCCTGATGAACATAGGCTATGTTTTATTTTTCTGCGCGAGCGGAGTCGCGGGCAACAGCTATAGAGAACATACGTACCTACTACATACAAACCATTAGGTAAGTAGGTACATTAGTTACAAGTGAAAACCAACCCAGGGCTATTTAAAACATGCAAAGAGGTTTGTAACTTCAGAACAAGGTTTGCAGTGACATTAAAAACTTGCCTCTAAACATTTTCAAACGGAGACTCAGAAGTTGGTTAACACAAAACGGTTTTTATTCCGTTGACGAGTTTTTTGCCTATTTCAAGTAAGACTATTATTCCATATAAAAAAAAAACTTTGTAGTAATAATGACATTAAATTAGTAGAATAGAATAAACGAAATAATTTCGAAAATTAGTTTGAGTCGGCACATTGCAAATTTATGTTAATAACTACGAGTACCTACACCTATACCTATTAGAGATTTATTTGAATGTAAATTTTGCATGCCAGTTGCTGGTAAAATGTGTGAAACCACTTGAACTGTAAACGACTTTTTTATACCACATTTTAAGCAAATAAAGAAAATTTGATTTGATTTGATTTGATTTGATGTTAATATAAGTGTGTAAGCTGCGGCCGCAGTGACGTAAGGATGTTACCTACTTAACGTTTGGGATCCCTGGAATGTTCACGGAACCCTTGTGAGCCGGTCCGTTTGTAAATGATCCCATGAGTCATGTGATCATTAATCAGAGCCCGACGGACCGTCTGCCGCGGGTACCCGCGTTCGATCCCTGCTGGGACATGTTACAAAAACCCTTTCTTGTCAAAGAGACTTTGTTTGACACTAAAAAAACTGGATAAGCATGTTTGTCTAAGATTTTAAAAATGTTTTTGAAATAGCGAGATCCGAGAACGATGTGAATTGAAAGAAAATATAGTGACTAACACCCGTATTTATAGTCAAGAAAAGCAATTACTTGAGTATTAGTAGTGTCAAAAGTCTTATAAAAATCGTTACTTTAGTCATAACTTTTACTCAAGTAATTACTTCTCTTGACTATAAATACGGGTGTAAAACCGAAAAGGGTATGCTAAGATTTGGTCATTTAGAAAGGATGGTTGAAAAAAGAGTTACGAAAGAGATATGGCGAACGAGAATGAGCGGAGTTGTCGGTAGGGGACGTCCTATACGGTGATCAGATTCGCGATGTACTCAGTAAGGGCCAAATCCAAAGCACCCGAAACCGACGTACGCGCATGAAGAGATTGATGAATGAAGAGGAAGCGAAAATTGTGTGAGACCGCTGCACCTGGCGTTCCATAATCTCTGCCTACCCCATTGGGAGACAGGCGTGAAGGTATGTATGTACGTACATACATTAAATCACGCCTGTTTCCCAGAGGGGTAGGCAGAGACCACTTCTTTCCACTTGCTACGATCTTGACAAATTTCTTTAGCTTCTTCCACATTCATACATCGAGTCATGCACGCACGTCGGTTTCGGGTATTTAAAAGGGCTTTTCCAGTATATCTCACTTTTGATCTGTATATCTCTTTCGTCAATCTTCTTTCATCCATCCTAGGTATGTATGTATGTATTTTGACAGTTCGTTTGGCTCTCTCTCAGATCGGTCGTGATTGAACCTGCAGTAAACTTAGGCTAAGTCGCTACAATGACGTTTCAAAAGCGATTATTATGTAAGTCTGACTTGAATAAAAAACATTCTGATTCTGCTATTTAAAAGCACTTTTGTAAAATGTGTTCTGGCAACGTCGGTTTTATTTACCCTCTATAATAACAGGGGTGTTATAATAAACCTCCGCAACAGCTGCAAAGCATTTTAATATACCTTCCCTTAGTAATCGCCGTATTTATTTAGACGTTATGTTCATGTTTAAGCATTTTAAAAGTGTTATTCAGTGTCCAAATCTTTTGGAAAAAGTTACCTTCAGTGTACCGCACCACCCTTTACGTCCTAGACCTCTATCATGTGCCCGCAAAATTACTCCCGACATACCTTTTTCAGACGAGTTCCTAAATATTATAATAAGCATCTATTTAACATTGATCCTTTCCATGTTTTTCTTACTAGCCTTAAAAGGTTATTAAAATCTAAATTGTTTTAGTATCCTATAATAATAATAATAATAATAATAATAATAATAAATAGTTTATTTCAGATAAAAGAATCCATAATTTGTTAGTATAACTATATTTTGTTTACCAGTACCTATCTTATACTGTCATCTTTAGTGCTTCTTCACTTCATTCGTATTTTTTAATTATTATGTGTATTCATTAATGAACCTCCAGGTCTTTTCTTACTTATATTGTTTAGTACAAAGTACTTCTATTATTCGGATATGACTGTATGTGTTCAAAAATATGCACCGATCATTGTCCTTATAGTTGTTTCGGCAAATGGTCTTATAGCGAAGTCTCGACCAACACCTCAAGAGACTCTCGCTAGATGGCTGGAAGATACAGAAGGCAGTACTCCTCGTTATGGCACGCATTGTGAGGAGGTTCCTCTCTCTGCAGCCCTAACCACCGGTAGCTTGAGCCCTGCCCCGCTACCGGCACTCGTAGTTTATGTTTATATAATGATTATATTTTATACTAGCTGCCCGCCAGCGGCTTCGCCCCGCTGCAAATTCCCGACCTTCCCGTTGGATTTTTCTATTTTTTCTTACGTATAAACCTTACCCTGATAATAACAAACACAACAAAAAAGAAATCAGCCAAACGGTTCAGACGTTCTCGAGTTATGCGCTTACCAACACATTTTGCGATTCATTTTTATATGATAGATTAGTGTTGTTATTTTACTTTTAGATTTGAATATTTATTATAAACATACCAATGTCATATATTTATTGTGTGTCTGTGTAGAGAATCGTAGCTCCCAAAAGGGTGAACTAATTTAGATGCAGTTTATTTAAAAAGAAAACTAGCGTAAGGTTCTTAGGACCGTATTAATAAACTAATCTCAACTCTAATGCTCGTCTCGAGATGTGTCAGAAATTACAGTGTTCTATGGTTTGACGTTTACTTTGACGTATCTTGTGACGGGCATCTCAGCCAAGATGAGTTTATTAATACCTTTATGTTTATTTTAATATCGATAATATTCAGCGAATGCAGCTTCTCTGTATGTACGGTCACGAGCGTTAATTTGGAACCCATTTCAAGAAAAATATGCTTGAAGTCGTCAATGTCATCAGAGATGTCAAGTCATTTGTATCTTTTAGGAAACTCAACGTTATTGTTGTAGAATGTCAGATTGACTTTGGACCTAAGGTGGGTGCCAAATTTTATCTCGTGACTGTGCACGAGCACACATGCCACCTGATGGTAAGTGGGAGCTGACACCCATAGACAATTTCACTCTAAAGACTACAATCTTCAGACTGCAATCCTGAGACTACGAATGCTAATTTCATCAGTTGTCCTAACGTACACTATCTTCCCTTGAAGTTCAAATCATCTAAACGAAATTTTATCAATATAAAAACGTACTTTCGCATTGAATGTATTTGTACAGTTTTTTAATGCAAAAATAGCTATTCAATCTTTTGATTTTCATTCAACAAATTTGTAAGATCGCCGTAGTGCCATCTAGTGACGAGTAGCAATACAGCATTCTACTTACCACACTTAACAGGGTGTCTACTCACTGCTAGATGTCGCCACAACCTGATATTTTTAATAAATTATTTCGTTTTTAATTTAATAAGACAACAATGTAGTGCTTTTAAAAATTAGTGAACCAAGCTTATAATCGTCTAAAATGTATAAATACATATAGAAAATGTATACAACAGTCAAGTAGCGACATCTAGTGGCAATTAGCAATACAGCATTCTACTCACCACACTTAAAAGGGTGTCTACTCACTGCTAGATGTCGCCACAACTTGATATTGGTAACAAATTATTTTGCTTTAAATGTAATTATACAGCGATGTAGTGCTTTTAAAAAATTGTGAACACAACTTATAACCGTCTGAAAAATAAACTTTTTTTTTTCACTAGGTAAATGAAAACTAACGTCCAAAGCGATTCCCTGTAAAGTTTAAACAAAACTAAAAACCATGAAAAGTCGATCGCCATATGTATTTATTATAGTCGATTTTGATTACTGGTTTCATACGTGTTTTATGTTATAAACAATAAATAGAAAATGCATAAAACAGTCAAGTAGTGACATCTAGTAACCAGTAGCAGTGACCAGTAACGATACAGCATTCTACTTACCACACTTATCAGCGTGTCTACTTACCGCTAGATATCGCCTCAAGTCAACTTTTTTGTAACAGATAATAGATAATGTTTTAAATTTAATAAACTTAAAAAAAATGCATTAGAAAATTATTCTAAAAATAATTGTATAATTGTTTATATAAAAATTGCCTTCCAAACTTTTTCGATTAAAAATAATTGGTCGAACTGACAATTCCCTGTCATGTTAAAACAAAAGTGAAAAGTACAAAATATCGATGGCCGCGTTTCAAACAATGCGGTGTTTATAAAAAACAAATAAATGTAAAAAAAATATAAAAACGGACGAAAAACAAGTAAGTCTTCACTAGAACTTGATAGACACAATTTCCAGTTTTTTATACAAAGTAATATTCCTGTAGTTTGGCTAATTTCGACTCTTACAGAGAACATAGGATTAAAATGGTCGTAGCACTATGTCCCTTTCGTTTAGCGTGCTCTCTGTCTCTCCATCCAGAAAATTCTTTCTTCTTTTTCAAGCTACAGTCAGCGTCATATAGTACGTACTAGTCCAGATCACCAAATAGTTGGAAGCATCCAGAATGCTCATTAACTTCAACGCAGCCTAAGTGATCAAATTGTTCAGGTCACAGTGCTCATATATCGGAGCAAAAGTACGGAACACAACAGTTTAGGAAAATGGACGTGCTTTATACGGTTCAATAGTTAAATTTTCTTTAGAAGTAGATGTGTTACTCACTGTGAGTAACACATTCATTAACCCGAGATAAAATAAAATAGAATCTTATACCATTTCAAATAAAACTCAGTTTTCTAGTGCGTTCCATACTTTTTTAGGGTTCCGTAGTCAAACTACGAACCTTTATACTTTCGCCATGTCCGTCCGTCCGTTCACAGCCTAGCTCAGAGACCCTTAGAGCTAGAAAGATATAATTTGGCATGAATATACATATTAGTCACGCCAACAACCTGGTAAAAGAAAATCTTGTTTTGTTTTTGTGTAAGTAGGTCCCCTACATGTAACGCGGGGATGTTTTTTTTCTCGTCTACCCCATTGTGTGGGGTGTTATTGGATAGGTATTTTAAAAATATTGCGGGTTTATCAAAACAGCTTTTGAATTAAGGGATCCGTTTATGAATAATTAAGCTTTAAAGCGTAATTTTTTGTTAGAGTCAAGTTTCCCTACACTGAGCATGTTCCGACATGCTCTTGCCCCGGTTTTTTTGTTAATTCGGATGCTAAGCTACCAGCGGCTTGAATGTAATCAAGTATTTGCCGTTGTGTGTGTTCCGGTATATTTGAGCACTGTGGATGACCTGAAGAATTTGATCACTTAGGCTGCGTCGGTGTTAACGAGCATTCTGGAAGTTTCCAATTATTTGGTGATCTTGACTTGACGTACTATATGACGCTGACTGTACCACTCCTACATCTTGCTGAGAGTCGATAATCGTTTATCTAACTATTTAGTGCCTTAAACGCTTATGTGCGTCCAAAAATTGCAGCACCTGTTAAGTCATTCTCTATTTTCGTTTACTACTGACTTATTCATATTAATTATCTTTGTGCAGGCTTGTCTTTTTAGGGTTCCGTACCAAAAAGGTAAAAAGAACCCTTATGGTGAGACTTGGTTGTCTGTCTGTCTGTCTGTCACAGCAGGTGTTCTCAGCAACTACAAATGCTATCAACTTGAAATTTGGCATAGTTGTACATCTTGCTTGCCCGCATCTGTATTTGGTAAAAAAAAAACATTTTATATATAATTGAAAAGAGGTTGAAAAATTAAGGTTTGATTATAGCAAACGGGGTGTCATATGAAAGGGATTAGTTTTCACATTTTAAAACAAATCAAAAAATTAAAAAAAATCCTGGTGACCTAGATAATTACTTACATCTTATGGGAAAAGGTAAATAAAATTTCCTCACCTTCGCCACAGTTCCATTTCGTCACCTTCTTAAGTCGATGATCACATAATGGTCTACTGTTCCGATTCGCCAGCATTCCTATATCGTCACTTCCCTATCTAGTCCGCTTAATAAAATTTAGATCTAAGGTTATTATTGTACGTCCGAAATGGGCAAACTGTTGGAACTATTACTCTTTTGATTTTTACATGTAATAACAATTGTACACAGTTTGACAATAAATGCTTATCTTATCTTATCTTTCTTATGTAATGTAGGAATGCGGACGAGATGTCACTGCTGACCAAGGAGTACTGAGGTCGATAAAAGAAAGTGGACGACTTGGCAAAATTGTCAAAGTAGGAATGTAGATAAAATGGGGTATTGATGATATCTGAAAGTGGACGAGTGGACGATTTAGGAATGGTAGGCTGACGACATGGCACTGTGGACGATTTAAGGTGACGAAGTCATCCCGAGACAAATATTCTAACCTTTATTATGTAGAGTCAACCAATTTGATTCCTAGGCCATTTAGGACTTTGTCAACGTTTTACATAACAACGTTTAACATAGTCCAAAGTGGCCTAGAAATCAAATTGGTTGACTGTACCTACTTGACGCAAAGCCTTTTAATTTCGATTCCGTTGGCATTTGGCAAATACCGGTATTTATGCCGGTTTTGGAGGAAACTTTTAGATAAAGTACTTTTCGGTTTAACCGGCTTCGGGCTAAACAAACCTTTTAATCCCGACGCATACCGCGCGTCTTCACATCAAAAGAAGCAAGTTGCAACGAACGTGTTGGTTTCTCGACTCGCCGTTAAAATGGAGTTCTCAAAACGTTCGCGTTCTCTAGAAAAAAAACCGGGCAAGAGCATGTCGGACCATGCTCAGTGTAGGGTTCCGAAGCCGTAACGACAAACACAAAAAACTATCTCAAAAATCAACATGTATGAAACAATTTTCTATTTAAAGTTATTTGGCGCTGTCTTAGATGATTTTTAGTAGGTATAAACCCGTTAATCGCCTGTATCTCAGGAACTAATCATGTCTACTTAGCCGTGATAGTTTTCCTTTAAAATTCGTTATATGCGCTTTCGTTGAAGATTTTTTTCAGATTTTTAGTACTTGTAGTTTTGGCTGTACGGGGGGGGGACACTTGACTCTAACAAAAAATAGCGCTTTAAAGCTTAATATTTCATAAACGGATCCCTTAATCGAAAAATTGTTGTCATAAACCCGCAATATTTTTGAAAGACCTATCCAACGACACCCCACACTATGGGGTAGGCAAGAAAAAAAAAGACATCCCCACGTTACGTGTAGGGGAGGTGCATTAAAAAAAAATATTTATCAAAATTTTATTTTACCACTTTGTTGGCGTGACTAATATGTACATTCATGCCAAATTACAGCTTTCTAGTACTATGAGTCTCTGAGCTAGACTGGGGACGGACGGACGGACATGGCGAAACTATAAGGGTTCCTAGTTTGACTACGGAACCCTAAAAACCGGTATTAACCGGTATTTTTTAAACCGGTTCTGAACCGTGGCAAATACGCGGCTCCAACTCCGCCATCTTTGGCGATTTTGTCAAGTTATTACAAGCCCGTTGCACATTTTATGTGATCAGGCTTTCAAAAAGTCATGTCTTATCTAAAACGAAGATAATAAGTAGAGACTCATCTCTGGTATTATGCTTTCTCGGTGAACACAACGCCTGCGCGACTCAAAGTGACGACAGCGCCATCTAGCGCGGTGTTTGGAACTAATTAGGGTAAATCGTCAGTAACTGGCCACTTTAGAAAGTGTCATTTAGTTACTAGCCACCAAATTTCTTACAGACGCTGTTAATAAAGATACTTGGACAGTACTCCGGGTAATAACTCAAGATCTAGGTATTCTAGTTTAATCGCAAAAATGTGAGCAAATATCTTTCTTAATTCATTTTATTGCAAAGTTACCGGGGGGTGGCCAGTTACTGACGATTTACCCTATTGCAAAAAACAGGCCAGCGTCCTAGAATTGTTAGCGATCATTCTAAGAAACACCTTAAGTCTGTCGTTATAGGTGAACAAGGGTGAGGACCAAAAAGTTGAACCACAGATAAGTGCAGTTAACCATACAAACAACGAAGACGAAAAAAGTTCCGTTTTGCGACGAAAAGTATCCCTACATGTATGGCAAATTTTCGTGTCACAACGGAAAAGCTTCATAGAAAATTTAATTAATTGAGTTAGCGTTTGCTAACTTTTTGGTTCCTACCCATAACACATCTGTATAGACGGTTTGACATTCTATATTTGAAATTTGACGTAAATTCCATATCGTTTTTTACACAACTATATGCAAGAGACCATATACTTAAGTTTTTCACTTAGGTATATTATAATTTATAATACAACAGCACTGCAATGTCTAAACCTGACCAGCGTCGCTATTGCCTAACGCACTCGCAACCTCAATTGGCTTCAAAGCGGAACAATTGTTTTCATTTTGTATGCAGACAAGCCTTCCATTTTCAAAATGAAAACAATTGCGATTGCGAGTGCGTCAAGCAATAGCCCCTCAGGTAACCTATGAAGTACGTTTACAAGAGATGGTAAGTGTGAAAAGGATGTCGAGAGGAGGGTGAATGCGGGGAATCAAATTAATGGGGCCCTGTACCTACTCCTTTGTGAGCAGACAGAGCGTTTCACAAAAAGCCCGACTGGCTGTTCACAATGGAGTGCTGGCCCCTACCCTGATGTATGGTAGTGAATGTTGGGTGTGGCAGGACAAGCATGAAAGTCGAGTAAATGCAGTAGAAAAGTGGTGAGAAACTGATTGATAGAGTAAGGAATGAAATGGACACAAATAAATGTGGACTAAAAGAAGATGTACTTAGTGACTAAGATTAAAAAGGGCATGGTTCAATGGTTCGGTCATTTGGAAAGGATGGATGAAGGAAGATTGACGAAAGAGATATACAGATCGAAAGTGAGTGGACGGGTCGGAAGGGGCCGCCACAGGCGTACTTTATTTTACCGAACCAATTCGGAGTAAAACTGGAAAAGGACTGAATCTTTAGTAGGGTAAATCGTCAGTAACTGGCCACCCCCTGGTAACTGGCCACTTTGCAATAAAATGAGTTAAGAAAGATATTTGCTCACATTTTTGCGATTAAACTAGAATACCTAGATCTTGAGTTATTACCCGGAGTACCGTCCAAGTATCTTTACTAACAGCGTCAGTAAGAAATTTGGTGGCTAGTAACTAAATTACACTTTCTAAAGTGGCCAGTTACTGACGATTTACCTTACTCGAAACCGACATGCGTGCATGACGATGGATGAATGTCGAAGAAGCGAAAGAGATTTGTCAGGATCGTAACAAGTGGAAAGAAGTGGTCTCTGCCTACCCCTCTGGGAAACAGGCGTGATAGTTTGGATAAGGCATCCGTTACCTTCTGTCACGTACATGAGTACGAGAGTGACGGATGCTTTATCCACATTTCGTTCATTGAATGCAAAATGGACACATTCCAAAATGAGTCAGTGTTCCATTTTAAAATTAGAAGCTGTTCATATAAGATTTTCAATGCAAGAGCAAATTATTTTGGAATGTGTCCGTTTTGAATTCAATGAGCGATTTGTCACGTGATAGAGATGCAGCCATACAAAACCCGCAGGGATATTCTCTTTTTAAATTCTTACTTATCAAACACCCGTGTGGTTGCCGGGTTAGAATAATGTCACTCCATGTCTTCCCATGGATGTCGTAAGAGGCGACTAAGGGAGTAAAGGCATGTAGTACTGTTAGGCAATGGGCTTGCAACCTGTCACTAACACACTGGTAAACATCTTAGCCTACTAGTGCCAAATGAGGTTACAGAATATTTGAGTTGTTGTTATTTTAATTATGTAGTTTTGCCTACTGAAGAATGTAAGCATGAAAGTATGTGTGTAGTCGCGCTTAACTTTAGTTGTAGAGCAAGAAACACAATTCTCCTGTCTTTTTCTAACTTTACACTCAGATTAATGCGCGAAATAGACTAGCAATGAAAATGCAGAAGTCGATCGCTGTCTTACTTTAACTACAGTTCTAGAGGAAGAGGCACAAAGGGCATTGGGTAAATTTGCTTGAAGAATATTGTCATTTTTGTTTTCAGCGGCCACGTATGATTTAGAGGACCTCAAAATACACATAGACATATACAATTTATAGCGTTTAATAATATCGGAGCCGAGATATTTAAGATTGAAATGTTCAGTTTTTGGTACTAAAAGTACGTCTAGGTAAGAATATTAAAAATCTCGGCTCCGATGCACTTGAGAGTATTACATTACATAACAAAACATGTTTATTTTGAATTATTCTATCATAATTTACCACTTTTACTAATGGCCGCTCACCTTGAAAATGTATGACTTTTACAAGTGACAACACTTTTACCCAAAACCCCTTTGCTATCTTTTTCTAACTTAAAAGTTAGAGTAAGGCAGCAGTGAAATTGTGCAATTTTTTTATTAGTAATATTTGTGTGCAATTTGTGATTTATTTAAATACTAAACTTATTTGTTTTAGAAATTCTGGTTCAATTCCAAAAAAGTTTCGTCTACATGCCGAGATAGAAGATCACGTAACGGGTTCCAAGTAGGGTTTGTTTAATCCTTGAAGAGTCATGGCTGAGAAGCGGAGGTATTTATTTATTTTCACTTCTCATGCTCATAAAATGTTACTTTAGTCTCTGCACATCGGGACTAAAACTCTCTATTAATCTCTAGGGACTAAAGTAATATTTTTCTAATTTATTTTGAACACTCCTAAACAGCCAATCATGGTGTTTGTGAATGGAGGATTATCGCCATGTTCAGTGATTGTGTATGGACCATTTTTTGAGCGTGGAAATAACCTCAAAATGGCAACTGTGCAAAAATATGAAAAATAACAATTAATGATTACGAACATGAATCTATTTAATTATATTAAGGATAATTTATTTTATTATGCATGGTCCAATTAGTTATAAAATAGTTTTTAAGTTTGAATCTGTTGGCTAAATATACAAGCATTTAAAGCGTCACTTTACAACAACACAAAACCGCGGAACAATTTTGTAACAAATTTTGTTATAAACAATATTGTAATTTTTTATGTCGTTTTTTTTCTCGCATTCAAAGTGAAAAGTATAGTGTTTAACGCGAGACTAAACAACCATAATGACACTCGAACAGATAACTATAGATAAACATCTCGTGTCACATTATGGCTTGTTTTAGTCCCTTGTTGAACAATCTACCATGTCTCATACTCTGAAAGTAGGCCATTGTTTATCTTAGCAGCGGGTTGAAAGCGATATGTCCATCTAAGGGAAGAAAAGTAATTGCATGTTTAAATAAAGTAGGTACCAGGAGCGCAGCGGTAATTAGGAGGTGCGTAGGGCAACTTAGATCGCAGGCGGTGCGGCGCGCCGGCGGCGGGCGGGCGCACACGACACGGACGGACGTCTCCCACACGCCACAGCAATGTACTTTAACCCTCTTACAGCAATGTACTTTAATTACAGATAAGGACAAAGCATGGCATAAACTATTTCAAGCTTTTTCCACGTTAAGTAAGGGGGTTAATGTTTATGCACTCCTAGTATTTGACGTTATAATTTTTTCTCTAAAATGTTATAAATATTTTTTTTTTTACTTTTCTCATAATCGAAATGAAAAGTTTGTAGAGTGTTTAACTCGGGGGAAAGTATCAATTGCACCCTCGAACTATACGCGCACTCGCTATTTATTGCGTTTGAAGTATCAATATTCTGTCTTTATTCTCTGACAAAGTATGTCACGTAGTTCTGCTTGTTTTCGTTACGTTACACTTAAACAACTTAAGTATATTAGGTACCTTAAGACTTCACCGAGCAAATGTCGAGCGTCCAGTGGCGCCCTCATTACTATTATTGTGTTTTCTAATTAACTAAGGAGTTTTTTTGCAATCAGACGACATATTTTTGTAGCGCAAGTAAAAACACAATTTATTGGATACGTAACAAACTTTAATAACAATTACTCTTTGAGTAGTCAGCTTAACGGGAAAAGGTGGCCACTTTTTTCCGTTAAGTTGATTACTCGAAGGAGAATTGTTATTAAACTATGTGATATACCCTATTCGTTGTTTTCATTTGTAGTACAAAAACCTACCGACCAATTTCAAGACAATACTTTAGTTTATTAGAAAACACAATAATAGTAATGCGTGCGCCACTGTACATCCGGCGTACGCTCGGCGCAGTCTTAACGTAACAAAACTAACAATTTTCAGAACAACTTCAACCGATATCCCTCCTGAGGGCAAAGAAGGTAAAAAAGGAAAGAAAGACGACACTGAGAAAGAGAAAAAGAAAGGCGACAAGGACAAACAGAAAGAAGAAAAGAATAAGGATGAGAAGAATAAGGATAAGGATGAGAAAGCTAAGGGCAAAGATGAAAAACTAAAGTTATCAGATAAAGGGAAAGGATCGAAGGTGAAGATAAAAGGTCATGAAGACTCGGACGATGAGGAACTGGAGAAGTCGCCGTCGAAGATAATGAAAGAGTAAGTGGTTTTTTTCTCGCACCAAGAGCTCATGACAATATTTTTAACATACTTCAAAAAAGGAGAGTAGTGGTCAAATATTTCAATTAGTGGAGAAATTCAATTCGTGTGACCTTTCTAATCATGCAGGGGCTAGGATTTTGGTGGCAAAATGTGGTTCTAGAATCCATGGAGTCACTATTTCCTAATTATTATTTTATTACACATGACACTTTGATTTTGGCCTTTATTTTTGTTATATTTATAAATAAACTTAACACATTTTTAGCTCAGTTTATCTATACCTATATTTGCTTATTTATTACGCTTTCACAGCGGAGATATCCTCCATACCAAAGTTCATTTAAATTGATTTATCGGTTTAATGGATAAATTAAAATATTAAAATACTGCAGGTCCAAATCAAAGTGGTCTGTATTATAATACAAAAAAAAATACAAAATAAGTTATTACACAAAAAATAACATTTCCATAAGCGTAGATGTTCGTCAGAGACCAAACTTCGCTGAGCCTTTGAGCTGAGCCTTTTGTACTTTGAGCTGTAGGACCTTGTGCAGGGTCCGTCCGGATCGCTGTCACCATCTTATCCATTAACCTACCGCCAAACAGCAGTGTTCGCATTGTTGTGTTCCGGTTTGGGGATAAGACAGCCGGTGAAATGACTAGCATAGAGATATTCCATCTTAGTCCTCAGGGTTGGCAACGCATTTGCAGACTTAAGGTTGCATTGCAGTCTTGTGAATGCGAATGTCTATGGGTCACAGTTTCCACTTACCATCAGGTGGCCTGTGTGCTCATTTGTCTTCTATTTTGCCTTAAATTAAAAAGAAGGTTAATAAACTTATCAAGAGCTGGAATAGTCGATAAAATTTAACATTCCAAATCTATTGTCGTTTGATTTTTCCCATGATACTTGTAATACTTTATTTTTTCCCTCCAGTGGGTATAAAGAAGGAAGAAAACAAAAGGTTATTATTTATACAAATTTATTTAAGTTAATTAATTTAGGGTTTGTTGTTGCTTGGTCGATGACGCTTTAGGTAGCTATTATAAATTTTTGGTATGGATGGCTAATATAAAATTGAGAGATGGATCGCTTAGCTGCGGATGTGGTCGAGCCGTGTGGCGCAGGGGCGCCACTACGCTGACACGTGGGCACCTCGCCGGATGTACTGGCGTGGCCTATCTCTAGGCCCGTACAAAGCACCTCCTGGAATGGTCCGGGAGTAGGGGTAAGCGACCAATGCGCAGGCAATGCAGAAGAAGTTAATTAGATAGGTTGAAAGGGTTAATTTAGAATGCGGCATGATGCTTCTGGAGGTGACTCAGCAGTTCGCTAGGCATAAGAGACAGCCTCATGGTTTATAGCCGGTGCAAGAAGGCATTAAGTGTTCAAACGCAGGTTAAATTTAGTAAAACACCATTAGATCCTTGCAGGATAATTTAAATAGTTCACCGTGCGCGGCGTGCGTGTTCCAAGCAGGTTTTGCTGGATATGTTTAGCAAGGGAATAGAAGTACGAGACAGACATGACGTGGCACAGAAGTTATAACCTCAAAACCTTGCAAAATAAGTAAAGGGACTGACCTTTTGGAGGATTATGGCCTTGCTTACGGTTGGTGTTAACCAATGTCAACTCCGGAACGCCGAAAGATCCGTTGTAGGACGTGGCACAAGTGTTATTTGGCGTACTTCGCCGGTATTCAATGAATGCTGAAATATGAACATCACTTTAGATAAACACTTGACACACAACACGGCTTCGAAGATAGAAAGAACGTTAAGCACTTACCTTCGTTGTAATAATAGCCACGTAGGTAATTATTTAGGTTATGTAGTAATACTACGTGCACTGCCGGTAACTGGAATATAAGAATGCGTGGTCAAAACAGACACGATACACAATAATAATTCAAGACACTTCAAGCCAACGTCGAAACACTTACAAGGGATGGAGATATGGTAGGTAGTTCTCCAGTATTAAATAAATAGATGTAGTTAGCTCGCCGGCTTATTAGAAAAAGAAAGCCACCGATCCTGACTTGCCCAAATCGATATCTAGATCAATACCACTTTCCAAATGTTGTAAACCTCCACATATCGGGGTAAAAACCAAACGTCAACACGGGTACAGATAATAGTGGATATTTACTTAAAGGTAGCAAACTCGGGTTTTCGTCTGTCATTAAATATGCTGGAACCCTGAAACGACTGAGGAATTAAAAGGAAGACTAAAGCTGGACTACATAAACAATTTTGGAAATAAATATTTAAAACAATACTAATACAGTGCCCTGGGTTTACTTACTAACGAGGAGATCAAAACATGACCCTTGCAACACCGGGTGCATGTGCCACAGATTCGTAGTTTTTTGACACAGGTCCACTAGTAGTTGAATTGACCATAGATTATAAGATAAATTTAAGATACCAACTTAACAAGTTGACAAGAAATGGAATAAATTGTGCATCGGTGAGGCGTTAATTCACGCCTAAAAATTATACATTACATACCCCCTCAACCAGGAGAATTTTACGAAGAAAGAGACTGAAAGAGGAAAATTCCAGCTCGCCCTCGAGCTGAGTACACTCATAGCTACAATAATAAAATCAGGTAAATCCCCTAACACTTTGACGAGGACTCCCGGCCCAGAATCACACGTCCTGCAGTACCTTGGCATCAATTGAGTCCGCGCGGCCGACGCTGGAAACAACTGCGTCGAGGCCTACGGTAACTGCAGTAGAGTAGTAACTAGAACTAGCAGTTACAGGTTACTAGACGAAATCAAAATAAAAGGAATTTAAAAAAAATGCGCCAGTTCAACCGTTATGGCAAGAACGGTAAGAATCCACAAAGTATTGTAAGGTATAAAACGACGAAGCAACCATCCAGGTATCTGAGTCACTACCCGCTCAGTAACGGTACGTGTAGGCTTTATTAGATGTCACGAACCGCATCAGTGAAAAGGCTTATTTAGGCCTAAGATGGTGCTGGTACGCAAAAACCAAAACATTGTGTGAAGAAGAGAAAGAGAGGAAAAAAAAAAACGTGTACGAAAAGGAAAAGAGTTAGTAAGAAAAGCAGAAGAGAGAAGATGCGTCCCATATCGCAGTTATTGTAGAGTCACCACCCGCTCTGAAAAGAAACTGTATAGGCTTCCTTAAGGTGTCACAATCCGCACCGGTGTAGGCTTATTCCTGCTGGATGGGGTCCAGGAAGAATCGCTTAAGCTACTAAGAAGTAGTAAAAAAAAATCGTACTTGAAAGTCAGTACAAAAAAAAAAATACTTTCCATTCAGAAATCATTCCATGTTTAATCCAACGCCCAGGACAGTTGTTATCGATCCATAAATTTACCTTACAGTCCGGGGGTAATTATAGTAATTTAGTTGATTTGTAATATTAGTTATATTAGGTAGCGTTGGCTGAAACTGGCTTACAGTCTTTTATGTGCCATTTTCCCAATCGCTTCCCATTTTCATCCTCCAGTTCGTATACTAAGCGGGACACCTTCCTTATCACGCGGCACTTCTCATACTTAGGGGCCAGCTTTGCAGCAAAATATCTGCCCGCGTTGCTCTGCTTGTATGTTCGTTTCCACACTTCATCACCTACATTGAATTCTATGTCACGTCGCTTCTCATTGTAATACTTGATGTTACGATCGTGAGCTTTATGCAATAAATCTCTGACAGTTGGATAAGTTTCTTTTAGTACCTTTATCTTATCAAAGTAATCGCGCCTAGAAGCGAATATGATCTCCTCTACAGCTTCAGAGTC
This sequence comes from Acleris laterana, assembly GCA_963966035.1. Classification (NCBI taxonomy): domain Eukaryota; kingdom Metazoa; phylum Arthropoda; class Insecta; order Lepidoptera; family Tortricidae; genus Acleris; species Acleris laterana. Next base: position 7,709,612 of record OZ014467.1, on the reverse strand, counting down.
ATTGTAGATAGTACCATCAGGAACCGCTTCACGTCCGTGAACTAGTAGGAATGGAGTGAACGAGGTAGACTCGTTTACAGAGGTATTTAAAGCAAACTGGATTCTTGAAATATTAACATCCCACGTACGATGATCTGATGCGACAAAAGTAGAGATCGCAGTCACCACAGTTTTATTATAACGTTCTACTGTGTTAACTTGGGGACAATAAACTGGGGAGTAGTGTAATTGGGGAATGTTGTAATTAGCAAATAACTTTTGAACGTCACCGCCAGTAAAATAGGATGCATTGTCCGCAATGATAGTTTGCGGAATGCCGTGGACCATAAATACATGGTTTTCCAACCTCTGAGAAATCACTTTTCCGGTTGCGCGGCGCATTGGAAACAGCATACAGTACTTGGTAAAGCAACAAACTACCACCAACAAGTACGTATTTAATTGTCTTGAAGGTGGTAAGGGTCCGACTAAGTCCAAACTTATGCACTGAAACGGACGACAGCAAATTTTTGCGCTTCCCATGAAACCGGGGGTCGGCTGTTGACTGTGCTTATACGCTGCACACGCAGTACAATTAGCGACAAACCTTACCACATCTTGGTACATGCCTGGCCAGAAGTAGCGGAGTTTGAGCCTTTTGTAAGTTTTTGCTGTACCTAGGTGGGCTGCTGTAGGGACCGAGTGATTAGCGTGCATTATCTCATCGCGGAATTCCATAGGGATAACCTCCTTCCATTCGAATTCGGATATTAAAATATTTTTAATTTTTGTATACCGATATAGGCGACCGTCTTTTAATTGGAAATTAGGCACCGACCCCGGGTTGGCCTCACATTTCTTATAAAGATTTAAGTACCACTCATCCGCAATGGTGCTGGTGTTGATCAAGTGTACCGGGACTGCTCTTGATAAGGCGTCCGGCACGACATTTTCTGAACCACGACGGTGCTCGACTACGAAGTTATAAGGAGAAAGACGGCAACCCCATCTCTCGAGGCGTCCTGTAGGATTTTTAAGGTTAAGGAACCATTTTAAACTCGAATGGTCCGTTATTATTTTAAATTGACGATCCCCTTCGAGATACGGCCTAAAATGTTCAACAACATTGACGACAGCTAGGGCTTCTCTCTCAGTGGCTGAGTAGTTCCTCTCCTGCGGCGTAAGTGAACGACTGTAGTACGCCAGGGGGTGCTCTTCACCGTCGAAGTCCTGAGTCAAGGTTCCACCAATTCCGAAGTCCGACGCGTCGCAATGTACCGCGAATGGTCTAGAGAAGTCTGGACAGGCCAGAACAGGTGCAGTTGTCATGGCTACCTTCAGTTCACTAAAAGCTTTGTCCGCTTCTGGTGACCAACGAAAAGGTGGAGCGCCTTTCTTGGTTGAAGTTAATTGATTAAGAGGCCCTGCTATGTTGCTGAAGTTCTTAATAAAACGACGGTAGTAAGATGCAGTACCGAGAAAACGCTTGACATCTTTTCGAGATGTCGGTATAGGGAAGTCGACAATTGCTCTGACTTTGTCAGGATCCGTACGTAAACCGTATTCATCTACCACGAAGCCTAAATATTTAAGTTGATTACGGAAAAAATTACATTTTGATAAATTTATAGTAAGGTTAGCGTAGCGAAGACGTTCCAGTACTGTACGTAATAAGGTAAGATGCTCACTGAACGTCTCGGAAACTATTATGATGTCATCTAGGTAAATAAAGATACGACCACTGTACTCCGGACCAAATAGGATGTCCATCAGGCGTTGCTGTGTGGCCGGCGCGGAAGTTAGGCCGAAGCACATGACTTTGAAATGGAATAAGCCACGAGCAGGAACTGTAAAAGCGGTCTTCTCCTTGGACGCCTGTGAATCAAGACCTATTTGCCAAAAAGCCGATTTTAAGTCTAACGAGGATAAAAATTTAGCATTTCCGAGTTGGTCAAGTATCTGGTTAATTAAGGGTAAAGGGTAAGCATCGTGTTTCGAGACCTCGTTCAATTTCCTGCTGTCTAGACAGAATCTAAGGGAACCATCCGCTTTAGGTACCATAGTTACCGGATTATTCCATGGGCTGCTACTTGGTTCGACAACATCCAGTTCGAGCATTTCATCGAGCTGCCTGTTCAGTTCAGCAAGCTTAAATGGCGATATCATGTAATAGCGCTGTTTTATGGGTCTAGCGTCACCCGTGTCGATAGTATGGGTAAGCAGATGGGTCCTCCCTAAACCCTTTTCTTCAGAGGAAATTGTTTTAAATTCCTTAAGAATATTCTCAGCTTGAAGCTGGTCTTCGTACGATAATGATTCTAATCCTTGTAAAAATCTTACCTCAGAATTGAGGGTATTAATATGGTCCTCGTCTGACAACAAACAATCGTTACCCAATAAAGATAATACGTCAGGAGCGATATTAAACGCTGTCCAGAAGTTAATGCCAAATAAAAGTTTTGTTGGTACCTCCGGTATTACATAAAATTTAACTATTGCCGTTGTATCACCAACAGTGACTGGTAAGAACACATAGCCTGATATAGGTGAAGAAGAACCGTTCGCTGTCACTATACGACTCACATCATTCGATTCATGAATAGTAACTAAGTTTTCAAAGTATTTTTGTGTATCACCACCAATAATTGACAGTTCCGAACCAGAATCCAGGAGGCCGGTATAGGTTACATCGTAAATTTTAACTTTAAGGTAAGGGCGCAAGTCATGACCGTTGACTAAACTATTTAATTTTAAAATGGCACGGTTGCTTTCAAAAAATGATCTTACTGTTGACAACCAGGACCGCCACTCGTCCTGAACTGCCTTATTCGATGGGCGGTATTGCAAGCCAGACCCATGAGGTGGTAGCTTTTTATGAATCGTACTATTTAATTTAATTTTAACTGGAGGGCAATGAGTGGTCTTATCGGGCGTAGGAACTATTAGTGAAGTAGTGTAAGAATATTGTGAAATTGCGTTCTGGACTATTTTTCCCATAGGGTAACTTTCATTATTTGGGTAAATCTCGTTATTATAGTTATTTCTCTTTGGGTTTAAATTAGGGTAAGTAAGTAAGTTGGAATTTGCCGTTGGGTAAAGTTTATTGGTTGGGTAAATTTCATTATGTGAGTTAACAGACGTTTTATCATTAATGACGGTTGACTTTGGGTATACAGATGCATTTTGAGGTAATTTTCCCGTTGGGTAAATTTTATTATCTGGGTAATTGACTATATTATTGTTGTTAACTATACGAGTTGAGTGAAGAGACGTATTTGGGTGTAACTTATTCGTTGGGTAAATTTTATTATTTTGGTAAAATATGTTATTTCGGTAATTTTCATTATTAGGGTAAATAGGGGTGTATCGTTCTAGGAAAGTAGCAGCGGGATGGGGGTGGGATGTGGAGTTAGTGGGTGAGTAAGCGTTAGCAAGGGGGGAGGTGGGGGTAATTGGGGTGTAGGATTGGTGAGGGTTATAAGCGGGATTTATGGCCACGGGATTGGAGTGAAGCGTGCAGTTAGTGGGTGGGTAAGCATTAGTAAGCGGGGAAATATGGTAATTAGTGTTATTAGTTGGGATGTGGTTTTTGTGAAGGTTATAAGCGGCCGGAATGGGATTGTTTTTTACACAAGCGGGAGGGGCGGGGATTGGGGTTGGGGTGTAAATGGAAGTAGTTGTAGCTGGGTAAGTATGCCTATTATTATCAATGATAGAAGTTATTACTGGGTATTTTAAATTGCTTCTATTGTTAGTCTTCTCCGATGTGGTATGGTTTTTATTTAAGATTGTATATGTGTTGTTTTTATATGTAGTAGTAGGAAAAAAATATCTAGTATTGTATTTTATTTTAGGTTTAATTAGATCCGGGTCAACCATACCCTGACTCGGAACCATTAGTTTTTTGGTTTATTTTGCCCGGGAGCACATTTAGGACAAGTATTCGCCGTTACGTTATTTTCGCCACAGCGGTAGCAGACCAGTCTGGGTGCTGCCCTGCAATACCTTAGGGTATGGCCGTCCACGCGACAACGCACGCAGAAGTCAACAGGGGCCCCCACCAAGGAAACGTTTTTCGAGGTGGCCGGTTTGTCTAAGTCATGAGCCAGTGACTTACCCAAATCCCTGTTGGGTTCCGCGAAACGTTCGGCGCGTTGAGCCGCCGCCTCAAGTTGTCGACAACTGTCTTTAAGTTCGTTAATAGATTTGATAGGGAATAAAGCTAGTTGTTTAGAATAAAATGGTCTTATATTTTGTAGCAAAATACTAAGTTTTTCATGCTCAGACAAAGGAGTTTCTAAGCGTGAGTAATAATTGAGCATGACACTGACGTAATTTACAATAGTTTCTTCAAGCCCTTGCGTCCTTGACCTAATTTCAACTAAAAGGCGTTCATTGTAATCAACAGGTAAATAGTCGCGGAGCAACAGTTTCTTAAGGTCCGTCCAGCAATGGACCTGATCACAAATTCCGTCAAACCATGAGGTCGCTTCGTCTGTGAACAGTTCACATGCTGAGCGGAACAATGCTGCGTCCGAGATTTCTCGAGAAGCACGTACTTGCTCCAACCTTCGCAGGAACGCCTTAATGCAGGACTTGCCATTATATTTCAAATCTAATTTGTGTACCGCACTATAACGCGTGGCTGCGCAGGCTGGTGCCGCAGTAGGAGTAGGTGATGTAGGTGCAGTGACCTCGGGGTTAATGTCCGGAGTCAATGCACTTTTGAAATTATCTAAAATATTATCTAAACGCAAAAGTAATTTATCTAACTGCTCGCTTAATTCGAGGTGCCTCGTAGATTCTGATTCGGAGGGCGATAGGCGTGTCAGGCGGTGATAGAGGTGATGGGAGGTTGCTTGCACTCGGTTAAGCACCTTTAAAGAAGTGTGGCGTTGCACCGAAGTCTGCAATAGATCATGTAGCTCCTCCATTTTAGATGCTATGATTAGAAGCTCCTCACTGACGTCGCCCTCGTAATCTGCGACCTCATCTGTTGGTATCTCGGCATTTAGTTTCCTAACCTGGCACCGCAAGTCCATGACAGTAGCAAGTGGCACACCTAGTCGTACTTTTACCTCATACTCGAGTTCATCTTTTTTTAATAAGTTAAATGCAATAGGACGTTCTTCAAATGTAGAATTGGACATGATTATATTCTAATTTAAGTAATGAAAGAGGAATAACAGTGAGAGTGACAGCGAACAGTACTGATATCAAATTAATTTAGAAGGGTAAATATTGGGTTTTTATGGTAGCGAACCTCTGAGTACCTTGTTATGTAATTGTTGTCAAGTTATTTGTATTAAATTTAATTTGTTGAAAATAAATAATAAAAAAAATAAAGTTATGGTTATCCGGTGATAGAAATATTGAAGTTAAGGTTGGGTGGAATGGTTTTAAAAAAAAACTGAGAAAAAAAAAAAACCCTTTGAGGCCTTAGATGGAATGCCTCATATGCAAGTAATAAGACCGGAAATCTCGACCGTCCACACCGGACCACAACAGTGCAAGCTGCTGCTTACTGGTGGGATTATTTGGTGAGACCGTGGTAATGACCCGGGCGGACCGTGCATAAAGGTCCTACCACCTGGATAAATAGTAGTGTAGCGATAGCTGAACCACGTGCGCCGTATTTATAATAATACCCGGTGTGTAACGAGCGTGATCGACCAATCACAATTAATAATTAATCATTAATTTAAAAATAAACAACAAAACTTACACACACAGTTAAATACAGAAATTATAGCACAGGGTAAGATAAAAACACTAATAATATAAATGCAAGATGATGTAGAACTACTTAGCTACCTAGCTTCATCGACCACTATTTCCTTCAAAAAGAGGGAATTAGTTAACAACAAACAACTGTTCGGGCGCCGCTGTTATACTTTATTTTTTCCCTCCAGTGGGTATAAAGAAGGAAGAAAACAAAAGGTTATTATTTATACAAATTTATTTAAGTTAATTAATTTAGGGTTTGTTGTTGCTTGGTCGATGACGCTTTAGGTAGCTATTATAAATTTTTGGTATGGATGGCTAATATAAAATTGAGAGATGGATCGCTTAGCTGCGGATGTGGTCGAGCCGTGTGGCGCAGGGGCGCCACTACGCTGACACGTGGGCACCTCGCCGGATGTACTGGCGTGGCCTATCTCTAGGCCCGTACAAAGCACCTCCTGGAATGGTCCGGGAGTAGGGGTAAGCGACCAATGCGCAGGCAATGCAGAAGAAGTTAATTAGATAGGTTGAAAGGGTTAATTTAGAATGCGGCATGATGCTTCTGGAGGTGACTCAGCAGTTCGCTAGGCATAAGAGACAGCCTCATGGTTTATAGCCGGTGCAAGAAGGCATTAAGTGTTCAAACGCAGGTTAAATTTAGTAAAACACCATTAGATCCTTGCAGGATAATTTAAATAGTTCACCGTGCGCGGCGTGCGTGTTCCAAGCAGGTTTTGCTGGATATGTTTAGCAAGGGAATAGAAGTACGAGACAGACATGACGTGGCACAGAAGTTATAACCTCAAAACCTTGCAAAATAAGTAAAGGGACTGACCTTTTGGAGGATTATGGCCTTGCTTACGGTTGGTGTTAACCAATGTCAACTCCGGAACGCCGAAAGATCCGTTGTAGGACGTGGCACAAGTGTTATTTGGCGTACTTCGCCGGTATTCAATGAATGCTGAAATATGAACATCACTTTAGATAAACACTTGACACACAACACGGCTTCGAAGATAGAAAGAACGTTAAGCACTTACCTTCGTTGTAATAATAGCCACGTAGGTAATTATTTAGGTTATGTAGTAATACTACGTGCACTGCCGGTAACTGGAATATAAGAATGCGTGGTCAAAACAGACACGATACACAATAATAATTCAAGACACTTCAAGCCAACGTCGAAACACTTACAAGGGATGGAGATATGGTAGGTAGTTCTCCAGTATTAAATAAATAGATGTAGTTAGCTCGCCGGCTTATTAGAAAAAGAAAGCCACCGATCCTGACTTGCCCAAATCGATATCTAGATCAATACCACTTTCCAAATGTTGTAAACCTCCACATATCGGGGTAAAAACCAAACGTCAACACGGGTACAGATAATAGTGGATATTTACTTAAAGGTAGCAAACTCGGGTTTTCGTCTGTCATTAAATATGCTGGAACCCTGAAACGACTGAGGAATTAAAAGGAAGACTAAAGCTGGACTACATAAACAATTTTGGAAATAAATATTTAAAACAATACTAATACAGTGCCCTGGGTTTACTTACTAACGAGGAGATCAAAACATGACCCTTGCAACACCGGGTGCATGTGCCACAGATTCGTAGTTTTTTGACACAGGTCCACTAGTAGTTGAATTGACCATAGATTATAAGATAAATTTAAGATACCAACTTAACAAGTTGACAAGAAATGGAATAAATTGTGCATCGGTGAGGCGTTAATTCACGCCTAAAAATTATACATTACATACTTCCGATAACACAACCCCGACCCAACAGCTGTATTGTATTTCCTTCGTAGCGGACCTGAATACCGTGCTTTGCTCCGGAAGCAGCGGTTCAAGCGTCACTGGCCGGAAGTGACGAAAGTGAAGATAACGACGAGACCTTGGACTCCCCCCCCGCCCCCGCAACGAATGCCGCCCATCGTAAGCATCGATTGCTATATTGCTAAATTTATTTTTATTATTCAATAATATGTACTTACAGTCGACGCCAAAAATATGTTTACACTTTAGTACCTTGTCTATTTAGCGTCATCAGGCGTCATGTTTAAACTGCCATTTGAAATTGTCATAGCGGGTAAAGTGACGAAGTACTAAAGTGTAAACATATTTATGGCGTCGACTGTACATGCAAATATTTTGTTTAATAATTGTAATCTTTAATTAATTAGCAGCTTTACTCAGGTGCTCAGGGCGAATATAAAAGCATTTTGAAATTAAATATTCTTTTGAGTATGAGTAAGCAAAAACCCAGTGATTCTCCCACCACGCCGTTACTGGCGAGAGTCACAGGTTCTACTTAAGAGTAACCTAACCTAACCTAACCTGACAATGTTTTTTTTTCAGACTGTCGAGAAGGTTGAGGTTACAACTAGAAAGTGGGTGCCGCCGTACAGGAAGCGGAGGCGGAAGCGCCCCCCCCTCCCCCGCATCCCCGCCGAGGAGATGACCAGGCAGTTGTATGAATACGCAAAGCTGAAGAAGGTACGTCCATATCGTCCATTTCTCAAGCTCGTATCTGATCAAATAGTTACCTATATATAGGAAAAGCACTCATGTTGTTTAACCTAATGTACTGTTTTGTGTTGGTAAATAAAAAATTCATTTATTTATTATTATTATTATTATGTACTGAAGAATAAACACTTCCTATGTAACAATTCCCGTAAAAAGCGCATTTCAACCGCATTTATAAGAGTTATCAGCTCTTAATGTAGGAGTTGGCATTCGTTCATTTTTCATAATTTCTTTTGCCATAATGGTCTGGTCACTGGCTATAATCTTCATCTATAATATAAAAATGAATCGCAAAATGTGTTGGTAAGCGCATAACTCGAGAACGTCTGAACCGATTTGGCTGATTCCTTTTTTATTGTGTTCGTTATTATCAGGGTAAGGTTTATATGTAAGAAAAAATAGAAAAATCCAACGGGAAGGTCGGGAATTTGCAGCGGGGCAAAGCCGCTGGCGGGCAGCTAGTTTACCCTAATTTTCAAGTGTTACAATTTTCAAACTCCCTAATATTAGATAGCTTAATAACACTTTCCATAATATTTACTGTCTACAATGTTCATAATCCTTATTTATACCATAACAATCACGTGCTATAATTGCTTTAAGTTTTTTTCTTATTCATGATACGTGTTCACCAGATTTGGAACAACTTCGGGCAAGTAGCCAAGAATAAGATGTTGCTGCAGGGCACCATCGGCTGCAACTCAAGACGGTACTCTGCTTCATATGGCGGTGAGTACAAAATAAAAAGCGGTGGTAGGTAAGAATAAGAAGAGTGTGGCGATTTTTTTCCAAAAAAAAAGTTTTTTCTGCTAGTAATTTTTCCAGATTTTTCCGATTCGTGATTTTAACGAATGTCTCCTGGGTCCCAAATTAACGCTATATCTTTTTCGAAATATACCTATTTTTTTGCATACTAACGTTTCGTCATATGATTAAAATGTCGAAAATTGTTTGATCGAAATTGTTTTGCATAATATCGTTTGGTCGAATAATTGTTTAGTTATTTGTATGAAATCACTTTGTTTTTTCGATTTTATTATAACGGAAAAATGTGGCTACTTCTTTTCGTTTAGTTTCTCACACAAAGATCCCATAGGTTCGAAGTGTATCCGTAAGGACCCCACCAAATAAGATAAGATAAGATAAGAATGTGGGCGCCACTGGACGCTCGGAGTAGTCTTAAGGATTTGTGTGGCTGAGGCAGCACCACTTTTGACCTGATGATAACGTCTTATACATCGTGTCACGTTCTGCCTGAGCCGAGCGTGCAAACGAGAGCGCGAAACAAGCGATAGAGAGGCACGGCTAGTATTTTCTTTTGACGTTATCACGTAAAATTATCGTCCGTAAACCGACTTTACAGGCAACCATTTTTTTCTCTCTTTTTGCTTCTTTTTTTTCTTCAAAACCGTGTTCTTTCCAGGAGCCCAAACTGCCTGCATTGCGGTGATCATGAAGACCCTTCTGGAGGAGAAGCCGACCTCGGAACTGACCAGGCACGACGTCGACGACTGCATCGAGGGCGGTGACAAGTACTACCGCCAGTGCATGCTGGCACTCAAGTGCTATAAAGGTTCAATTCAATACTTTTCACTTCTCAGGCTCTAAAATTATTCGTAATAGCCTTGTATAGGCGGTATAAAGTGATGTAGTTAATCCCTAGAGATTAAAACGGCACTACTCCCTGGGGACTAAAGTACCTACATTTTCTTTTTAATTTTATAGTGCTTTTTGGCGGAGGCATTGTGAGGAAATATTAAAAAAAAATATTTTAATCTTACGATGGCAATCTCAAGAGTGCAATCATACGATGGCAATCTCAAGAGTGCAATCTTACGATGGCAACGGCAAGAGTGGAATCTTACGATGGCAATCTCAAGAGTGCAATCTAACGATGGCAATCTCAAGAGTGCAATCTTACGGTGGCAATCTCAAAAGAGTGCAATCTTACGGTGGCAATCTCAAGAGTGCAATCTTACGGTGGCAATCTCAAGAGTGCAATCTTACGGTGGCAATCTCAAGAGTGCAATCTTACGGTGGCAATCTCAAGAGTGCAATCTTACGGTGGCAACTTCAAGAGTGCAATCTTACGATGGCAATCTCAAGAGTGCAATCTTACGATGGCAATCTCAAGAGTGCAATCTTACGATGGCAATCTTACGATGGCAATCTCAAGAGTGCAATCTTACGATGGCAATCTCAAGAGTGCAATCTTACGATGGCAATCTCAAGAGTGCAATCTTACGGTGGCAACTTCAAGAGTGTAATCTTACGCTGGCAATCTCAAGAGTGCAATCTTACGCTGGCAATCTCAAGAGTGCAATCTTACGATGGCAATCTCAAGAGTGCAATCTTACGATGGCAATCTCAAGGCAGCAATCTAACGATGGCAATCTGAAGAATGCAATCTCAACATTGCCAAATCTTACGATGGCAATCTCAAAACTACCAAATCTTACTATGGCGATCTCAATACTGCTGTCACGAATTGAACTAAAATTAAAAAAGACCAAAGATGAATTTGACAGACGTGTTCTAAATCACATGAATTTGCCAAGCTATAAAACTGATTGCTGTACCTTTGTTCAACAGGGAAGCCCCAACTTGAGTTGAAGCAGCTACTTGTGTCTTACTTCTTCCACGACGCAAAGTACACCATGAAGACACGAGAGATAGAGCAAGGAGTGCTGATAAAGAATCCTGCAGACAATGACAAGAAGCTACAGGATCTTATGATGCAAGTCTTTTTTTTAGTTTTTAAATCGTGTGGTTGCCGGGCCTTCCAGACCCACCCTACCCCTAAACCGTACCACTGGTGGTACTATGACCAATTATTTCTATTAAAATAGAATTAAATAGAGTCGACGGAGCTCTGCTGTCTATTGTGCAGAACTAATATTATAAAAGCGAATGTGTGTGTGTGTGTGTGTGTGTCTTTCAAGCTGCAACGGCTGGACGGATTTGGATGAAATTTTAAATGAAGATCGCTTATACCCTGGATTAATTGGCATCACGGGAAAATATAAAAGTTGCCAAGGAAGTAGGAACGATCATCTAAATGTACGGTCACGAGCGTTAATTTGGGACCCATTTCAAGAAAAATATGCTTGAAGTCGTCAATGTCATTAGAGATGTCAAGTCATTTGTAACTTTTAGGAAACTCAACCTTATTGTTGTAGAATGTCAGATTGACTTTGGACCTAAGATGGGTACCAAATTAAATCTCGTGACTGTACGCTGACGAAGTCGCGGGCAGAAGTTTTTAATATTTATTTTATTCTGTTTTTCGTATTTGTTGTTATAGCGGCAACATACGTAGATCATCTGTGAAAATTTCAACTGTCTAGCTATCACGGTTCATGACACTCGTTAATCTTATTATGAAACTCTCGGATTGTTTTATAAAACTACTCGTGTATTAATGTCTCTCATTATGCACTAGTCACATAACCTACTAATATTGCCCACAGGATGATGGAGAAACGCATCGGGCAGGAGTACTGCTTCATCCTGTCCGTTGGTGACAAGCACTTCTTGATCTGGGGCGGCCCGCCCCCCGCGGGCTCGGGGAGCTCCTGCCGGACTGTCTGCTACATCTTCGATCCCCACACGTTGACTGAGCTAGGAGTGCCGCACAGACTGTATGTCATTCATTCGTCTATTTTTCATTCGTTAGATGTCGCTTATTCCCTAAATACCTGAATTTCGAAATGCCGAATAACTCTTTTTGAAACGTTGAGTAGAGATTATAAAAATTACCCTAATTTGAATGGTACGGTCTCATCACCGTAGGTAGATTTATTTAGGCTTACTCGCGACTTGAGACCACCGGGCAACTAAGTATTAGTAATACGTTTTAATTATAAACATGCAGAGTATTAACTACCAAGTATTACCTATACGCATCAAGAAAAATGATTACAGACTCTTTTGATTGTCTGTATGAGAGAGGACCAAAAAGTTGGACCATACAAACGACGAAGACGAAAAAAGTTCCGTTGTGCGACCAAAAGTATCCCTACTAAATTGTATGGCTAATTTCCGTGTCACAATGAAAAAGTTTCATAGAAAATTTAATTGATTGTGTTAGCGTGGACAACTTTTTGGTCCTTACCCATATAATGTTTACTTTAACTTTAATATTCTACTGTTTCGTTTGACCGAAATTAAACATTGGTTTGAAAAACTTTTTTCTCTAAAAAAATGTTCAAAGAGGTATGTATAACCTACAGAACCTGTAGGTTAGGTTAGGTTAGCGTTATAACAATCCAGGAAAGTTAAATTATTTCGAAGAAAAATGTTTTTCGGAGAAATGAAAATTCCGGGCAAACAAAGCTGCGGACAAATGATTTTCGAAGTTTTGAGATAATCAGATAACCGATAGAATGACATAAATCCAAAACGGCTGAAATGCGAAACGTTACACAGTAGTTTGGTCTTTCAGCCTATCTTTGAAGGCTTTATTTAGAGTAATTTTACTCGTCTATTTATATTTATTTACCGATCTTCAGGAGCCACGCAATGCCTCACGACAACCAGCAAGTCTGCTGCAACCCAAAGTGAGTACGGTAAAATACCTAAGTAATTACCAGAGCCCGGATTTTTTGCGGCAAAACAAAAGACTGTCGCAATCTAATGTTACATTTTTTTTTTATCGATATTGCCGTGTGGTTGCCGGCAGAATAGAATAGAATAGTACCACTCCATACCTTCCTGTGGAAGTCGTAAGAGACGACTAAGGGATTAAAGGCTTGTAGTATTTTTAGGCGATGGGCTTGCAACCTTTCACTAATATACACATGATATACATCTTAGCCTGTATGTGCAAAATGTGGTTACAGAATTAACAACTGGCTGTTAAAGTTGTTGGTAATTCTGTAGCTCTGCCTACCAAACTCTGGGATGAAGGCGTGACGGTATGTATGTATGTATGAGTATTATTATATTTACATTAAATTACAATCATTCGTGACAGTTGTTTTACATGTGTTATTCCATCTAAATTTTAACTCCTTTTTCATATCAAGTAATAAAATAACCCGTCGGGTAACTAAGAGGTAAAACTTTGAATGATGTGACTATACCCACCTCATGGACAATAATAGACACGTCAGGAACTGTCTACTCCCGGAGAATGTTGAACATATAATGATTATCTACTCCTATCACTATTACAAACCAAATAAAATGTGACGTGCTGCTGTGTGTGCTGACGAATTTCGAAGATGGAATTGCATCTGTTTCTATATGCCTATAATTTTATACAAAAATCACGTGATATTTTTTTTGTAGACATTTTATTACACAACTATAGATACATCGATAAAAAAATATTTCTAACACTAGCTAGATTGTGACAGTTTTTTTTTTTGCCGGGCTGCTAATTACCATAGCTCGGACAGGTCATCACAAAAACAAGTTACTTTCGAAGCTCCATCCCTTTCTCTCTATTTAGTCTCGAGAGACGAGGGCAAGTTTCGAATTTAGTGCTTCGTGGTCATCCTGATACGGCACGTAGCATTATCACAATATTTTTACGTCCACACCAACGATAATGATACTAGAGAATGCAAATAACCCGGTTTTAACCGGTTATTACCATAAAAAATGGTTAATAACCGGTTTAATTGCATTCCCTACAAGATACGCGGGTGGTAGGACCTTGTGCAGGGTCCGTCCGGATCGCTACCACCATCTTATCCATTAACCTACCGCCAGACAGCAGTGTTCGCATTGTTGTGTTCCGGTTTGGGGATAAGACAGCCAGTGATATGACTAGCATAGAGGCATTCCATCTTAGTCCTCAGGGTTGGCAACGCATTTGCAATCTTAGGATTGCATTGCAGTCTTGTGAATGCGAATGTCTATGGGTCACAGTTTCCACTTACCATCAGGTGGCCTGTGTGCTCGTTTGTCTTCTCTCTCTATGCCATAAAAAAAAACGCGTCGGTACTACGCGACCGAGATACGATACAGCAAAAATGATACATATCGTCCCTTTACTTTCTCAACCTCGTATCTGATCGAATAGGATATAGTAAAGTAGTCTTTAATCTTTGAGTGCTTTTCCTACCTAACTATTCAATCAGATAGGTTGAGAAAGTAAAGTGGCGATATGTGGACCCAGCTGTAACAATGAATACACGTGAAACTAAATGTTTGACGACGCGCTGGCCTAGTGAGTAGTGACCCTGCCTACGAAGCTAGTGGTCCTGGGTTCAAATCCCGGTAAGGGCAGATATTTGTGTGATGAGCACGGATATTTGTTCCTGAGTCATGGATGTTTTCTATGTATTTAAGTATATATTTCTATATATACAGTGTGTTACCAGCACCCTGGCTTTTTTTAAAGTAGGTTAAAATAACGTATATTTGTAACGTAACTATGACATTAATTTAATTAATAAACAAAATTTCACACTTTGTTAACTTTCTAACAAAAGTTTAATTGCCAGCAATGTAAAGCACGGCAATTTGACAAGTGTAAATGACAGTCGACGGCTACTTTGATTATTATGATCTGCCCCCGTACCACGACATGCCTTGTACCAACCAACAGCGATACTGATAACGATGAACACGCAGCACATGCACTACATTAAAAATGGACAGTATCTAAGAAAATTAATTGTAAAGTTATTTTAATAGATTTTTAATTGATAATACTTACAAACAATTGCTAAAGCAACATTATCGCCAGTTTTAATAAATGCCCGCATGCCGGTAACACACTGTATGTATTTATATCGTTGTCTAGTACCCATAGTACAAGCCTAGAGCTTAGTTTGGGACTAGGTCAATTGGTGTGAGACTGTCCCCTTGTATTTATTGTATTTATTTATTATAATGTAATAAAATTACGTAGGTTCGGCGCGGGCGCATTCATTCGCTACGCCGGCGTGATGTCATTCGTGCTTGATTTCCTCGCCAACTACGGATACATGAACGAGCCTACCAAGAACAACCCGAAGCCGACCATTACCCTCACTGAGATAGAGGTGAGCTGGTCAATCAATCAATCAATCAATCAATCAATCAATCAATCAACTATGGAGACCTAAACGCTGCCGCCAGCGCACTATGAAGCTTCACTGATATAGAGGTAAGCTAGCTGGTCAATCAATCAGTCAGTCAATCAATCAATCGATCAGGTATGGAGACCTAAACGCAGCCACCAGCACACTATGAAGCTTCTCTGATATAGAGGTAAGCTAGCTGGTCAATCAATCAGTCAGTCAATCAATCAATCGATCAGGTATGGAGACCTAAACGCAGCCGCCGGCACACTAGGAACCGCCCGTTACCTGCACTGAGTTAAAGGTGAGCTAGTCAATCGGTCAGTCAATCAATAAATCGCTCAATCGATCAAGTATGGAGACATCAACGCAGCCGCAAGCACACTAGGAACCGCCCGTTACCTTCATTAAGTTAGAGGTGAGCTAGTCAATCGGTCAGTCAATCAATCGCTCAATCGATCAAGTAAAAGCCAAAGTCAAGTACACTACGAATCCGCCAATAATAATTAGGAAACAACGTCTCCATGGATTCTAGGACCCCGATATGCCACCAAAAGTCTTAACCCTAAAAAAGTACAGTCGGTGACAAAAGCTGGTCCCGATATTTATTAATAATTTGTTCTACTGATTCACAGATCATCGGACGCGAGCCTCTAGAACGTGAGGCTCGTTACGAGTTCGAATTCAAGGCGATTAAAGCTCATTGTGACTCTGAATGGCAGAGCCTCTATAAGAACACCCTATACGAGAGAAAGAATAAGGTACGATTCAAAAAATATCATCATCACTAGAAAGAAAGAGGCATTAACTACACAGAAAAACACACAAAAAGCCGAGAGAAAGAAAGACATTCGATACACAACAATAAAAGGATTTGTTCCTTTCGCAATATAAAAGACAACGTATAACAAAAAATAAGAAGGAAAGACATTTACGACACACAGGATACACATAAAACCAAGGGAGAAAGAAAGACAATCATAACACAGAAGGCACGTAACAATGCTAAGAAATAATGACGTTCACAACACAGAAATAACCAGGAATAGGTTGATACACAATTATAATAATAAAGTAAAGGAAATAACGTTGAGATTTTCAACGACAACACATTATTAGATACATAATTTTAAACGTCAATCATATTATACACGTCGACAACCCTAGGTCGCTGTCGTGTGCCATTTGACGTCATCGCACCAAAAATGCTAAAAAAAGTACGTTATTTTTTAGGTCTACAGTAAATAAACTCGTCTTGGCTGAGATGCGCGTCACAAGATACGTCAAAGTAAACGTCAAACCATAGAACACTGTCATTTTTGACACAACCCTGCTTAAATACAAAAGCGCCACAAATCAAAATCAAATGTAGTTTGATTTAAAGCTAAAAGTGCAACACAAACACATTTTGGTTTGTGTCACTTTTGTATTGAAGCAACGACATCTTGAGACGAGCATTAGACTTGAGATTAGACCGTTAATAATATCATATTATGAATATGCAGCAATGTTCCTAGTGTCATTATCACTTCCGATCTCTCCCGATGAATGTCGAGAATTGCCGAGTGTCAAAGTCCAATTAATCGTACTGTATAACCCTAATAGGCTTTCGCTTGTTTATAGGGAGAATTTCCGATGACATGTTTGAGTGAACTATCTGTGGTTACCTCTCACTCTCGCAACAAGAGAAAGGGGGATTTGTATCAGCTTCAGTCTAAAGAGGTGAGTGAAAAAGTTTTCCTTCAATAAAAGTGATAATTCCTTAATTACTTAAAAATATGCCTATATGACCTTGTTTTTATTAGCTTAAATTTTATTTATGAACTCATTGTCTTTAATTAAAAAGAACAATTACGTGTCCAATGCAAACACGAAATGTTTGACGAGCAGCGGTCAAAAATATTGTGTCGTTTTCGTTTATTATATGTGTTGCCAATAAACCGTTTTTTTTTTAATTGGATGTGTCAATTTTTTATTTGTCGATGAAATTGCATCTAGTTCATCCCTATTCGTTTGTGAACTTTATCCAGGGACACTGTATATTTTCTGTCATATAGTGGCACATTGTTGACACAACGTTAAATGTGACAGTTCGTCCATGGCCGTAGAAACTGTTGTATGAGATTTATTTGTGCCATATCATGCAATTTCGACGATGGTTATGTGTCCGTGGACGTTTTAAGACTGCGCCGAGCAAACGCCGAGCGTCCAGTGGCGCCCTCATTACTATTAATGTGTTTTCTAATTAACTAAAGAATTTCCTTGGAATCAGACGATACATTTTGTAGCACAAGTAAAAACACAATTTATGGGATACGTAGCAAACTTTAATCACAATTACCCTTTGAGTAGCCGGCTTAACGGGAAAAGGTGGCCACTTTTTTCAGTTAAGTTAATAACTCGACGGTGAATTGTTATTAAACTATATGATATACCCTATAAGTTGTGTTTTCATTTGTAAACATTTGTAAACAACAAAAACATTCTGTCCAATTTCAAGAAAATACTTTAGTTTATTAGAAAACACAATAATAGTAATGAGGGCGCCACTGGACGGCTTACGCTCGGCGCAGTCTTAATTAATTAATTTAATTATTTTGTTAGCCTGCTTATAAAGATTTCTTCAACTATACTTGTCTTACAGCCACCTGTGAAACTGCCTATAGCTCCAGAGAAAGGGCCAGCAAATCCCGGTTTGGACTCCCTATTGCAAAATAAGGGGGAAGACTTTTTCCTCAACTGTACAAGGCTTGATGGACATACGTTTGGGAGGTGTGTATAGGTTGCCATGGTTACCTCTGGGCATGGCGTATTCTATTGTCTATTAACATACTTGTGCTAACTCAGGGCACCTATACTAAAATGAAGTAGCAGAATATTTTACCGACAAAAAAATATATCGATGTTACTGTCAACATCTGAATGTTATTCAACATAATTAAGTTTTTCGTCATTTTGAAATAAAAACAATGAACAAATCAAAACATGTATTTATTTATTTTAAAATTGCTTTCATAATATGCAATTAATATTTTTTCCATATTTATCGGTATAAAGGATTACTGTCCAGGTGAAAATATCCACTTTGAATTACTGAACGTCCTCTCAACGTCTGCAATGGTGAACGGGGAATTCTTAAAATATGATTCATTTATTTTCATTTTGATTGAAATTACATCCGCATCATTTTATTGTCTTAAGAGGCTCAATATCAGATATGATGTTGAACCTTTTAATAGTAATCGAGAATATTCAAAAAGCACATGTATATTGACATCTTTTTTTATCGATATCAAATCCCTAAAACGTGCCCCGAGTTAGCACAGGTATGTCTATTAAGCCACAGAATAAGAACTATTATACATACACCAGAAGGAGTTATAGACTAAAACCGATAAAACGATAACTGTCACCTTTTACTCTAAAGGAAAATTGAGTATGCTAAAAAGAGAACCCAATATAGCCTAAAAAATGGTGTACCCTTGTTTTGCCGACAACCGTTTCATCGAATATTATTTCATCGACAACGATTCATCGAAACATTAGTACTAGTAATATTGTTTGGCGTTATTTTATTTCAACTACTATTTATTTCAATGTATCTTACTACGTGGAAATACTAATCAACGAATACTACTTAATCGCTGATTTGTTTCAAATTATCTTAATTGGTACAACTACAAAACATTGCAATTCATTTCTTCGACGTATTACTTTAATACAATTTTTATATGCCCTATTGCACATTTATACATTTTTCAAATTATGTAGTGTGACAAACAAATACCTATGTATAATAAAAGTAAGATTTATTGATAATATTAAATTAATAATATTATTGCATAACTAGTTATATCAAGAAATAGAAGTACGAGGCTTTTAAAGTAAGTTAGGTTAGAACTGCGACCACCAAGAAAACGAACTGTTGACAGAAGTGGGTTAGGTTAGGTTAGAACTGCGACCCCCAAGAAAACGAACTGTTGACAGAAGTGGGTTAGGTTAGGTTAGAACTGCGACCCCCAAGAAAACGAACTGTTGACAGAAGTGGGTTAGGTTAGGTTAGAACTGCGACCCCCAAGAAAACGAACTGTTGACAGAAGCGGGTTAGGTTAGGTTAGAACTGCGACCCCCAAGAAAATGAACTGTTGACAGAAAAGCATGACACATTACTGTTTAGTTTTGATAGCAAAATATTACCAATTGAAATAATGTTATGCGGAATAAATATTATTACAAGTAAAAAAAAAACAATTAAAAAAACCCGAAATGATTAGTCATGACATGAATTCTATTGAAATAAGTAAACTACCAATTAAAAGACCACGTTTCAAATTACCTAGTATCGAGTCCTCGACGCAATGACTTGTCGATGAAATGAAAATACTTGAAACGTTGTCTTTGAAATAATATTCGATTAAAAGTTTGTCGGCAATTCAATGGTAAACCCTAAAAAATGAAGACTGCACTAATTGACTGGTTTTCTAATTGACTATTTTTTTTTCTTGGAATCAGTCGTTAGTTTTTTGTAGCGCTAGTAAAAACACAATTTATACAATACATAATAAATTTTGATGACAAATACCCTTTGAGTAGCCAGCTTAACGGGAAAAGGTTAACTTGATAACTCGAAGGTCAATTGTTATTAAACTATGTGATCCTTTAAGTTGTTTTTATTTGTAGTCCAAAAAAAACACCATCCAATTTCAAGAAAATACTTTAGTTTATTAGAAAACACAATAGTAATGAATGAACTAACGAAGGCACTGTACAAACCACAGAATAAGAACTATCAAAGAAGGAGTTATAAAAATAAAATAAAACAATAACTGTCTAGAATGCTTAAAAGATAACACTACATGTCTGAAAAAGTAAGGTTATATACGGTTTTCTTTTGTTTTTGGAGGGAAATTTTGTTTTTTAATATTTGCCTCAATACTCAATAGGGTAAATTGTCAATAACTGGCCACTTTAGAAAGTGTCATTTAGTTACTAGGATTTACTGTCATTAAGTACAAAAAGAAATTCGTCCACAGAGAATTAGTCGTCAAATCGGAAAAAATGCTGAATTGAAATATAACTATTAGGATAGTTTTCCATCCAGAATATTGTCCAAAATAGAATCATGTCCTCTGGTAAAATTGTCCAAACTTAATATAGGCCGACAGGAATAATAACCATTTGTATTTATGTTCACTTGGAAGTATTACCATTAAATTTGAAATACTTGTACTTAAATTTACATTTCGGTCTCAAATAAAATTAGACAATATTCACTTTGTGCGTATTAAATTTTGCACATTTTTTATAATGGACATAATTCATTTCAGACTTAATTCATTTTTACCGAAAATAAATTTGGTCATAATTACATTTTATCAGATTTACACTTTGGTCAAAATTCCAAATGGTCAATTCAAGTGGACGAATTTCTTTTTGTACTTAATGACAGTAAATCGTTACTAGCCACCAAATTTCTTACTGACGCTGTTAGTAAAGATACTTGGACAGTACTCCGGGTAATAACTCAGGATCTAGGTATTCTAGTTTCATCGCAAAAATGTGAGCAAATGTCTTGCTTTACACATTTTATTGCAAAGTGGCCAGTTACCGGAGGGTGGCCAGTAATAGGCGATTTACCCTACTCAATCATTTATTGCCATCATAAGGTTTTACATAGATCTTACTTACTACCTTAGAAGCACCGCAAAAAAGAAGAGTACTACAGGAGTTATATTCTAATTTCGTCAGTGATCCTGCAATACCGCGTTACTAACATTTTATGCAAAATACACCTTAGCTAGAAAGTTTTGACATTTTACAACGTTACAGAGACGACCTGGTGCCCCTCGCCAAGTCAGAGACGCTGCTCCATAGCCCAGTGGACGTGGCCAAGATGAGCAACCGGTCCAACTACCAGACGTTTGGCGGGAAGGGGATACTGAGAGGCACGAGACATATGGCTAGCTACAGGTAAGAGATTGGGTGGGGCTGTATTCTACAGAGTAAAACCATAATGCTTTTCACATGTTATCGCCTAGCGCCATCTATTGGGCTGCTTATAAAACCACTCCACAATAACACACGATAGCGCGCTTGAACACGCCTAGCGCCATCTATCGGGCCGCTTATAAACCACTCCACAATAAAACGCCTAGCGCCATCTATCGGGCCGCTTATAAACCACTCCACAATAACACACGATAGCGCGCTATAACACGTCTAGCGCCATCTATCGGGCCGCTTATAAGCCACGCCACAATAACACACGACAGCGCGCTATAACGCGCTGGCGCCATCTGTTGCTCCGCTTATAAACCAATCCACAATAACACGCGATAGCGCGCCATAACACCCGTAGCGCCATCTATCGGACCGCTTGTGAACTACGACATCCAATCGTCCACAGATACCAAACGTTCAAGATATACACGGCCATTCCGTGCTGTGTCGCGGCTCTCGCTATGCTGCAGCGTCTGCGTGCGCGCGCATGGAACGAGGATACTGTCGACGAAACGCTGGATCTAGGCTACAATTTGTTTAGAGTAAGTGCAAGGGAAACTAAACAACGTACCTTTTTCGCTCTTGTCACAATGTGAATAAGACATAAGATGTTACGACTTTCAGTTTCCCCTACTGTACACTTGCGAGCATTTCGTCCCTTTACTTTCTTAAACATTTATGGGTAAAAATCAAAATAAATGTACATGTACGCTATTTAAATGTCACTTAAATGATGTCTAACTTACAATTT
Organism: Acleris laterana; assembly: GCA_963966035.1. Lineage (NCBI taxonomy): Eukaryota > Metazoa > Arthropoda > Insecta > Lepidoptera > Tortricidae > Acleris > Acleris laterana. The sequence continues at coordinate 7,687,609 of OZ014467.1, read as the reverse complement.
CATTACAATTGACGTATGTTTGACGCTAACCAACAGTTTCGTGACGGTGACAAAACTCTCTTTAACTGGACATTTATTTTGATTTTTACCCATATCCAAAAAAGTACAAAAATTATCGCCCCTCCCCCTCTTTTCTCCGAAGTTAAAAAAAATAATTTTAATCAAAAAATCGGGAAAATTCCGGCTTATAGGTAATTATTTATATTTCATGGGAAGAAATGGGTTCTCTGTCGTTTGCTCGAAAGTCACTTGCCATAATATTCATTCGCCATAAAGGCATTTTTTCTGAAATCGTGAACTATTCAGAAGTGTTATAAAACAAAACCTAACCTAACCTATTGGGCTCTATACGATGGCATGTAAAAATTACCTGAAAGGTTTACAGTTTCAGAAAAAAATGCCTTTATGGCAAATTAACATTATGGCAAGTGACACAATTATGGCAAATGAAATTTGGGTAAACGAAGTGATCCGGAAGAAATGAAGTGTTAATTATAAAAAAAACAGAAATAACAAAAATACTTAAAAAATCCGTATTAAAATTTAGGCTAGACAAAGAGGACCTCATTGCATAGTAGATAGTCATACCAAAATGAGTATATTATTTTGGCGGCTGCCAAGCATTTTATCTTAAATACGGAACCCTCAGTGCATGAATCCGACTCGCACTTGACCTGTTTTTTTTTTCAGGAGTCCTTGATGGTGCAGGGCGGCCCCATCCGCAGGCTCGTGCTGGGCGAGATAAAGGACACCCTCAGGATCAGAGACAAGGAGTACTTCCATAAGGTACCCCAACCATGTTATTTTTCACTCAAGAAGTCTTCGACCATCTGTCATCTGTTTTGCGAGCGATGTTCCCCCGGCCAATACCACTTAGGCCCCTTACGCATTAGCGGTTAACCGCGAGGGCGGCTAGCCGCGCGGTCGGTCAAAATATATGATAAACCGCCACCGCGGCGCTATACGCACTAGCGGTTAGCCGCAACCGCATGCGCGGTTAACCGCTAGTGCGTACATGGGCTTAGGGCGGATTGATCGCCAAACTTGGAAAAAGACTTTATCCGAGATTCGGCGTTTAATCTAGGTAAGTATATAAGACCTTAGTCGAGTTTGGTCGAATGCAATCTTAGTATTGTAACATTATAGTTATTACCATAGCCCGGTTTTTTTTGCGGCAAAAAGAATATTGTCGCAATGTAGCTAGTGAGAGAAACACTTTTTATGTCGATATCGAGTATTATTATAATAATCATAATCATAATCATATTTATTCATAAATTTTATATTACACGTCAGCTTATTTGGTTAATCGTAAATAAGAAATTCTTACTTAAAAGAGAAAGAACAAAAACAATAATAAAAAAAAAATGTCACAATTTTGTATACTTACTTAATAATAATTTACTTAGTAAACATGAGCCTTCTAAAAAATTGTGTTAATTTAATGAACATAATTATAACATTATGGGTCATTATTAGCTACAACCGCCATTATACGTTATGTAAGGAACTCGTTGAAATTGTGAAAAGTGTGCTCGCGGAGCCAAACTTTTAAAACAAATCATGCCGATATATATACTTTATTTTGTGATCATTCATTTTTATTTTGTTTCTTTTCTTCTGTTACACAACTATCGGTTTATCGATAAAAAAATATTTCTAGCACTAGCTAGATTGCGACAGTCTTTTTTTTGCCGCAAAAAATCCGGGCTCTGGTTATTACTATTCTTTAATTAAACAGGACAGAGGCATCGCCGTCTGGGGCAGACTCGTCTCGCGCAACCTGAAGGTGTTCGATATCAAAAGAGGATTGGATCAGTTCTTCAAGGAATTTGACTCAGGGATCCTGCAGGTCAGTCCAACGGAAAGCAAGCTTTGATAGAAAGACCTTGATATCTTCAGCCTTTATTCCTCCTGAGGATTTGTTAGATGACTTTCTCAAACGTATGTTTTTCCCGAACGTAATACCAACAATCACCTTATTCCCGGCGTTTTATTTTCGCAATCGTGGTTTTTGTACGTATTCGTCCACATGTCAATCCCAAATTGTCTACTTCATATATCGTCCATATTCCAAACTCTTCCTCATTCCTAAATTGTTCACATTTCCAACTCGTCCTTAATCCTAACTCGTCTGTAACCTAACCTTAGCCTGTAGAGCTGTTCGATATCAATTTGATCACTCTATTGTTCACTAGTTTTTGGGGATGTGAACGAGATGGGAATGTGGCCAAAATAGGAATGCGACAGAATCTAGACGAGATAGGAATGTGAACGAAATGGAAATCTGGACGAGATGGGAATGTGGACAAGATGGTAATATGTATGAGATGGGAATGGACGAGATGGGAATGTGGACGAGATGGGAATGTGGCCGAGGTGAGAATCTGGACGAGATGAAAATGAAGACGATACGAGAATGTGCGTGAGATGAGAATGCGGGCGAAATGAGAATGTGAACGAGATGAGAATGTGGACGAGATGAAAGTGTGGATGAGATGAAAGTGTGGATGAGATGAAAGTGTGGACGAGATGAAAATGTGGACGAGATGAAAATGTGGACGAGATGAAAATGTGGACGAGATGAAAATGTGGACGAGATGAAAATGTGGACGAGATGAAAATGTGGACGAGATGAAAATGAGGACGAGATGGGAATATGGACAAAGTGAATCTGAGCGCAATTTCGTTAGTATTAATTATTGCGAGCAATGACTTAAATGTATGTTTTCAGATCCCTGGTGAGTTTGAAACGGCTGTATTCAATGAGGGAGGCAGATACTACTTGTACCATCCTTGGCCTGCAGATAGAGTCGGAAAGAGGGTAATTATTTCCTTGTTACTTAAGACGGTACGCAAAAGAAACAAAATAAGCAACATAATTCTGGTTTTTCTTTATTTTAAAAGAATTTACAACCTTTACTCATCATCATCATGCAATTTTTTCTTTTTTGAGTATTTTAGAATTACTGTTTAATTTACTATTGTTAAAATAAATGATCAGAATTTGTTCCAAATTTTCGGGCGTTAAACTTCTCCGCCTCGACTTATTCGAATCCATTTCAGGTGGCTAGAAGACTTTTCGATTTCTGTGGAAGTGTGGAAGTAGTAGGGGCAAAACAAAAAAAATACACGAACAATGCTGGGGGTGATCACTAGTATATGGGAAAAGCATCGATAGTTGAATTTATTGATATAAATAAATAAAATATCAGGGGACAATGTCACACCAATTGTCCTAGTCCCAAAGTAAGCTCTAAGCTTGGGTGCAGACCCACCGTACCACTGACCAAAATTAGTATCATAAATATGAGGTAGGTTTAGGTTTTGTTAGTTCTTCAGCAGGTCCGGAGGGCCAAACTACCCAGAAACAGGAGTTCTGCGATAGCAGAGCTCCGTCGACTCTGTTAAATTCGATTTTAATAGAAATAATTGGTCATAGTAACACCAGTGGTTCGGTTTAGTGGTACGGTGGGTCTGCAAGGCTAGGCTTGTGCTATGGGTACTAGACAACGATATAAATACTTATAGAGAGAAATATGTACTTCAATACATAGAAAACATCCAAGACTCTGGAACAAATATTCGCGCTCATCACACAAATATCCACCCTTACTGGCATTTGAACCCTGGACCGCTAGCTTCGTAGGTCACTACCAACTAGGCCATCGCGTCGTCAAAGATATACCTAGGCGATCTCTAGCTGTCATTTAATTTTGCCACCTATATTCCTAGGTCTGTTAGTAATTTTTTGATCATACATACATACATACATTAAATCACGCCTGTTTCCCAGAGGGGTAGGCAGAGACAACTTCTTTCCACTTGCTACGATCTTGACTTTCTTTCACTTCTTCCACATTCATACATCGAGTTATTTTTTGATCATAAGGTGGACATCCGCGCGGGTGGTAAAGCCTGCATCATGTGCTTCCCCGACATCGCCCACCTGGCTGACTTCTTCCTGGAAGAGGTGGTGGACCTGAAGAAGAAGCCGTTCAGCATAAGTGACGTGTACGTCGACGTGAGACCGGACATGCCAGACCCTGTCAACGATCTGAAACGTGAGCATTATGGCCCTTCTGCACGATGGCTCATCATTGGCCAATGTTTGATAAAAGATATAAGATATTTATTCAGTAAGTAGGCCGCACGGGCACTTTTACACGTCAAGAATCTACCAGCGCTTCCCAAGAGGAGACACTGCCGAGAAGAAACGCCGCAAGAAACTCAGCCGTCACTCGTTTTTTACCCATATTTAATACTACAATGATACTACTTAGTCTAGCATTATATAAAGCTATAAATATTAAATTAAATATAATATCAAATAGCATGCGTAGTTCAGCAGGAAAACATGTCAAAAATATTACTAGAGAGACAAAGGGAGAAAAGGAAAAAACAAAAGAAACAGGACAACCAAATAAAAGTTTGATATGCTTACCTACATCAACGGTGTCCCCTAGACAAACAACTTTGCAATTTTACAAATTATTCATGACTAAGTTTCGGGTTAAGGCCAAGCATTTTTATCTGTTAGATGCGATGAGATAGTTTGCGACGCATTTTCACCTCAGAGCGTGCAACATATTCTTGCATCTCGCTTTTACGCATCGCTCCATCTTAACTATGATTCACGTAGGTTAGGATTGTAACCGACACCAGGATTACTTGAAATCAACTCGGCTTTTGGAGCTAGCGTTCTATGAAATTTACAAAACTAGAATAAACCAGTTTGAAGTTGTTTGTAGAGCAGCCTTTTCATGTCCCTACGACCGGCCTTATCTTACAGATGAGTAATTTCGGATACACTACGACCCTCTAGGATCTTTTATGCAATTACCCTTACACACTCAGCTGTCCGAGTTTTCCCCACGATGTTTTTCCTTCACCGTAAGAGCATGTAATGCTTAAGAAAAACATGGTACATGGTGACCGCGGGGGTTCGAACTCGGTACCTTACGATCACAAGTCGACCCCTTAAGCCACTAGGCCACCGAAGCTCTTACAGACCTTACTTAAATGCCGCTTGTCTTCCAGCGGTAGCCCCGAACCGCTGGGTCGTCCGAGGCACGTTCCACGAGGGCGACGCGAGGTTCCCCGAGGAGCACCGCTACAAGCAGGCCACGCCCTGCTCGATCGCCGCCATTGCTCTGTCACACGTCGTGAAGGCATCTGATTGGACGAAGAAGGAAGTCGATGACGTATGTGGTTATGTTATCCTGGTACTCGCTAGCGCCGTTACCGTTACTGTTGCACGTAAATTCGTGGGTATCCCTATATACCATAATTTTTGAGTGCTAATGTTGGAAGGTGCAGGGTTTGGTGCATGAGGACTTACAAAGGTTTTTAGGTTCAGGTACAGTCAGTTGGATGCGCATAAGAGCATTTATTGTAGCGAATAAGAGAGAGTAAAACAAACAAACACAAAACTAAACTTTAATATTGAACTAGCGAGCCGCCCTCGCTTTGCTTCGGTTTATGTGAGTTTTCTTTAACACCCGTTCATAAACCAAAATGTTAAAGGAATCCAAAATAGACGGACGGAAATAGGTTTGCAATTTATAGAACAACGAAATCCCTCTAGTTAGTGTGTGATTATTAATTAATCCGGGCGCGTGGCAGTTGTTCAGCGCCGGGCGTGGCAGTGGTTGGGCAACAAAGGGGTTGTAAAATCAATTGAAGGTGTGCAATTTATTGAGCTCTGTGTTTGTTCTAATATCATAGCTAAAATTATGTATTTAATTTGAATATACCATTGCCTGGCGATTTAATTAGAGGAAATGTAGCTCTTAGACCAAAACATTATTTAACAAGCTCTTGAAATTAGTCTAATAACGGAACGTGATTTAGTTCGTAGGCTGGACCATACTCGACGAATGGAACAAGAAAAAATCCCTCAGAGCCATCTAGGCACCAGCAGCTCGCACCAAGACCCTTTCCAAGCGCCATCTAGTACTGCGTAGATGGAGCTTACGGTGGCGCCATCTAGTACTATGTAGATGGCACTTACGTTTCGTTTTTCGTCCGTACTCAGACCAGCTCCGACACGGCCATCCTGCAATACACACGTCCTCGTGTGTCAACCATAAAAAAAGTTCCCACTGACAAGACAAAACATGGTCACAAAACAATAAATAGATTCCTAAAAACTGTTTTTTTTTACTAGCATAGAGTTTTTCTACTAGGTATACTCGCATAAAGCTTAGTTTGCTAAAAGCTCAATTTGTGTAGCACTGTCCGCTGTTTTTTATTTGTTAGTTTTTTGACGTCCTTGGAAAAAAAAAGGAAAAAAAGAAATAGCAATAAAAAGATTAGTGAGTGTGTCCTCGCGGCAGTATCGGACACTGGCTCAGCATAATGCTGAGGTGTTAGACACCTGCAGCGCTGATTTTCAGTCAGCTCCGTTTGTGACAGACGGACGGTACGCTAAACGAAGAAATAGTGTCATAAAAAAAAATATACACCTACTATTAAACAGATACTTATAGTTAGTTCGGGTTTATACGTCTCTCTCATTCACTCTCATGTGCATAGAGGTACTCGTAAGTAAACAACTTCAGCACTTGCCTCTATTGCATGTTGGTCTATACAAATGTGTTAAAACTACATGGAAAAGGGGCTTTACTTAAGTTTTTTACCTATTAGCATAGAAACCGGAATATAAGGACAATGAAAGAAGTGTTTAACTTTTTTCTATTTAAGGCATTCATGATGAGTTAGACAAAGGTGTGCCAATAGGTATTCTTTCGTTATTTGGTAAGGTTTAAAAAGGTCTTTGTCTGATTTGCGTGTCTAGAGGTCCAACGATTTGTTAGAGTTATTTCGCTTTTTATAAATAAATAAACAAATATAAGAGGACACTCTCACACCAATTGACCTAGTCCCAAACTAAGCTCTAGGCTTGTACTATGGGTACTAGACAACGATATAAATACTTATATAGAGAAATATATACTTAAATACGTAGAAAACATCCATGACACAGGAACAAATATTCGCGCTCATCACAAAGGTAGGTATAGTTTAAACTTTTTGAACTGAGCTCTTCCACTTACCTTTAAACACAATGGTCATTGTATCTATACAATCTTAGTCGGGCGGTTAAAAATTCAAAAAAAAATTGCTTGCCATTATTCTATAACTGTATTTTGTAGTCTATTGTCTAAAGAAATAGAGTCGATAATCTATGTTAACCTTCAAAGGCGGTTATTATCTGCTTTTACTACGAGCTCGTTGTCTTAATTTGTGGTTAACTAAACAATGGCTTTGTATTCTTAAGTGAATAAGCTCAGTTGAAAAAGTTACTCCAAAAAGTTATGTTAAAATAAGCGGACTTGAAACCTAGGATATTATTGCACCCTAGATCCGATCACTGGTTATGAATACTGCCCTCATAAATAAAAAGGACGCTTGCGTAATGTGAAGGTCAAAGTAAATTTAACCCTCCATCTTAAGAAATAAGGTCACTAATACATACACGGTTCTATGGGACATACGCTAAAAAGTGTCATCTTTACAGAGTCTTATCTGTGGCGATGCGCTGTACCAGACGACCATGGAATACTTGGAGAAGATGGGAATCAATCTGGATAATACTACCAAGGCAAGTGCAATAATAACATCGTCGATATACATAATCAGGACCTTTTCATTCGGTCACTTTACCATTATTTCTCCATATTGGCGTAGTTTTGAATGTTGAGATTGGTCACAATTTTTATACACTTAATCATTTGATTGTCTTCATGTTTTGAGGTAGGGCAAATCGCCTATTACTGGCTACCCTCCGGTAACTGGCCACTTTGCAATAAAACGTGTAAAGCAAGAGATTTGCTCACATTTTTGCGATTAAATTAGAATATTATAACCCGGAGTACTGTCCAAGTATCTTTACTAACAGTGCGGCAGTAAGTTTGATGGCTAGTACTTATCTAAATGACACAAGTTATTGACGATTTACCCTAGTTGTCTCTATTTAATATTTTAATCATCATGACACTAACTGAAGCCTTTCATATACATATTGTAAATAAAAATGCAATTTACCATTGAATCACTGTCACTCATTTCATAGAAATCGTTAAACCTAATTGGCCGAATTACCTACAATTAAAGGGGGAAGAAACGACTCCTGAAGAGGAGGAGGTCGACGAGGTGACCCCCGGCACCCTGGCGGCTGCTGATGTGATGAACAGGTTCAAGGTCACAGACTATGACTGTATTGAGACTGAAGTTCTGGATAGCACTTATAGTGGTGAGTGTATTACTCCCTTATCCTACCGTATCCTACCTTATCCTTCCTCATCGTTCTTTATCCTTCCTTATCCTTCCTCCTCGTTCCTTATCCTTGCTCATCCTGCCTCATCCTGCCTCATCCTTCCTCATCCTTCCTCATCCTTCCTCATCCTTCCTCATCCTTCCTCATCCTTCCTCATCCTTCCTCATCCTTCCTTATCCTTCCTCATCTATCCTTATACTTCCTTATGCCCTTGACGTTGACCTTGACCTTGGGGCTTTAAATGCATGGGTCGTTGAAACTGAACTTCTTTTATTCTGTAAGTTGTTAAAATTTGTCGTCGTCGAACAATTTTTTATTTTTAGTGTAATTTTCATTTTACGCGATCCTATTGTCCAATTTACCTTTAGCCCTCGTACCAAGGAAATGTCGCCCCCGTACCATGAGATAGTGATTATAAATGGCCATGATTGAATACACTGATTTTACAATTAGAGTTCAACATCAATTAGTTATCTAATCTTAAGTTATTGTTTAATGTTACAGAACAAAAGTAGTTCAGTTTAGTGAGCCCTAAGGTCAGAGGCATTCTGTATAAGTAAAGTAATATTTATAAATTCCAACATGTATTTGTTTGTTAGTCCATTCTTCATGCTTCACATCACATCATGTTTTTTTTTTTATAAAAGTTTCGTGATTGATATTTTTTTTACACTCTTTAATACCAATTTTCTGTGTTTGACCAATTTATATTACATTCCCTAGGCTCCCTGAGTCCTGAGTTGCAGAAGGGCGTGTCGAATCTCAAGGCCAGTCTCAAGACGCTGTTTAAGGAGTTCAACCACGCGGTGGTCACCGCCAGGGGCAAGTCCATGGCCATCTGGAAGCAGGACCAGTTCCTGTACTTCTTCGATCCTCACGGGTGTGATGAGAATGGTCAGTAGACGGTACTTACAGCTGTAGGGCGGCTGACGGTTGCGAATTACGTCAAAATCAGTTCAGCCGAGATCAATTTATTTGCTAAAATGCGTTACATAAGGTGCTTCAAATAGATTTACAGATCAGGCATTCCGTCGACAATACGACATGCAAATTTTTAATTAACCTTTACTGATCAAAATGTGAATTACACAAAATTAATTAATGTTAAAAGTGTTCCACAAATTACAACGTTATTTAATTATAGATGAGGTACGGTACAAAAACACACATTACTACATTACCCCTTACAACATCAAAAACTTTAACTCCTTAACATATTAAAAATACATAGTATAGTATATAGTATTGAAGTATAGAAGAAATAATGAAAGCGGTTCCGTGACTCACTACCAATACTGGCATGTGCTATCCCTGTTAACTTCAGTTATCTTTATTATTTTTCATGTCTCATACTCTGAAAGTAGGCCATTGTTTATCTTAGAAGTGGGTTGAAAGTGATGCATGTCCTCCCTAGGGAAGAAAAGTAATTGCATATATAAATGACGACAGCGAGTTTATAGCTACTGTTTTGTTATATCCGCTGCATATATACCACCTAATTTAACTCCGGATGTATACGATTCGTATTTTAACTACTTGACTTACATAATGCAATCACCAGACATTAATGATTTCGTTATCGTAGGTGACTTTAACCTACCGACCCTAGAGTGGCACGAAGGTCTTTCATATTTAGAACCCATTATTCGTAGCGATTATTCTCTATCCAATAAATGCGTCATTAATTTTATGTCGCTTTTCAATTGTTTTCAGGTAAATAGGTTTAGAAATGCACACGATCGTATATTAGATTTGTTTATCACCAAAGTTAGTAATTGTAAACCGGCTTTAGTCACCACACCATTAGTTTCTCAAGACGACTATCATCCGCCGTTCCATGTGTTTGTGCCTGTAAATAACCGCTTTAAACCCATGAACATTAGACCCCAAAAAAAATATAACTTTTATAAGGCCGATTATGCTCAGATAAACACCGACTTGACAAACATCGACTGGGGTACGGTTTTCCACCAAAAAATTGCCGAGGATGCAGTATCCGCACTGTATAAAATAATTTTCGACATTATAAAAAAATATACACCTACAAAAATATTGAGATGCTCGGCATTCCCGGTCTGGTTCTCACCGGCACTAATACATATTTTTAAAAATAAAAATAGATGTTGGATTAAATGGAAAAAATACCAAAATATCTCAGATTATCACGTTTTTTGTTTATTGAGGGATAGATTTAAAATGGAGTCGCACAAATGTTACAGCCATTACATAAAAGCAGTAGAAAATAGTATCTGTAATAACATAAAGAACTTCTGGTATTACATAAATAGTCGTAAAAATAAGGCGTGTATCCCTAGTAGTATGTTCGCCGGGGACAAATCGGTTAAGGAGCCTGTTGAAATTTGTAATTTATTTTCAAACTTTTTTCACTCGGTATTTGAACCATCAACCTTAGACAGTAGTTTAGATGTAAACAGCATCCCCGATACTAATCAAGAATCTGATTTAATTATTAGTAATGTATATATAACTGAAAATGATGTATGTAAGGAACTCCGTGCTCTTGATATTTATAAAGGCTGCGGTCTCGATAATATTCCCCCAATATTCCTAAAGTCAACAAGTACGTCGCTGTCTTGGCCGCTTCATTACGTCTTTAATCAATGTTTACGCGAAGGCGTTTTCCCCAAAATCTGGAAAGCCGCACGCATAGTTCCTATACACAAAGGCGGTCTCAAAAATAATGTTGAACACTACCGCCCCGTATCTATTCTACCCGCTATGTCGAAGGTCTTTGAAAAACTGATTCATAATAAAATTTACCCATCGCTCCATAACATTATTACTAAACAACAACATGGCTTCGTACAAAGACGCTCCACGACGACCAATCTATTAATTTATACTACTTATCTTTTTGAAAGTTTGGATGCTAGTAAACAGACTGATAGCATATATACCGACTTCCAAAAGGCCTTTGACAGGGTAGACCACAGAATTTTGCTCGAAAAACTCGCCTTTAATGGTATTAAGGGAAATTTGTGGCGATGGTTCAATTCTTATGTCACCAATCGTACTCAGAAGGTTGTCATCAATGGTCACGAGTCCAACTGTGTTTTTGTCAGCTCAGGAGTCCCTCAGGGATCAATCCTAGGTCCTCTTTTATTCATAATATTTATTAACGACATCTACTCTTGTTTTAACTTTTGTAATTTCCTTTTATACGCAGATGACTTGAAAATTTTCCATACAATAGAGAATATTGATGACTGCCACAAATTTCAAAAAGACTTAGAGAATTTTTCCAATTACTGCGTGAAAAATAAGTTAAATCTAAATATAAACAAATGCAAATTGATAACATTTACAAAAAAACATAACGTAGTACCTTACGATTATAAGTTATGTGGAGCCTCCTTGGATACTGTTAAGTCTATACGAGACCTTGGAATCGTCCTTGATACTAAATTGCATCTAAACTTACATATAGATAATATCGTGAGCAAAGCTTTCAAGATGTATGGATTCACCGTGCGCTCGTGTGCTGAGTTCACCCGACCCTCAACATTTATTTATATTTATAAGTCACTTATTCGCTCTCAATTAGAGTACGCTGTACCCGTATGGAATCCTTTTTATAATAAGTACATTAAAGCAATTGAAATAGTTCAGTCAAAATTTTTACGTTTTATAAATTATAAATGTTATCATGGTAAATTGCCATATAGTGAATTGTTATGTAAATATGATTTAATCACTCTTAAATCTAGACGTATGTATCTGGATACAATGTTGTTATATGACCTTTGTCAAAATAAATACGACTGTACTGCCCTCACTAATAAACTATGTTATAGGGTCCCACACAGGACGCACTGTCGTAAGCAATGTCGCGTTTTTGCAGTTACCACCTGTCGCACTAATGCTGGTAAACGGTCACCACTTTATCGACTAGTAGACGCATACAATAAATACTTTTTGTCAGTTGATATAATGTCTACACGCATTGGAAAATTTAAAAAAGGAGTTGTGTACATACTGAAGCAAGGTCACATCTAATTAAAAAAAAAATTAATTTAATTTATGAACTCATCTGGTGATGTAAGTGCAGTCAAAGTCATAGACATACATGCGTTCCCGAGACATCGAAAATATCTAAACACCTTTATGCCGCTTACAACAAGGTCTGGATGTATGGATGTTGGTGTCTTCGACTGTACTAGTTTTAAGTTTTAATTTTAAGAACTTACTTAAGATATCCCACCATTCATAATTAGAAGTACGACATCTAAGATCTTATGTTTTCTTTAGTAATCTGTGGTTAACGGTGTTGGTGGCACAATAACATATCATGTTGCACTGTATACTACTTAATCATAAGCCAAGATTGTGCTACTGTTTGTTAACCTAAATAAATAAAATAAAAAATAAATAAAATAAAATAAAGTACCAGGAGCGCAGCGGTAATTAGGAGGAGCGTAGCGCAACTTGGATCGCAGGCGGTGCGGCGCGGATGTCTCCACACGTCACAGCAATGTACTGTTTATGCGCTCCTAGTATTTGATGTTAATTTTTTTTCTCAAAAACTTTTTTTTTGTGCTTTCCACATAATTGAAATGAAAAGTAGTGTTTAACTTGGGTGAAAGTATCAATTGCACCCTGGAACTATATGCTCACTCGCTATCGCTCGTGCAGCCTTAATATCTCGGGCTGCAATTTATGTATGTATGTTAAATCTTGTTTTATAATGTCATGTTTTAAAGGTTTCCCTTCAAACGAGCCGCGCACAGCGGCCTGCCTGGTCCGCGTGGCTGGTTCCACGGACGATCTTGCGGCCGTCATCGAGGGGAACCTGCCCCCAGGTCCTGATGACAGCTTCAACATCTCTCCGGTTCTGGTCACCAACACCAAGCTGAATCTGGAAATTGGAGCGCCGGAGACTAACCTCGAGGTAAGTCTGCTGTGGGGTCTTCACACTCCCTTTCAGCCCCGTATTTCACGACTCTGACAATGACAGGTGGCAGGTGACAATTCGGTATACATTGAAAAGTTAACAAGCTTCCACATCAGTTGCGCCATGTACACTTAAATGTCACCTGTCATTGTCCTGGTGCTGGGGGCTGGGGTGTGGGGGAGAATAACTAAATGCAGTCTATTTGAAAACCACCTCTTTTTTTGAAGTCGGTTAAAAACTAACCGATCTTAACTATCTACACAATAGATATTAATTGAATTCTATAGTTTCAGCCTAAAAGATGTTATTACCTAACATTTGACCGAACGATTGATAGGACAGATAATTTTATGCTTTTCAAAGGTTCGCGGATGGTAGGACCTTGTGCTGGGTCCGTCCAGATTGCTACCACCATCTTATCCATTAACCTACCGCCAAACAGCAATGTTCGCATTGTTGTGTTCCGGTTTGGGGATAAGACAGCCGGTGAAATGACTAGCATAGAGGCATTCCATCTTAGTCCTCAGGGTTGGCAACGCATTTGCAGTCTTAGGATTGCATTGCAGTCTTGTGAATGCGAATGTCTATGGGTCGCAGTTTCCACTTACCACCAGGTGGCCTGTGTGCTCGTTTGTCTTCTCTATGCCATAAAAAAAAATGTTCATTTTGAATGTCTGCTTGTTTCAGAGCAAAGCGTTTGAATGGATCAGGAAAGGCACCGCCGCCATCATGATGGGCCCGCGCAGCGAGAACACCGCCATCGGCAAGGCAGCTACAAAGTCTGGCATCGGGGTAAACCCGTCTCTATACTTTTCATGTCTTATACTCTGAAAGTAGGCCATTGTTTACCTTAGAAGCGGGTTGAAAGTGATTCATGTCCGCCCTAGGGAAGACAAGTAATTCCATGTTTAAATAAAGTACCAGGAGCGCAGCGGTAATTAGGAGGTAGGGTAGGCGGGCGCACACGACGCAGCGCGGATGTCTCCCACACGTCACATCAGTGTACTTTTAACGTATATGCACTCCTAGTATTTGATTATATTTTTTTCTGAATAAGATTTTATTGTTTCTCATAAATAGTTTGTGGATTTCTTTAGCCTTGTTTTTCGAAAGTAATTACAACAAGAATGGCTATCGATAGTTTTTATTGCAAATCTCTTCACATTGTCAACTACTCAAAAGTTATCTGAAAGAGATCGCTTTTTAGCGATAAGATTGACTACTTTTAATCTTCTTTAATATGTTTTGTTCTATAATGTATCGATAAATATGTATATCGAAAGTCGATAAACGAAAAGTCCCTATAACGTTACTCTGCCTTTGGGCAGAAATACGTTTGCCCGAATGTATCGTTTCCCAACTATTTAATTTGCCAACTCGCTTTTATTTCTGTAACTTTAAATATTTCGAGAAATTTATAAAAACTAACCTAACCTATAACATATTTCCCCCAAAAGGCAGGATACCCCCTATGACAGCTCAAAAGTAGTACGAGAGTTGGGTAAGCACCAAAAAGCTGTCTACGCTAACTCAATCAATTCAATTTTCTATTAAACTTTTCCGTTGTGACACGAAAATTAGCCATGTAGGGATACTTTTCGTTGCACAACGGAACTTTTATAATCTTCGTCGTTTGTATGGTTAACTGTGCTTAGCTGTGGTCAAAATTTTTGGTCCTCACCCAAGTCCGGTCTCTGACCTTAGCAAAGTAATGCCAAAATGGCGGCTTATACAGGATGAAGACAAGGCCGGACGCTTCATCGCGTTGCCGGCCGCGGCCGCGTTCTGCGTCGCCACAGAGTCGGTCCCTCCCCCCCACATGCACCAGGACCATATGTTCAATTTTATAGGTGAGTAATATAGTGTTACCGTGTGGTAGCCGGATTAGAATAGTGCCACTCCGTATCTTACAACAATCGACAATTTTCTTTATACAAACTTACCCAATGTCATTGAAATCGGTTCAGCGTTTTAACCGTGACAGGGCAGCAGACTGATACAGGCGGAGTTTTACTTTCGCATTTATAATATTAGTAGAAGCTGTTTAAGTACATTTTAATGTTTCGGCCGGATTAGAATAGTGCCACTCCGTATCTTTCCGTGGATGTCGTAAAAGCCGACTAAGGCAATAAAGGCGTGTAGTACTGTTAGGCGATGGGCTTGTAACCTGTCACTAATACACTGGTAAACATCTTCGCCTAAGTGTGCAAAATGTGGTTACAGAATTATCAAAAAGTTTTAATAGTTTTTGGAAATTCTGTAGCTCTGCTTACCCCACTCTGGGAATAAAGGCGTGAGTTTATGTATGTATGTATGTATGTATGTATGTAATATAGTGTTTTCGTGATAGCTTTCCATCCACGTCTCGTCGTTGTGAGTAAATCTCGATGTGACTGCATCGCTTTGTGCCTACGTAAGCCTTGCCGAGATGCATTAAGCGTTTCTATTCGTTTAGTTTTTAAACCAATCGCGTCCCTGCTAGATCACGTGACTTTTCGTATCACGTCATCTACCAGTGACGCGATTGGGTTAAAAAAGGAACGATTAGAAACGCTAGTTATGTTAGCGTAATACATCTTGGCAAAGGCCTCTGATCGCTTTACAACTACACTCAGGAGCAAAAGTATCGGGTCAGAGTGCGTTTTTCATACAAACGAGGCTATTTTGAAGCCTTGGTTCCTAGCCAGGGGCTATTATGAGTGCGGTTTAAAGGTGGGTACTCCGAGGTTCAAAAGAGGAGGTCAAAAGTTCTTAAGACACCTAACTGATCGCACAATCAGTTGACACCACAGCGAGAGAGTTTGGGTTCGCATTTGGATTTCCTTACATTTTATTGTCATTTTAGATGTTTTTCTGAACATGTATCGATAGTATCGATGCTCGGGGCATCCATCATCAGATTTCACTACAAGCATCCCCTGGCGAGGAACCATGGCTTCGAAATAGCCTCGTATGTATGAAAAATGCACTCTGACCCGATACTTTTGCTCCTGAGTGTACATCTCAATAAGTATTGTTTCTTCATCTCATGTCTGTGTTAGCAAAGTCGACGGTGCCCCGCATTGCGGGGCTCCTATTCCTGAACAGCTTGCCCTAATAATAATTCCTTATTTAGATTGCGGCGCCAACTACTACCGAAATTTCAACAAGAAAACGGGACGCGTTGAAATGCTCCCCGAGGATCTTACGGAGAAGTTTGAGATGGGAGCAAACACGTTCACCATTGAGCTGGGCGAGCCGATAAGGCTGCCGCTGAGGCTGCCCGACCCGCCGCCAGCGGTAAGTCTGTCTCTCCCACTCTCACTAGAGAGCTATATAACTTACTGTCGCAGCTGCCTGACTTGTCAACAGCGCAGCGGTAAGTCAGCAGATTTATTAGATGACTTTCCCAAACGCATTTTTTATTTGAAGCAAATTTTCCTTTCGCGTTTTTTCCCGAACGCGGTAATTACCAGAAGCCTTTTCCCTGGCACCATATTTTCACAGTCGTGTTTCTCCCCTTGCGATTTTCATCCAGTCGCTTCTTTTCCTGGTACCATAATATTTTCACTGTCGTTTTTTTCTAATTCCAAAAATCTAATTTGACACAGTCGACGGAGCTCCGCTATGGCGGAGCTCCTATTTCTGGGTTATTTGGCCCTCTGGGCCTGCTGCAAAACTAACATAACCTAAACCTACCTACATTACGATGTAATTAATTTTGGGAATAAAAGCGACGGTAATAAAACCGAACAGGAAAAAATAACATTGGGCCAAATTAAGAATGGGAAAAAATGCGAAAAGAAATATCGCTTCACGGAAATAATGATTTTGTGAAAATTATGTAACAAATCAGTCAGCACTAGGTAGGCTGCCTCTCCCACTCTCACTAGGGAGTCAAATAACTTGCCGTCGCAGCTGTCTGACTTGCTAGCGTATCGTGAAGTATTAGTTCTAGGCAGTTTGCTTCGCCATGTAAGCTAGGGCAAGTCAATATTCTAAAAAGATCGATAGATCACCTGGCAGTAAAAGACTAGATAAGGAAAGCTGTTAAAAGACGAAGGTAACTAGAGAAAGTAGAAGAAAGAATGCTAGAATATACATACTTAAGAGCAAAGAAATCAAAACACTTTTGGAAATTCAGTATCTTCTACTAAGTGGCTTGATTTCTTTGCTCCCAAGTGTAGATGTCAGCTCTGAACTAAGTTGATAATCAAATAATAAAGACGGGATACCCGAGGA
Source organism: Acleris laterana (assembly GCA_963966035.1). Lineage (NCBI taxonomy): Eukaryota > Metazoa > Arthropoda > Insecta > Lepidoptera > Tortricidae > Acleris > Acleris laterana. The sequence continues at coordinate 7,670,195 of OZ014467.1, read as the reverse complement.
GACGGAGAAGTTCTTCGAGATGAGAGACAACAGGTTCCCCATGCATAGAGCTGGGGCAGCCAGGCTGTCACTGCTGTTCTATACGCTAAGCTTTCATCTGATCGTAAGTGGTATCTAACACCTAGGAACCATTACCTAGGTAGGACTGCTAATGCGTTGCCAACCCTGAGGACTAAGATGGAATGCCTCTAAGCTAGTAATTTCACCGGCTGTCTTATCCCCAAACCGGAACACAACAAAATTCAAATTCAAATTAATTTATTGCATGAAATAATGTTACATAGATCTTAAAATAAATTATTACAGTTCATTATTTCGCCGTTAAGGCATGCAATTAGTATACGAAAATCATAAATTCCGTATATGCAAATACACTACATAGTATCATAATTTTGAATTGAGAAAATTAAATTAAATTTAAAATTATAACAATACTTTACAAAAAAGGTACAAAAAAATAGAATTAATATGATACATTAAAATGATAATATTATATGTCAGCTCTTAAGAGAAGTTTACATTTTGTGAAAAATTCTTCTAATGTGTAGAAAGCTTCTTCAACTAACAATTTATTAACTCTGGTAAAGAATTGATTATTAGGTAAATATGTCCATGCAATAGGAAGTGAATTATAAATTTTAATTGCCATCTGATAGCTGTTTTTACGACAGAGTTTTAGCCTACATTTTGGAGCTATCAACGCCTTATGAGTAACAGTACGTTTATGTACTTTTTTTTTTTTTATAAAAAGTGTAATATTCGCCCTAACAAACTTACAAACCTCCAGTATGTAAAGGCTCGGGACAGTAAGAAGTTTAAACTCTATAAACAGTGGCCTACATGACTCTCTCCAGTTTAAGCCCCATATCGTCCTGATACATTTCTTTTGAGTGACGAACACACGCTGAATGTCTGATGAGTTACCCCATAGTACTAAATCGTAACGGAAGGTCGAACAAACATAACTATGATAAACCAGTAGAGCAGTTTCTGTAGAGGTGATTGATTTAAGTTTTTTGAGTGCATAAATAAATTTATTAACTTTTTTACAAACTTCGTCAGTGTGCTTTTTCCAATTCAATTGTTCATCTATATGAATGCCAAGAAAATTTGTTGAGGCAAAGCGAATGCTTAAAGGATAAGATACTGTTAGCGACCCTGTACCATTTAAGACTGCGCCGAGCGTACTCCGGATAATTAGAAAACACAATAATAGTGATGAGGACGCCACTGGACGCTCGACGTTTGCTCGGCGCAGTCTTAAAAATGGAATGCTATATATTTTTTTGTTTTTTAGGAAGGTGAAGGGGGAGATGAAGATAAAGAGGCGCTGGGAGAGGGCGAGCAGCCCCCGGAGACTATAAAAGGTAACCTGATCGAAGGACCATGGGCAAAAATATTCCCACCCACCAACCAGAGATAAAACAGTCTCACTTTTAGATCTCGGCAACATGATGAATTTTCCCTATGGCAACGATCGCTATAGTATGGGGTTTTCTCGGAAAACCATAATCATAATCGTTACCACTACGTTACACTAAGGTTATCGACGTAGTCCATCGAATTAGCAGCTTGAAGTGGCAGTGGGCCGGCCATAATATCTTGCGTATTTCAGCAGGAAAACATGTCAAAAATATTACGAGAAGGGAGAAAAAGAAAAAAAAGATAAAAACCTCCTTATTTCTAAAAACAATACAATAATATAATATAGTACACACAACATCACACCTAACTAACCATTAAAGACAGAGCAGAGAGAAAAAGAAAGAGATGTACCTATATATGTGTATTATGTCAACAACATACGATTCTAGTGCGACTCTCTTTCATGCAATATTTCAGATTTCTGAAGTGTATAGCTAGATGTGTTGCTGTGTGTACCATCGAGCTGGTGTGATGATGGAGACGTAGGGATCTCCTAAATTACACATGCTAAACCCATCGTGTAAGGGCTTGTTAGAATCGTCATGAAAAGTAGACGACTATGCAAAAAAAAGTACAGTCGCCAACAAAAGCTTTACCCAAAAATGAAATTTTTGACTGATTGTCTCCTCAACAGAGATGAAAGCCCTGCTGTTCAAGATGTGGTACGACACGACAAAGTCGACGCAGGTGGCGCTGCTGCTGGGAGACTACCACCAGATCGGGATCTGGATGAGCGCCGGGGGGCCGGTGGTGGCGTTCGACCCCGCGCCGACCCTGTCGCGGGGGGTGCTCACGTCCCATAGGATACAGAAGGGTAAGGATATGTGATATATGTGTGCCGATGATGCTGGTGTAGGTATGATCGGCCACCAGTAGCAATTTTTCGACGACAGTATAACATGGATACGAATATATTTATATTTCGTGCACAATTTATATGTTAACAATGTATGCAGTTTTACTATCGAGGTTTTAACATGTTTTAACCTCTTGTATGCCTGGCCCCAATCCCACAAAACTTTACAAGCGTACAATTTGACAAATTTGTACGGATCTCCATACAAAAAGTTGACAAATTTATTAAATTGTATTTTTAGAATTTGGTATTTTTTTGATCTCCGGTATATGAGAGGTTATGTACGAGTATACATCCTCAATGTTAAAATGAATCGATTGATAACATCAAAGAGGAAAAAATAGTCATTACGTTTGCAATTGCTACAGGTCACCGATCAATAGTCATCAGATTGTGATGGTGTTTATGGCAATCATTTTAGTAGTATGTGATGTAATGATGATAATGATGATGACGACGACGACGATGAAGATGATGATGATGATGATGATAACGATGACGATAGTGATGATGATGACGATGATGACGGTGATGACGGTGATGACGGTGATGACGGTGATGACGGTGATGACGATGGTGACGATGGTGACGATGATGACGATGATGACGATGATGACGATGATGACGATGATGACGATGATGACGATGATGACGATGATGACGATGATGACGATGGTGACGATGATGACGATGATGACGATGATGACGATGATGACGATGATGACGATGATGACGCTTATGGTGATGGTGATGATTTAACAGGTGATGAGCTCCGCCTCAAGCGTATCAAGGATGAGATGGCTGGCGAAGGAGGCGGCGACGACGAAGATGAAGAAGGAGGCGAAGGCGGTACGTTGAACGTTGTTACTAAGGGCCGTATTAATAAACTAATCTCAACTCTAATGCTCGTCTCGAGATGCGTCCAAAATGACAGTGTTCTATAGTTTGACGTTTACTTTGAAGTATCTTGTGACAGGCATCTCAGACAAGATGTGTTTATTAATACGGCCCTTAGTGTAACCTACTGGTTTCAAAGTAATAGCGGCTTGCATGAGTGCGTGTCTCGACTGTACGCACCGCGAACAACTACAAGCAAACTATACAGGACGGACCAAGACGGTAGGTTGGCGCAGATATAACCAAGGATCTGAAAAATTACCGTCATTTTGAAATATAACTCTGTTCCGTACAGCCGAGAGCTTATGATGTTAATAAAAAATATTATTAGCAGGGAGCGAAACTTTGGTGCCGGTGACGTCATTATGACGCAAATTTAAATATAGGGTGTTTTTATAAAATATACACAACATATTAAAATAGTGACATAGATGATTGATATTATTACGATACGTCTATATTTTAATAATACCTATCTTACTTTCTCGGTAAAATCGTGTTCATCCTTCTCATCTAAGTACTGAAGAAGTTTTCGATTCAATATGTTGGCATCTCCATTGCAATGTCTCGTAATAAATTTGGAACCGAATGCCTTTTATCCGTCCTTAATGACAATATTCTTAAATTCACGAATAAAAAATACTATTTAAAGTGATATACATTATTATTGTCTCCGATTTTTTTTTGACTTATATTATATGACAAAGACAGTAAGGTGTCACTTTTTATAAATACTGGGCGTCTCAAGTGTCAATAAAATATCCGTAAACTAAAGAGGCCAACATGTTGTTAGTGATTATCTGTAATGTAGATAAAAACACTCTGTATGAAGCTTGACGTCATACGGCTGTCACCGGCACCAAAGTTTCGCTGCCTGATTATTAGGCATTTTATAGAATATCATTTGGAAAGGATGGATGAAAGAAGATTGACGATAGAGATATACAGATCGAAAGTGAGTGGAGGGGCCGGAAGGGGCCGCCCTAGGCGTACTTTTTCGAGTCAAATCGGAGAAATACTGGAAAAGGGCCAAATCTTAAGTACCCGAAACCGACGTGCGTGCATGACTCGATGTATGAATGTGGAAGAAGCGAAAAAATTTTGTTAAGATCGTAGCAAGTGGAAAGAAGTGGTCTCTGCCTACCCCTCTGGGAAACAGGCGTGATTTAATGTATGTATGTATGTATAGAATAAGTCTGAAGTCGATAAACGAGGTCCCTATGACAGCTCAAAAATTCTACGAGAATTCCGGGCTCTGCATATAAATTATGGTGTTATAATTATAAATCTTATATGTATAAGGTGAATTAACGTAAACCCGTATTGGGACTCATTAGTTTGGCATTGACAAGCAGGTATTGACTAACAAAAAAGTGCAGTCGAAGGTTCGGCCATCTTATTAACAAAACCTTGTCCTGCAGAGGGTGAGGAGAAACCGGAACCGGAACCAGAACCCGTTCCGAGGGATTCCTCACCAGTTCTGATGATCTTCGCCAGCCCTGGTGAGCTGATCGATAAACTTGGTAAGGCTTCAATCTCCTCCTTATTCTTATAAATATATGTACCTATAGGGAATATGCATGGATTTTTTAAATCGTTTTTCTCAACAAATTTTGAGAATACCATAATAGAGATCACCAAAAGTGAAATTAAAATTAGAATCGGCGAAGAAATTCTCATAGGTACTCATTTATACATAATTATATTGTATATCGCAATCTACGACTTCAGGCAGGTCGTTAACTTAAGCAAAAACACAGATTACCGAGCGAGGATCCCTGAGGGACGCCTGTACAGTAAAAGGCAACTGATATGGCTTACCGATGTACAGTCGGGGTAAGAAAAGGTTCGTCACCATAAGATGGTTTAGGCGACTAATGTCTATATTGAAAAATGACGAGGTATAATAATGCCGATTTTCCAAACATAAAAAAGTCGAAGTATAAAAATGTCGAGAAATAATAACGACGAAATAAAAAAATTACGAAGTATAATAATGTCGAAATGGAATTAAGACGAGGAGGAACAGGAATGTAGGTAGGTTTAGGTTATGTTAGTTTTGCAGCAGGCCCGGAGGGCCAAACCACCCAGAAATAGGAGCTCCGCGTAAGCGGAGCTCCGTCGACACTGTCTAATTGATTTAAAATAAGAGTGTTTGGCCCTTCGGACCTGCTGCAAAAATAACATAACCTAAACCTACCTGTCGTCATTATTATACATCGACAAAAATCAGATGGTCATTGTTATATTTCGACATTTTTATACATCGACAAAAATAGTTCTAGTCTTTGTTATTTTTCGCCATTATTTACGGTATCGACATTTTTATACCTCGTCATTTTTCAATATAGAGATTAGTCGCCTAAATCCATAAGATCTATTTTCGTTTGCTCACAATGAGCGATACTCTGCTTTACCGATTGAGTATGACATATATAATACGTCACATATTGCAGTCGGTGGTCGACTGTCACTCGCCGCCAGTCGGGATGACAATTACAATTAAAGGTTACCAACTTTTTAGACTACAAAGCATTCACGAAGGACTAATGCTTCGTGAATGCTCTTGTAATATCGGAGATTAGAATAATTGCTTTGAATTTTATGAAAGCGATAACGATATCAACTGTGTCATCTTGTTTACGAGATTGCGGCTTAAGTTCGTGTTCAATAGTGCCGTCTAGTTAGTAAAAGTAAATAAAATAGTAAACATAATTTGCGAATATGGTAAAATTTATTTAAATAAACAACTCTTAACTAAAACCGAGTATATCCGCCATTCGCATCAATCACAGCTTATAGTCGCTCTCGCATTGAGCCAACAAGACGAGAGCATATGTCGGTTCCTCTAAAGCCCTCCCAAACACTTCGGCAATGTTCAACAACAGCTGCTTTGCTCCTCTCGTTGTTATTTACCCACCGCTGCACCATCAAACCCCACAGATTTTTGATCGGGTTTATGTCCGCTGATTTTGCAGGCCAAGGAATCACAACCACCTCAGGATGCCGATGGAACCACTCGTTCACGATACGTGCTGTGTGGATACGAGCGTTGTCGTGGACATAATTGAACTCGGTTAGTTCATTAGCCGGAAATACAGTACGAACGCTTGGAAGCATGCTGTCCTCCAGAACAGTTATGTAACTTGCAGCGTTTGCCCTAGGCGGAAGGTCAACAAGCTCGCCTACTCCATCAGCAGACATCCAACCCCAAATGTTGGCAGATATGCGTCCAGAACTGAAATTTGGCACAATATGGTCCTCCGAATACCTCGTTCCAAATATTCTCCACAAGTGTAGTCTACCATTTTGGGATGATTGGAAGCTCTTTTCATCCGTAAAAATTGTGTGACACCAATCGAAATTTAAATATGATCGGGCAAAACTTAAACGTTGAGCTTTATGAGCACTAGTTAAAGCCACTTTATTGGCAGGACGGCGGTGATGTAGTCCCATTAAGTGCAATGCATTTCTAATTATTCTTGGAGACTACGTCAAACATTTCAGCAAAAAAACTAGTTGTCTCAAAACCATTTTCTTCATATATTTGCCTCATAAAGTTTAATTGTTCATGAATGAGGGTCGGGCGCCATCCAGAATTAGTATGGCGATGATCAGTAAGATGACCCTCTTCCGCGTGTCGGATGATCCAGAACCTTACAGTATCTCTGGTTATGTTGAGATTTGACGAAATTTCGCTAATATTATACCCAGCTTCATGGTCCGCAATAATTGCAGCTCTTTCTTCGATGCTTAAATTCCACGGCATTATCGAAATGACACGACTGAGCGATAAATTATTATTGCAAAAATATGTGACAGTGACAGACATTGACAATTAAACAGAAGATATCGTAACTAATTAAAAGTTTGAAATAACTAAATAGGCCATTAAAAAGGTTTGATGTTGATATGAAAATAGACGTAGGTCAAAGGTGTGCACTAATTTGAACCTTGTTATCATACAATGTTAGTATAATTTTATGTGCGGTTGTCTGCGTAATGCTTTAGTTTCAAAAGGTACTAAGAGTTTACGACTTGACAAAGGAATGAAAAAGATAACTGACGAAGGTTTTCTTACCCCGACTGTACCTGCGCAGATGACATTTTTACGAAGCGGGGGAACCAATCAGAGTAGCGTGGTTGCATTCTGTGCTATGATTGGTTATTAGTGACGCCATGTTGACGCGCGCCCGCGTGTCATTCAGTCAGTGGTCAAACGTATTTGCGGGTATAACTATTACGTACAAGTCTGATCGTGGGTTTTAATCGTGTTTTCGGAAATCATCGGCATCGTTGTTCGTGTCTGCGCCAACGAAGATTCCCGACACGCCATATCGGTTGTGTTCTACTGTACCTACGCTTCCCTCGTTTGATTTAAGTCCATTGTTAAGTACGACTGTTTGCTGCAGGTTTAAAAAATCTAGCATAAAATTATGTCTGGAAACCGAATTTCCATGTGTATCCAACACGATGTTTTTTCCGTTGGCCGCGCCGTCAAACCGTACCACCTATGCTACCCTTTGGCAGGTTTGCATCGTGCAATTGTCCCCTCAGCTTTTAGTCCAGCGAATCCTTTTTGAACCCACTCTCTAACTTCCATTTCTTTTTATTGTATTTAATAGTTATTATCTACACATGTCCTCTATTATACGTTCAAAGCCCGAAGGCAATGACCAGCATTACCTGTGGTAGTAGGTAACAGCGATGACAGCTGTTAATTTTGAACGATGTTCCAAATTTGGATGTCATTACCTTACAATATTCGATAAAGTCATCGCTGTCACCTACTACCACAGGTAATGCTGGTCATTTGCCTTTCGGCTTCTGAACCCATCTTAGAGTACTTATAATATGTGTGTAAATAAAGCATCAACACACGTCACGTCAACTAACTATTACATAATTATACATACATAACTTCATGGCTGTCTGCCCAACGGTAGGTAAAAACTACGGAACGCCAGGTGCACCGGCTAAACATACAACTTTCGCTTCCTCTACAATTCTACATTCATCAACCTCTTCATGCAACTTACGTTGGTTTCGAATGCTTTTGATTTCGCCCTTATTCAGTACATCTTCAATTTAATCATTGTATGTGCGTCTAGGGCGTCCCCTATCGACATCTCCGCTCATTCTCGCTCGCCATACCTAGTACTTATTAAAAAAACCTTTCTTTTTTAGTGTTCCAAGGTGGTCTCGACAAGAAGCAAGCCATAGCCCCGTACAAGCTGTACCCTGTCAAGGTAACCAACGACTTGACCACGGAACTGAAGATGAAGAAGCCCACAGAGAAGAAACCAGAGACTGAAGAGCCAGCCGTTGATGAAGAAGGTAGGTGACACGGTGTAACGTGGAATGACAAGGAGGTGACAAGGAGTAGATGACATCGTGTAAAGTGGAATGACAAGGAGTAGATGACGAGGAGTAGATGACGAGGAGTAGATGACGAGGAGTAGATGACGAGGAGTAGATGACGAGGAGTAGATGACGAGGAGTAGATGACGAGGAGTAGATGACGAGGAGTAGGTGACGAGGAGTAGGTGACGAGGAGTAGGTGACGAGGAGTAGGTGACGAGGAGTAGGTGACGAGGAGTAGGTGACGAGGAGTAGGTGACGAGGAGTAGGTGACGAGGAGTAGGTGACGAGGAGTAGGTGACGAGGAGTAGGTGACGAGGAGTAGGTGACGAGGAGTAGGTGACGAGGAGTAGGTGACGAGGAGTAGGTGACGAGGAGTAGATGACAAGGAGTAGATGACAAGGAGTAGATGACAAGGAGTAGATGACTATTGATGAGGTTGATGAGTTTTCAAAGCAATGACTATTTATTGATCATCATTGTCGTCATCAGAAGAAGTAGAGGCGCTAGTGGACCCGCTAGACGACGCGGCGCTTGGCAAGTACATGACGCGCGTCGGACGCACCACGGCGTCGGTGCGCGGGCGGCTCGCGCAGCACGAACCATACTTCTTGGATTCGGCGCGGGGACACCAGGTACCAGCAATCAATCAATAGAATATAGAATAGAATAGAAATCGTTTATTCAACGCGTACACACATTTGAAAAACGAAAAACAGATGGACAAAATCAAAAAACATTTAACATGGCGTTGACAGCTGTCATCTTAGTACAAAAAATAACCTCAAACACATATTTTGTACTAAGATGACAGCTGTCAAATCGGTCCGCCTAGAACAGTCAAACTGTAATGTCATGTAATGGTGTCTTGTATGAATAAGGTAGGTATATTTATAAAGAAATATTAAAAGAAAATTATTGAACTAAAATCAAAATGCTTTACAAAACAGTATTAACGGCGTTGTCATATAAGATTTATTGCCTATCTGAAGAGGTTTGATATCTTATGATTTATGATATATCACTTGATTAACCTTCATGGATATATTAAGTATCTAAGGAAGTTTAGGTACTCCACGAGGTGCTACACTAGCGCCACGGTGTTCACTTTACTATTTTAAAAGACTGGTCAAATCAGCAACTATGTTATCAAATGAATACTTAATTTGTTAGAAAATAATTATCTGCGACATATTTTTTTTGTTGTTTTCTCATATGTATGTGTTCTTTGTTCTTTAATAGCCGAATAAATGATTTTATCCTTATTCTTATCTGTTCCAGGACGGTGCCACTTCGGTAATGGCGATCGTGGTAGAACACATCGAGCCTTACCTCTTCTGGAAGCCGGTGCTGATCGACGCCATCGTGAAATATGGCGACCGACTGTACACCATGTCGCTGAGGACGGCGTCGCATCCGCCGAGGGTCAGGCCGAGCGAGGTCCAGAAGGAGTTCCATCTCACCAGCTTCAACGTGAGTATCGAGAGGAGAGAGACGCTGGTCAAGGGTGGGTCAACCTTTTGTTGTTGTTAATTTATTATTTATTTATTTAAGAACACATACAGTCGTACATTAAAATATATACAGGTAATTAACACGTTCGCGGACACAGCACCACCATCGAAATTGCATGATATGGCACAAATTAATTCCATACAACATTTTCAACGGCCATGGACGAACTGTCACATTTAACGTTGTTTCAAACGTTGTGCCACTTTATGACAGAATAAATATGTACGTAATGTCGTACAAAAAAATCTTACCTATTGTGGCAGCTCGTCCACAGCCGTTACGTCCACAGCCGTGATGTGCCATAACACGCGTCGTTCCCCTTTTAGGGTAGTGCATGAGGTTGAGGTTGCCCTAGAGCTTTTCTGCTGTGGCTTATGTTAAAACCTAAATCGGCACAGAGTCCGTGCTTCCTTTAAATGCTACCTATGGGAAAATGCCGGCCATGGACGGAGTTCCGTTTTTAGTGTAATTAAAAACACCGGCCACAGCCGCAGTGCCATTTCACGAGCGTCTCAGTTAGCGTCTCTCGACGTACTGTCCGTGAACGTGTTAAGTAACAATATAAAGACCTAGAGGTTCATAAAAAGCACAGTAATAGGTACTACAGGTTATTTAAAACTAATGATACTTACACTTTCATGGCCGGCGGGTCCATTTTGTATAAAAATCAGATACCTTGGCAATGAAGAGTATAAGGAGATTAAAAATGAAACAATACTACTATTTGTATTTGTTTTGTATTTGTTGTGTCCCATAAGCCAGGAGACAACAGTGATAGTTTCTTAGAAAGTGTTATAATTTATAATTATATGCTTCGAGCACGCTCAGGGTAGTGATTCTGTAAACAACGCCGGTCGTGTGGACTGTCGAGTGATATCCAAGCGGCGAGATTAATTAGTCCCGTCAGTGCGAACAAAACACATTGTAGCGCGTGCATTTTCAACTAAGCAGCCTTATACGTTCGACCCATCGTGCTGCTAAATTAAAAATGCACGCGCTACAATGTGTTTTGTTCGCACTGACGGGACTACTTAATATCGCAGCCGCATGAGAAAGACCATAAAGTAATGGGTTTGTAATCCATACTAATATTATAAATGCGAAAGTGTGTTGTCTGTCTGTTACCTCTTCACGCTTAAACCGCTGAACGGATTTAGGTGAAATTTGGTGCAAAGACAGTTTGAATCCTAGGAAAGGACATAGAATAGTTTTTTTCCCGAAATTCATCCCCTAAGGGGGTGAAATAGAGGGTGAAAATTTGTATGGAGCTACGATATAAACGAGTTCCACGCGGACAGAGTCGCGGGCATAAGCTAGTTGCCAATTAAACTGATTGAAATATTAATATAATAATAATAATATAATAATATAAGGGGACAATCTCACACCAATTGAACTAGTCCCAAACTTATAACTTTCTGATACGTATACGTACGTATCATCAGAAAATTCGAGGTTTTATTTAATAGAAACATAAATAAATGTTTTGTCGATAACATCGATAAACAGCGCTGTTCCCTCCCTACAGCTTGTCAAAAGCCGTCCCCAAATTTCTAGGCCCTTTAAAAAGACAACATAGACTCATTGTATTATCCTTCCACAGATTAAGCTGGACTTGGTGCAAGACGCGGTTCGGGGAGATATTAAAGCAGAAGATAGAGGTTCGGTCCTCAATATCAAACGAGGTCTCATCGCGTTCTTCGAGGAGGTAAGTTTGTTGAGTACAGATAGTTATTTATGCTCTTAAAATGTTACTTTAGTCTCTACACATCGGGACTAAAACTCTTTATTAATCTCTAGGGACTAAAGTAATATTTTTTTAATTTATTTTGAAAACTCCTAAACAGCCAATAACAATGTTTGTGGATGGAAGATTATTGCCATTTTCAGTGATTGTGTATGGACCATTTTTTGAGCGTGGAAATAACCTCAAAATGACAACTGCAAAAAATATATAAAATAACGATTTAATTTCGTGAAACACGATTAATGATTACGAACATGAATCTTTTTATTATATTAAGGATAATTCATTTTATTATGCATGGTCCAATTAGTTATAAAATAGTTTTCAAGTTTAAATCTGTTGGTTTAAAACGTCACTTTACAACAAAAAAAAAACCGCGGAACAATTTTGAAAGAAACTTTGTTCTAATCCATATTGTAATTTTATACATGTAGAACGTCGTTTTTATCCTCGCATTCAAAGTGAAAAGTAGAGTGTTAAACGCGAGACTAAACAACCATAATGACACTCGAGCTATAGCCACTCGCGTTGCGCTTGGGTGGTTTATCTTAGAAGCGGTTACGTGTCCACCAGGGAAGAAAAGTAATTGCATGTTTAAATAAAGTACCAGGAGCGCAGCGGTAATTAAGAGGTGCGTAGCGCAATTTACATCGCAGGCGGTGCACTGCACCGGCGGGGGGCGGGCGCACCACGACACAGCGCGGATGACTCTCACACGTCACGCAACAGCCTATGCACTCCTAGTATTTGAACGGCATATTTTAAGACTTTTCACTCACTAATTCCGATTAGACTGCCCACACGCAACTGCCCAATATGATATTTCACAAAAATTGCTGAAATTTGATTCAGTAATTTGTAAGAAAAAAATACAAAAAATAATAGTTGCTCTTAAAATCATTTTTAACATGGCAAGGGTTTTAATAGTACAATTGAATTTACTATTAGATGAAAAAGAAACACAAATTTCGAAGCTTTGAAGTTCTCGTAAGCTTGAATTACTTTCAATCTATATGACTAAATTATTCCCTATTCAGTCATTGTACTGCTCAATTATTTTTACTACTGCAACAACTGCAACTTTAAATTAATACCCTAAAAAAATATAAAAATTAATAAGTTACAAAATTTAAAAATAAACCACCAGCTAACCTCAAACTTTGATATTAATAATGATAACCGAAACTTTTTCCGGTTTTCAGCACAAGTACGGCGTCCTATGCGCAAAGGAGTACTGCGTGGCTGTGTGGCGAGCAATGGACGACAAGTCTTACGTGATGTTCGACCCGCATGCGATCGGGCCCGCGGGGCGCTCGTCACCGGGCGGAGGAGCGGGGGCGGTGCTGTACAGCACTATTGAGGAACTCGCCGAGGTCATCCGCTCTAACATCGAAAACCTCAATCGGCCGGGGCACAACAAGTAACTACCATACGAGGGCCGATCCGAATTTAGCTGTGTCGACATGTATTGAAATATATTTATATTGTTGATAGATATTTAAGGCAAATTCCAATATAAACATTATGTCCAAAAATCATAGATGTAAATCACTTCGTTTGTGGTTTACGATTTTTTTAACACTAGACGTGTTAACGCTATGAAAAATCAGCAAGCGACGTTTTCCTGGGCTAGAATTTTTCTATAATTAATACGGTCTCAAAAATAGTAACCTTTTAATTTTTTCCTGATAAACCAGATGTTTTCACCAAAAATTAAAATTTCATAGAAAACAACTTCTTTATGAAAATTAAGTATTAAAAAAAAGCTTTTTTTTTTGACAAACCTGTTCGTAATAAAATTTGCTTTATGAATGTATCAACAATATTAATATATTTCAATAAATGTCGACACAGCTAAAAACTTTCAGATCGGCCCTCGTACTGCCCTCATTAGAAAAAAGGGCGTAGGGTAAATCGTCAATAACTGCCCATTTTAGAAAGTGTCATTTAGTCACTAGCCATCAAACTTCTTACTGACGCTGTTAGTAAAGATACTTGGACAGTACTCCGGGTAATAACTCAGGACCTAGGTATACTCGTACTACCTAGTTTAATCGCAAAAATGTGAGCAAATCTTGTGCTTTACACATTTTATTGTAAAGTGGCCAGTTACCGGAGGGTGGCCAGTGATAGGCAATTTACCCTATGTCTAGGAGTATTGACGACTTAGGTTGCATCTGACCTAACGGGAATAAGATCTTATATCTCGATTTAACGCCGAATTTGCATAGACTAATCAAGTTTGGTGAAATGCGGCCTTATTATACGACGCGCTGGCCTAGTGGGTAGTGACCCTGCCTACAAAGCTAGCGGTCCTGGGTTCGAATCCCGGTATCTGTGTGATATTTGTTCCTGAGTCATGTTGAGTCATGGATGTTTTCTAATGTATTTAAGAATATATTTCTCTATGTAAGTATTTATATCGCTGTCTAGTACCCATAGTACAAGCCTAGAGCTTAGTTTGGGACTAGGTCAATTGGTGTGAGATTGCCCCCTTATATTTTTTTAATAAATTAAAATATAAGTTTGGGCAGTTTTGATTAACTGCCCAAACTATTTTTTTATTTTATTTATACTCTCCAACGCCTATTCCAGATTCTCGATCTGTGAAGTAAAGCCGACCTGGGAGTTCGCCAAGTTGGCAGGCGACCCGACGCACGGAGGGGGCTTGCCGGACGAGGGCTACGAGTGGAAGGTGCTCACGGCCTACGTGGAAATTGGGAGGGGGAGGACCATACTGCGAGGCAGCAGGCCTATCGATTTTGCGAAGTTAGTAATTTAGCAAAGTGTATCATTACCAGTGATCGGAATAGGTAGTGCAATTTGGGGTGAATGACCTCAAACATTATAAATAATATGGATAAGACCCGGGATACCGGGATTCGTATTTTTATAAATAATAAGATAATTATTAAAAAAGGTTTCATGTTTGCAAGAATGTCAAAATTAAAGTGTCTACGTAATTTCGTCAATACCAACTTTGTACTAGCAGTATAATAATTGTCAAAATTATAAATAAATAACGGTTCTGAGCTTACTGTGGGGCTAGGTCAATTTGTGTAATGTCCCCTGATATTTATTTTAAACCAATCACAAACTTTAAAACTTTTCAAAGTGAAAATCCGGGATTGCAAGTTATATCCATACTAAGCTTACGCACCGAAATCCCGTGAAATTGCACTACCTATTCCGATCACTGATCAATACGTAGATAATTTTCTAGCACGAACGACGTGTTGTTAGTGCTTGACATAATAAAAACATCGACAATCCTGTTATCGATAACCACCACTCGTACATCGTCGTACTTTTGATATTACATGCAATGTATACTGTAACTCACTTTGGAAAATAAATATCATTCATTCATACATTCATTCATCATAAAAAATAACAGCATAAATTACACAAAATCTAGGCAGACAAATGAGACAAAACATTAGAAGGGACCAAAAATGTACAGATTAAGTATGTCCATTTTTACCAGATAGATGGCACGCGAAGTGGGGCGTTTGATTTACGAAAAGTTGCTAACAGTCTATTTTACAGTTTTATCTATCGATATGTACGTAATTGAATGTCGATAAATGAGAAATCACTATGAGAGCTCAAAAATGCCACAAAAAGTCCGGCCTTCGATGTTAAATACACCATTTTCCTAGCACGAACGACGTGTTGTTAGTGCTTGACATAACAAAACATCGACAATCCTGTTATCGATAAGTACCACTTCAACGTCGAACGGAAAACCACAAACCTATATTGGTAGATGCCTCAAACACCCCACTTCGCGTGCCACCGATCATGTAGAAATGGATATAATCCGTACATTTTTGGTCTCCTCCAATATTTTTGTCTATGCTGAATTAAAAAAATTATGTTTTGATGTAGGAGTAGGGTAAATCCACCAGTGCTCGACCTGAGACCAGTAGTCAACCTTATATGATTGCGAATAGTGGGAAATATATATTTCGTACTCTTTCCACTCACACAAGGTACCTATAGGCAGAGGCCGACTACCAGTTGTCTGGCTGACTTCTAGTGACTTTACCCTATTATGTAAAAAAAAACTAGGTACAGATGTAGTGAATAATCCTTTCCCATCGTTTTTGGTCGGATAACTTCGTAATTATCATGCTTTCTCAGTTGGCTTATTGATGGGTACTGAAGCTAATTGAGAAAGCTAGATAAATATTATTATATTTTGCGGGTGGTAGGACCTTGCGCAGGGTCCGTCCGGATCGCTACCACCATCTTATCCAAACAGCAGTGTTCGCATTGTTGTGTTCCGGTTTGGGGATAAGACAGCCGGTGAAATGACTAGCATAGAGGCATTCCATCTTAGTCCTCAGGGTTGGCAACGCGTTTGCAGTCTTAGGATTGCATTGCAGTCTTGTGAATGCGAATGTCTATGGGTCACAGTTTCCACTTACCATCAGGTGGCCTGTGTGCTCGTTTGTCTTCTCTATGCCATAAAAAATAAAAAAAAATAAAAATACGAACTAATCCGACAAAAGACGATGGGAAAGGATTATTCACTACATCTGTATAGTGATAACACTGATAACGATGACGCAATGTTTCAGGTTCGCGCGCGACTCCCAGCTGCAGACGTCGTGCGGCGCGATTGTCGCATGCTGCATGTCGCACGTGCGGCAGCCGCATCTCTGGACGCGGAAGACCGTCGACCAGGTCACACATCGCCCTGCTAAGACTAAAGGCGTACACTGAACAACCGAATGGGTTGATTTTACAAAATTTTAGGACCTACCCATAAGTTTCGTTGAGGTAACACCTAACCTTAGTAAAAACAACACATTGAAAAGGTTGTTTTAATCTTTTTAGTGGTTCACTCAACCAAACTCACGTGTAGGTCCTATTTTAACCATAAAACTTAGTAAAATCAACCCATCTGTTTTTTCAGTGTATCTCTGTCTAAACTCCTGTCCTGGCCTCGGTTGGACGATGGGAAGAAAAATAAAGATTACATTTTATCTTCTATCTTTTTGACGACGCGCTGGCCTAGTGGGTAGTGACCCTGCCTACGAAGCTAGCGGCCCTGGGTTCGAATCCCGGTAAGGGCAGATATTTGTGTGATGAGCGCGAATATTTGTTCCTGAGTCATGGATGTTTTCTAATGTATTTAAGTATATATTTCTCTATATAAGTATTTATAGCGTTGTCTAGTACCCACAGTACAAGCCTAGAGCTTAGTTTGGGACTAGAGCAATTGGTGTGAGATTGTCCCCTTATATTTATTTATTTATTTATTTTATCTACACTTATAATTATCATAAGTCCTCTATTCTGCGTTCAAAACCCGTGGGCAATGACCAGCATTACCTGTGGTAGTAGGTGACAGCGATGACAGCTGTTAATTTTTGAAGATGTTCCAAATTTGGATCGAGGCCATTTGCAACGTTAAAAGATGGCGGATGTGTAATTTGTTTTAGTTTTATTTTTTTGTGTATTTAGATGTTCAAAGTTCTTTTCTAATAGTGATTTGTACTTTTTATGCCATTGTGTTGCACAGTGATTGAAAACTTGGACTTATTTCGCGTATCTGGCATCTTTCTTCTCGTTACAAGTGGACTCGAAGTGGTACATAGGTTAAAACTATCTTGACCTCTGTCCTACAAACTACCGAACAACGTTGCCCCCAATCTTCCCAGAGAAGATTGGATTGTATTTTATTGCTATATTGATTTATACTTATATACACTTGACACTGGCGAAATCACTGATTCGTGGAAACGCCATAGCCCGGCGGTAGTAGCTGTTGAAGACGCCGCGGGGCAAAAAAAAAAAAAAAAATGGATCTCATTACCTTACAATATTCGATAACGTAATGAAATTGACTTGACAGAAGCGCGTGGAGCTAACCCCATGTGCTTCTGTTTAGTCCATTGGAGAAACAATTTTATGGGTCCATATTGACTCACATAAAATTCTTATTCCTATTTTTTGTTTTCCTACCGATTTGTATTCATAATAATCACTCTTCATAATTCTTTTCCTCATACTTTTTTGTTCATACTTTTTAAGTCATAATTATCGCAATTCATAATGCATTTTTTTTAAGAAACTTTCACTTTTTGAGTTTTTTTATAAATCTAACCTAACCTAACCTAACCTTATTACACGTAAGATATTTAAGAAATTGAGAAAAGTATACGGCGTCATTAATATTTGCGTTATGAATTCAGATGATTATGAGTTCCGATCGTTAGTACTAAAAATGTTTTAGAAGAGTATGAAGAGTGATCATTATGATGTGAAATGGTATGAGAAACATTTTCGGACTTCCGATAATAGGAATTAAAAAGTTATGTGAGTAGATACGCACCCCAATTTTATTTTATTACCTAATAATTGTCTTCGCGTGTGATATCCACGGACTTATTGCTCTAATAAGTCCATGGGAGTGTCTATAAATAACTTGACATTGGCGAAATACACCTTGACAGGAGTGACAGACATTAATAAAAAAAAAACGTAATGAATTTACGTTACAGCTGTCATAGCTGTCACCTACTACCACAGGTAATGCTGGTCATTTGCCTTTCGGCTTCTGAACCCATCTTAGAGTGTCGAAAAAAAACAATTGACGGTGCCTGGTTGTTACACGTGCAAAATTTTCTCTTGCCCTTTTTAATCGTTATTTCAGTTGATTGTCTAAGAATTAGTGTAATTATTGTAGATTTAGTTTTTTAAATATAGCGTGTTTGTATCTAGCGAAGATTGGGTAAGTTTTTATTGATGTTGGACGAGGAGCCCCCTGATGGGGGCGGTGGGACTACGGTCCCTGTAGTGGATTGGGGAGAAGTTAGTTCCCGCAAACGTGGCCCAGAAGACTCTGGTGTTGTGGATGTCAACCATAAAAGGGATGCTAGGATGCCGGCGTCAGCCTCCATTCAGCACACTTTTTCGGTTCCCGAATTCGCTCCCGGTTCTAAGTTGAAGTATGGTTCTGGTGATTCCGGTCCTTTCATTGTTCACGTCACGAGATCACTGGAGGATTCCTCCATTGGTTCTACATTTCGTACTTTGAAATTCGCCCAGCTTGTTCATAGATATAATATTAAGGGTATTTCCAAGGGTGGTATTAAAACTGGCGGTCGCAGTCGAGTTGTTGTAGATTTTTCTAGTGCAGATTCGGCTAATGAATTCTTGGAGAGTGCCCTATTTAAAGATAACCCCCAATATTCCCCCATCATCCCAATGTTTAGTGTCACTCGGATGGGCCTTGTTCGTGGCATTCCCGTCGACTGGACTCTGGAGGAGCTGGTCAACTCTATTGACTGCTCTGTTAAAGTAATTAAGGCTCGTAGGCTTAATCGTAAATGTTTTCTGGATGGGAAAGTGTCCTGGGTTCCTACCCAAACTGTATCGTTGACCTTCTTGGGGCAATGTTTGCCTGAAAGAGTTTATTGTTTTCACACCTCTATTCCTGTGGATGTATATCAGCTCCCTTCCATTCAATGCAATAAGTGCTGCCGTTTCGGCCATATTAAAGCGAATTGTAGGTCTAAACCCCGTTGTTTCAAATGCGCTCAACCTCATGAAGGCGTTGATTGTGTTGTCAGTGCAGAAATGGCTTCTTGCCTATTTTGTTCTGGCATGCATTTTGCTACAAACTCTTCTTGCCCTGAGCACTCCAGACAGAAAAGTATAAAGTTGGTGATGTCAGAGGAGAATATCCCTTACTCTGACGCTGCTCGTCGCTTCCGTCCCGTCCGGCGTTCCTTTGCTGATACTACTCGCTCTTTGGTTTCTCCTTCCTTGTTTCCCGTGTCTCAAGATTCCTTATCTCCTCCTTCGCCCGTCTCCCCCACACGTTCTGTTCCTTCGGTTTCTCACAAAAAAACAGTGTTTGTTCCTCGTCGCCCTGTCCCAGTGTTGGAGAAGGGCTATGACAAAGCTGCTCATGACGCAATCATTCATGCTCCAAAATCCACTCAATTAAATGGCTGTGCTCTCAATAACTCTGAACCAGATTTTACTCCAAATGATAACCTTATTAAGCTGCTTATCAGCACATTAGTGAATCTTCTTTCGAAGTTCTCTGATGCTATACCGAACAATGTCTCAGAACTGCTGAACCAATTGACGTCTGTCCTTATGACCAACAATGGCTTATACAGCCATTCAATGGAATTGTAGAAGCATTCGACATAAAAAACATGAAATCATTCATCTCATTAATAAATTTAGTCCTTCAATCCTTGCCATCTCGGAGACATGGTTAAAGCCTGGGTCCCTTTTTAGGGTTTCAGGTTTCTCATGTCTTCGGGATGACAGTGCTGATGGTTGGAATGGCTGTGCCGTTCTTATTAAGCGTTCTCTTCCCTTTTCTTTAGTTCCTATCCCCAATCATTCTTCAGGCTTAAATATAGTTGCTGTAAAACTTTTTAATTCTACTTTTATCTCCCTTTATATTCCTCACCCCAATCTAACAATTATTGCTGAATTAGACTCAATCCTTTCCTCTCTCTCTGGCCCTTTTGTTGTCATGGGAGATTTTAATTGTCATCACACTTTGTGGGGTTCTCATTCCTGCGATTACAATTCTTCTCATCTTTTAAATGTCTTTGACAACATCAATTTGTGCCTGTTGAATGATGGCTCTCCTACTAGGAGATCATCCCCTTTGCAAAACCGTAGCTCTGTGGATTTATCTCTGGCATCACCTAACTTGGCTTCTGGGCTCTCCTGGAGTGTTCTCTCCCATTCTCATGGTAGTGACCACTTTCCTATTCTTATTTCCTTTTCGTCTGATGTGTCTGTTCCAATTTTAACTTCCCCTCCTCTTCTTAAATATAGAACTGGAAAGGCTGACTGGCCTGAATATTCTTCTTTGGTTTCTATTGAGGTAGCGCGTCTTCCTCCTATTTCTTCTGATAATTTTCTAGAGTTGTATTTGAAGTTTGTCTCAATTTTAATTCTATCAGCTAATTCAAGTATGCCTACTAAATGCTCTTCACTTCGCAGGGCTTCCTCTCCTCCGTGGTGGGATGCTGATTGTACTTTAGCTATTAAAAAAAGAAATGAGGCTGAAGATGCTTTTGCTGTAGACTTGTCTAATCTGGAAAAATATTTGGAGTTCCAGGCTTCCAATGCTCGGTGCAAGCGTTTGTTATCTTCTAAAAAACGTCTTGGTTGGTCCCGTTTTTGCGAGAGTTTGTCTCCTCGTTCTCCCTCTTCCTTAGTATGGAAGAATATCAAAAGATTTCGTGGATCCTTATCTGATTCGAACCCACTGTCTAATGATCCGTCTAGCTGGTTGGAGGGATTTTTGGATAAATTAGCGCCTGCTTTTGTACCGCCGGAAGATTGCTTTCCCCCATCTTCGTCTCCTTTTTCGTCTGACAGTATGGATGATCCTTTTTCCTTTCGGGAAATTTCTTCTGTGTTGGATCATCTTCAAGATTCTTCTCCAGGTATAGACGGAATTCCTTATTCTTTCATTAGACGGTGCTCTGACTCTTCTAAACTTTTCTTCCTTTCCCTGCTAAATCATATTTATAATTCTGGTTGCCTCCCTGATTCTTGGAAGAATCAAATAATTATTCCCATCGTAAAACCTGGTAAAGATCCCAGTGACCCCTCCAGTTATAGACCTATTGCTCTTTCATCTGTCCTCTCAAAGATACTAGAGCATTTAATTAAGAATAGGCTTGAGTGGATTTTAGAAAATCGAGGAATCCTTTCCAAATCCCAATTTGGTTTTCGTAGAGGCATGGGAACTATGGACAGTTTAAGTATTCTTACGTCTGATATTCGTCTGGCTTTCTCTAGAGGTCATCATCTTGTTGGTGCTTTTTTAGATATAACTGCTGCCTATGATAATGTGCAACTTCCGCTTCTTAGACAAAAAATGCTTCAATTGAGTTTGCCGGTGAAGATGGTTCATGTCATTTGAAATCTCTTCATGGCTCGTTCTATCTCAGTTCGTTTTCAAGGTTCTTTGTTACCTCCTAGAACCATTTGGAAGGGCCTCCCTCAGGGTTCTGTATTAAGTCCAATTTTATATAATCTTTATACTGCCGACCTTAGTAAATCAGTTGATTGTTTTTGTAGCATTTTGCAATATGCTGATGATATTGCTCTTTACTTTGCCTCCAGCTCCATTTCTAAATGTTCTCAGTCTCTTAACTCCGCTCTAGGTTACTTAAACTCGTGGCTCATGGATCATGGCTTATCTTTGTCTGCCTCCAAGAGTTCTGTTGTGGTTTTTACTAGAAAAAGGCTGGTTCCTGAAATCCGTATTTTTCTTGAGGGGATATTGCTTCCTGTGTCTAATTCTGTTAAATTTCTAGGTTTAATTTTGGATGATCATCTAACTGGGATCCCTCACTTGCGACATATTAAAGATAAGTGTGAGAAAAGTTTAAATGTTATGAGAGCCTTATCTGGTGCTTGGTGGGGTGCGCACCCCTATTCACAAAAGCTTTTGTATAATGCTATCATCCGGAGCCACTTTGATTATGGTTCTTTTTTGTTGGAGCCCTGCAGCAAACTTGCTCTAGTATCTTTAGATAGGATTCAGTCTAGGTGTTTGCGTATAATTTCTGGAGCCATGAAATCTTCTCCCATTAATGCTCTTCAGATAGAATGCTTGGAGCCTCCTTTAAGGCTTCGCAGACAATTCCTTTCTGATCGCTTTTTCTTCAGAGCCGTGCAGTCGTCTGATCACCCTTTATTGTGTCGTCTTAACCGTCTTTCTGATATCATGCCCTTCTCCAAGTATTGGTCTCACAAGGTGTCTCCTTGCCTAATTGAAAGCTTTCGTAAATTTTGTAGTGGTCCCCCGGTTGTTCAGTCTGTTGGCAACCCTTTATTTAGTTTTAGTTTTGATTCTCTCCTGTTTCACCCTAAGATTGTTTTTTCTTTTGGAATTAAAAAGAATGATATTGAAGCCAATCGGGTTTTCAATAAAATATTATTTGAAAAATGGGATGGGTGGATTCCTGTTTTCACTGATGCTTCCAAACTATCTTCAGATGGCTGCGTGGGTTCAGCTGTCTGGATTCCACGGTTCAATGTTGTTTTAAACTTTAAATCTCCCTCTCAGTCTTCTGCTTACTCCGGAGAGGCTATTGCCATTTTTGAAGCTGTCTCTTACATAGAATCTCACAAAATGTCAAAATCTATTGTTTTCTCAGATTCTTTGAGTTGTCTCCAGGCCTTGGATAGGGTTCCCCTGCGATCTAAGGATAATCTTTTAATTAATCTCAAGTCAAGAGAGGTTCTCCATCGTTGTCACTCTCTTGGCATTGATGTGGTTTTGGCTTGGATCCCCGGGCATGCGGGCATTTCAGGCAATGAACGGGTTGATTTTTTTGCAAAGCAAGCGGTTGAGATTGGTTGCTCCTCCCACTCGGAGTGTTTTAGTCAAGACTTACGTTCTACCGCGAGGTCCCATCTGTTTGATCACTGGACTGATTTGTGGAACTGTTCTCGTCTCTCCAAGGGTAGACATTATGGTAATATTCAACCTAATCTGCCTGTTAAACCTTGGTTTTTTAAATTTAACACACTTAATAAGGCTGCCACCTCTACAATAATTCGTCTGCGACTTGGTCACATTTGTTCACCCTCTTTTCTGGCGAAGATCCGTGTTCGGGATCATTCTTTGTGCGAGTGTGGTCTCGAGGAGGGAACCCCAGACCATATTGTTTTCAATTGTCCCAATATTCCTGTTTCTCTTTATAACTTTCTTCCTGATTTTATCTCTCGCCCAGCTAGCTTTAGTTATGTCCTCACTTTTGTAAATACTTCCTTTGTATATATTTTAGCTAAGTACATTATTGATTTTAATATTAAGTTGTAAATTCTAATTTTAGTTTTAGTATTTGTAGTTGTAGTTAGTGTATATTATTTATTTTGTTTTTAGATTCCCCAACTGATGAATCAGCATCTGTTTCTGGAAAACCATTTTTACCGATCACGTGTAACTTCCAACGTTGACACTGGCAGAATTGTCCCACTGGACAGTAGCCATTCAACAAAGAATTGAACTTGAACTTGAACCCATCTTAGAGTACTTATAATATGTATGTAGATAAAGTATTGTACGCGACTCTGCGTAATTGGCAATACCGACCGTCACGTAAACTACTATTATTCCCACTATCTAATCTGAGGCAGGTTTGAAGATGGCACTACGATTTCCCAATATCCAACCTGGGTTAAATGACTCGAATGGAAAATCCGTACAACTTCTACTTTCTTTAAATAACTCACAAATTCACTTTATCAGTCCACACTTCCAAAATGAAAACATTAATGTAAAAAAAAAAAAAAGGTTTTAGTTAAGTAAAAATAATTGCTAAATTGAATATCTTTTTTTCTATTCTCGTTTTTTAGGGTTCCGTACCCAACGGGACACTATTACTGAGACTCCACTGTCCGTCTGAATGTCTGTCCGTCACCAGGCTGTATCTCATGAACCTTGACAGCTAGACAGTTGAAATTTTCACAGATGATGTATTTATATTGCCGCTATAACAACAAATACCAAAATAGAATCAAATAAATATTTAAATGAGGCTCCCATACAAACAAACGTGATTATTTCGCTGTTTTTAGCTCGATATTAATAAAGGTAACAGACGGTTGAAATATTCATAGAATATTTAGATGAATATTCACTTTAAAAATAAATAATTTAAGTAAAATAAAATTAATATTAAAGGGTTAGCGACATTTTTTGCCGTTTTTTTCTGATCTAGGGTTCGACTTGCACTTGGCCGGTTTTTTTTCTCTGGACACGCGACTATACTGGTCACGTAATCCCACGTCTTTACTTACTCCAGCTACACGCACGTGTAGCTGCACCATTAAATAATTGCTTATTTCGTTGACAGATTATGTGCGTGGGCTGCTCGCTATTTCAGGCATCATTGGGTGCTCTAGGGTACGAATTCAGACCCGGAGAGGACCTGCTTCTTCCACTGCAGGTTAGTACAGTAACTAAGGTAAGGTGGGGTACGTGAATCTACGGGGCAAGTTCATCTAAACAACAATCTCCTTAAAAATATAATGTTTTGTCGCACTTACCTGGTTTACGCTCTTACCCCAACAAACGGGGCAAGTACGTCTACGGGGTACCAAGAATATCTCCTGAAAAATATATCGTTTGTTGCATAAATGCAACAAAGAGCGTGAAAATCGGAGGATTCATCTTCAGGATTCAAAAAAAAACGTATATAGATGGCTTCTTTCTAATTGTTTCTACAATTTAAATGAATATTTTAATAACGGAGCTAAGTTGTTGGATATATAAATGGTCAGATCACTTGTAGATAAGACTTTCCTGTAATTATATTAATTGATTTGTATGCATGATATGAGTAGACGGTAATACTATTTATATTGCTTGACATGATTTGTAATGACCATTTAATTAAAAATTTGCATGTTGTTCTGTCGACACTGAATGTACGATCTAACCCATATTATTTTTTAAGACCCTGTATAACGCATTCTAGCAAATAAAATTTTCTATTCTATTCTAAAAAACAAAAAAGTAAAGGAGTTATGACGTCATATTGTTTTTGTATCGGAAAAAAATATGTTCTGAAACCTATCGTGTGTGGTATCTAATAAAAGGGCTCACTAAGCCGATGCTAAAAATACATCATTACATTTCAGTCACTTGTTTTAAATAAAAATAAAAAACAGTTTCACAACATACCAAGTTTTGGCTCCTGCATGTATCATACGGTTGAATTATTATTTGTAAAATATACCTTAAATGATATGTAATAGCCTCATATCCAACCCCAAGAAAGCAAATTTGTCAATCGTTGTTTTTCATTTGTTAATCGCTGGAAATAGCGACTCCGTGGATTCTCGCACGATATTCCACCAATATCCTAACCCTAGTAATACTCGTAGCATACCTTACCCTACCCTACCGTAGTATTAGGGTCAATCAACTTTTCTTTGTAGTTCGTTGCCATGGTGACGTCTCCTGAGTCACTCTTTAAAACTGTGATTTCAAAGAATATAAGTCCACTAAAAATCAGTCTTATTGGCAATTCCAAACCCATTCTTTTAAGGGCTTTCTCCTGAGTGTGCTAGAAGTATATATTATAGCATTTTTTCTAAGAAACTCTAACCCTGTCGTCTCCTGGGTTACGGGACAGAATAACAACAACAAAAAGTTGATCCACCCATTAGTTGGATTTGTTGGCATCTCATCACTCTACTGGAGATTTTGGGGCCTTCTGGAAGGCTACAAACAAATTAAACCCTAGGAATGGCGTGCCTGTGAGTATCAATGGAGTTTCTGATCCCGCGGAGATTGCAAACTTATTTAAAAGTAACTTTGCAGTCACTTCGCCCTTAGGTCCGCCGTGTCGGGGTTTCGAGGCTGGGGCATTGAAGGGCGATTTGTCAATTTGTGTCTGTGCAAAAGACATACGATTTGCAATAAAGAAAATGACAGGTGGCAAGTCGCCTGGACATGATAGCTTAAGCGTCGAACATCTCCGACATGCTGGCGTCCACCTACCTCGTGTACTGGCCTTACTTTTCAACTTGAGCTTGAATCACTCTTATTTGCCGCCTGAGTTGATGGAGACACTGGTAGTACCAATCATCAAAAATCGAACTGGTGACGCTTCCGATGGAACAAATTACAGGCCTATATCGTTAGCGACCATTGTTGCAAAGGTGTTTGACAGTGTGCTTAACTCCTACTTTAATGCACGCATAACGCTACACGACGCTCAGTTCGGTTTTCGACCTGGGTTGTCAACAGAGACAGCTATTCTCAGTTTAAAGCACACTGTCAAATACTATACAGATAGAAATACTCCTATTTATGCTTGTTTTTTGGACTTGACGAAAGCCTTTGACCTCGTGTCATACGACATTCTGTGGCAAAAATTGCAAAGATCTGGGCTACCGCTAGAACTAGTCCATCTTCTCAGGTACTGGTATCTAAACCAGGAGAACCGTGTGAGGTGGGCGGGAGCGACTACGGAACCTTACCAGCTGGAGTGCGGTGTGCGACAGGGTGGACTGAGCTCGCCTCTGCTTTTTTGTCTGTATGTGGACGCGCTGGTCGAACAGCTCGGCGGCACGCATGTCGGCTGCCATGTTGGTGGCGTGTGCCTAAACAACATCAGTTACGCGGACGACATGGTGCTGCTGGCTCCTTCGATTAGTGCTCTCCGCAAACTTATAGCTGTATGTGAGTCCTACGCCTCCTTGCACGGTTTGATTTATAACGGAAGAAAGAGTGAGGTAATGATTTTTAAGGCCGGAAACAAATGCCCCACAATTGTACCCCCCGTTAAACTAAACGGCATCGCCCTCGCGAGAGTCACCCGTTTTAAGTACCTCGGGCACATTGTTACCGACGATCTGAAGGACGATGCCGACATGGAGAGAGAGCGCAGAGCATTGTGTGTGAGGGCGAACATGCTGGCCCGCAGGTTTGCTCGATGTTCAAGTGCAGTGAAGATTACGCTGTTTAAAGCATACTGCTCATCTTTTTACACTAGCAGCCTGTGGGTCTGCTATACCCAAAAATCATACAATACTTTAAGGGTACAATATAACAACGCCTTCAGGATGCTGATGGGGCTGCCCAGATTCTGCAGCGCATCCGCCATGTTCGCGGAGTCACGAACCGACGGGTTTGCAGCAATTTTGCGCAAGAAGGCAGCGTCTCTGCTGGGCAGGACGAGGGACAGCCCGAACAGCATCCTGAAGATGATTGCTGATCATGTGTGTTGTCCTATATTGAATAAAATAATATTATGTGTAAAATCTAATTTAGTTTTTAAGTACTAACATTATTTCTAAGACTATACTAACAATAATGAGATCCAATGTTATCTTGAATGAAATAAATGAATTGAATTGAATTGAATTAGTAGTATTAGCATTTTAAATTTAATGTCGTTATAATACAGTATAGAATGCTTTGACTATTGCAGCTGCATTGCAGTTAACCTTCTCTATATTTATTCCGTTCGTTTCATTCATCACAGCTTTGGTAAAACAATCTGTACTGATGTGATGTCTGTTTGGTGTGTACACTTGCGTAACGTTTGGTTAATTACAGGTGTTGAAGCGGTTCGTTCTCGGTGTGAACTATGTCAGGTACGAGTTGGTAGCAGCGTACAGCGGGAGACTGGAGACCAGCCAGCCCAAGGCGATGGGTGTCAAGTAAGTCATTGAAAATTGGAAGTCATTTTAGAGTAGCAAATACTGAAAACCGGAACCAATAAGATGACTTTGTACAACCGCCCGTCAGTCTGTCTGTCGAGATCTATTTTTTTGGAATGAGTTTGTATTTATCTTGCTAACTCAGTTGGCTTATGACAGGTACTGAAGCTAATCGACAAAGCAAGATAAATACGAATGTATTCGATAAAAACGATGGGAAAGGATTGTTCACTACGTCTGTACATAGATTCACAGGCACAGAAATACACAGATATACAGAAACGGATACAGGGACACAAAAATACTCGGGTACAGAAATACAAGGATTCACAGACAATAAACAGATACACAGGAACACAGATACACAAGCACAGAAACGCACAGAAATACACAGATACGCAGAAACACAGATACACAAGCACAGAAACGCACAGAAATACACAGATACACAGAAACACAGATACACAAGCACAGAAACGCAGAAACACAGATAAACAAGCACAGAAACGCACAGAAATACACAGATACGCAGAAACACAGATACACAAGCACAGAAATACACAGATGCGCAGAAAAACAGATACACAAGCACAGAAATGCACAGAAATACACAGATACGCAGAAACACAGATACACAAGCACAGAAATGCATAGAAATACACAGATACACAGAAACACACATACACATGCACCGAAATACACAAATACACAAGGTTTTCATCCTAAAACCGTTCGGTGTGTTCAACAGAGGCGCTTTGGAGCGTTTCTTCGAGGCGCACACGCACGGCATCCTGTGGTGCGCGCCGCACGCGGTGGCGGTGTGGCGCGTCGCCGGCGCGCCCTCGTACTACATGATGGAGCCGCACTCTTGCAACGTGAACGGGATACGCGGGGAGCCGGGGGTAACGCGTACAGCTGATTTAGTTAGTTTAGGAGCGTCCCAACTGAGAGCATTCGTGTGTAATGAGCATTCGTCGCGAACATCGACGTGTGTAGGCTTATTTTTGTACTTTTGGCTATTTGACAAGAGTGAAATTAAATTGGTTTTTCATTAACAACAGATAAACATTATAAAAGCACTAGGAAAACATCAGTCTTTTCATAAATCGCACATGACAATCAATACCGTCTTAACTCGAAATGTGACAGTGTTGAAAATTTAATTCTATTTACAAACTAGTACAAATAGTTAAATTCAAAATTCAAATTCAAATTCAAAATTATTTAATTCAGGTTTCCCCATAGAGTAGTTAGTAAAGTTCCTTATTGCATATATTAGTAGACTACATTTACATTTACATATCAACTTTAATATTGGCACAATTTCACACTATTATAATTTTGATGTCACAATTTAGTACACATTATAATAAACATAATAAAAACATAATTTAAAACTAAACCTTACTCTACTTTCTCCTACCGATGCCAATATTCACCCAGTGCTGTGTCATAGGACAGTCCAGGCGTTCAGCGAACATCCTCAGGATGCCGTTGCCACTGGCCCGCACGCGTTGCAGTAGCGATGCCACTGTCTTGCGCCTGACCGCATAAAAGTCATCGGTGTGCGCCTCGGCAAACATACCTGATGCACTACAGTGTCGCGGCAGTTTCAACAGCATCCTGAAAATGTTATTGTACTGGACCCGAAGCGCATTATAAGCACGCTGCGTATGCCTCACCCACAGACTACTCGAATATAGCGACTGACAATAAGCTTTAAAAAGCGTGATCTTGACTGGAGTCGTACATTTACCAAATCTGCGAGCTAGCATATTGCCTCGCACCGCCAATGCCCTCCGCTCTCTTTCAATATCCAGGTCATCCTTCAAATCATCCGTCACCATATGTCCCAAATATTTAAACTTATTAACTACTTCTAGAGCAACACCGTCCAGCATGACCGGGGGTACGACTGTGGGATTGTACTTTTCCGCCTTAAAGACCATCAGTTCACTCTTTTTCGAGTTGTACCTAAGGCCATGCCGGGCAGCATAGCTCTCACATGTTTTTACCAGCATCCTTATTGAGTTGATTGAGGGACCCAACAGCACCATGTCATCTGCATAACTTACATTATTGACACATTTTCCGCCAATGTGGCATCCGACATGCATGCTGCTCTCCAATCAAATCGTTAATAAACAAGTTAAAAAGAGCAGGAGACGTTAGTCCACCCTGCCTTACACCACATTCAAGTTTATACTCGTCTGACAGCTCGCCAGCCCATTTTACCTGATTGACCTGGTTCTTGTACCAATACCTTAGCAACGAAATGTATTCGGCTGACACGCCCGCCTTTCCTAGCTTATCCCACAGCAGGTCATAAGAAACCAGGTCGAAAGCCTTCGATAGGTCTAGAAAGCACGCATAAATTGGCGTCTTTCTATCCCTATAGAACCTGACAGTCTGCTTAAGGCTGAAGATGGCGCTCTCAGTGGACAAGCCTGATCTAAAACCAAATTGAGCATCATGTATGTTTAAATGTTCATTCAACATGCCGCTAAGCAAACTATCTAGCACTTTCGCAATTACAGTTGCAAGCGAGATAGGCCTATAATTAACTGGGTCTGACATATCCCCCGTCTTATTTTTGACTAGGGGTACGACTACTGTCCTCATCAACTGCTCTGGTAGGTACGAGTGACGCAAACACAAAGTAAAAAACATCGCCAGAATACGTGGCATATGGTCGCCAGCAAACTTGAGGTGCTCGATGCTGAGCCCGTCGTGACCTGGGGATTTGCCACGTTGCATGGACTTTATGATTCGTGCGACTTGTTGACTGGTTAAGCATTACAATTTATTTTTGAGTTAATACGGTATTGAATGTCATGTGCGAAATGTTTGCTATATTAAGATTTTTATATTCATATAATCCAAAGGACGCTGTTCAATTGTGACGTCACAAGATAGTAATCCCTATAAATTCCATAGTAACGGAGCGTTTTTGATGTTTCATAAAAAGAAGCTGATTTGACTTTTGTCAAATACATACATACACATACATACATAAGCTCACGCCTTTATTCCCAGAGTGGGGTAGGCAGAGCTACAGAATTACCAACAACTCTAAAAACTTGTTAATAATTCTGTAACCACATTTTGCACTTTTAGGCTAAGATGTTTACTTACCAGTGTATTAGTGACAGGTTGCAAGCCCATCGCCTAACAGTACTACACGCCTTTATTCCCTTAGTCGCCTCTTACGACATCCACGGGAAGACATGGAGTGGCACTATTCTAACTCGGCAACCACACGGGTCAAATACTGTACCGTACCGCATTAATATTGTAATATTACATTGATGAATAAATAAACTAAACTAAAGCTCGGCTCAACACACCGCTCGAATATTGTGTACAGTCACGAGATTTAATTTGGTACCCACCTTAGGTCCAAAATCAATCTGACATTCTATAACAGTAACTTTGAGTTTCCTAAAAGTTACAAATGACTTGACATCTCTAAGGACATTGACGACTTCAAGCATATTATTCTTGAAATGGGTCCCAAATTAACGCTCGTGACCGTATGATAAGGAGCGTCCCGACTGAGAGCATTCGCGTGAAGTGTATCGTTTTTTCGTTCGTTCGCTTAATGGGTTTAATTCGATTGAAACATTAATTAAGTACCAACTTCACCACACGAAGTTAAATGGTAATCAATGTTAATCCTAGCCTAGCCTAGAGCTTAGTTTTGTACGAGGTCAATTTGTGTAAGACTGTCCTCACTGATATTTATTTGTTTTCAGGACGAAGGCGCCGCCTGTGTGTTGACGTTCACGTCTCCGAAGTTATTGAGTTTTGCGTGAGTATCCTTAGCTTCATCATCGTCATCGCCATCGCCATCGCCATGGTCATTGTCATCGTCATCATCATCAAAAATACATGAGAAATTAGGTGTTTGTCCACTTTGGTATCCTACTGTTATGTTATGACTTATGTTCTAACCTGAGCTACATTTCTGGCACTGTTTCGTTTTTTGAGGTTGCAGTTCTAACTAAACCTACATTTTGTGGCACATTTTCGTTTCTGTTAGTCGCAGTTCTAACCTAACCTAACCTACTTATACTTTACTGGTTGCAGTTCGTTACTAATATTATGCCATCGTAGAATTATCTATAATATAAAAATGAATCGCAAAATGTGTTGGTAAGCGCATAACTCGAGAACGTCTGAACCGATTTGGCTGATTTCTTTTTTGTTGTGTTCGTTATTGTCAGGGTAAGGTTTATATGTAAGAAGAAATAGAAATATCCAACGGGAAGGTCGGGAATTTGCAGCGGGGCGAAGCCGCTGGCGGGCAGCTAGTACCATAATAAATTCGGTGGAAGTTATATTTTGCTATTAAAAATTCTGCCAATTGATTATTATGCGTTATCTTTTGACAGTTATGCTAAGTATACATTCTGCGATAGCTATTATGCGAAGTGTAATTAGAGCAATCGATATTATGCAACATAAAGGGATAATATTTTCAAGTATTTAGGAATAAAATGGAGAAACGATTCAAACACTTTGGTTTTTCGGACCGCCCTTTCTCCATGCTTTAACCTTCCCAGATGGCTTCAAAACTACCCGAGGGCGGAGCGCCCGAAGGTCTTCTTCAATTTGTACGTCATGTCAGTGGTGGTGACCCCCATCAAGTCGATGAAGGTGGAACCGCCCATGGTGATGCCGCCGCCCAGCGTGAAGGGGCAGGCTAAAGTGAGACTAGTGCCAGCTACAAGCAAGGTGGGTTAAATTTGAAAATTAATATAATACCCGGTTCAGTTTTCCGGTAAATTGTCTAAGAGCTATAGGTTTGCAATTTATAGTGACATAGGGTAAAGTTTCCAGTGGTCAGCCAGAGACCTGTGGTCGGCCTCTGCCTATACTTTGTATGAGTGGGAAGACGACGAAAGATATATTTCCCACTCTTCGCACTCATATAAAGTTGACTACTGGTCTCTAGCTGACCTCTCACCAGTGGTGACTTTACCCTACTATCATTATTAATGAATCCGGGCGCCTGACAGCTGTTCAGCGGTGGGTGTGACAGTGGCTGGGCAACAAAGGGGTTGTAAAATCAATTGAAGGTGTGCAATTTATACAGATCTGAGTTTGGTGTGATATTGTAGCTAATTATGTATTTAATTGAAATATAAAATTTCCAGGCGGTTTATTTGGGGGAAAAGTTATATAGTAGTGCGATAAAATAATGCGCGATGTCCAATAAGATCACGTGGTAGGATCCCCCACGTGCAGTCAACAGGATAAATAATTGATCATATTTTCTGTAGGTACCTTGTCACTTTCAATCGTTTCACAATTTTGTATATCATTTCAAACACGACGTTAAAGTGACAATGTCCATAAATTATCACTTATTTATGCTGTTGACTGTACAAAATGAATAGGTGATTGCGAGTGCGTTAAGCAATAGCCCCTCTGGTGATCTTACAGGACATCGTGAGATAATGGGGTCTACTTATAAACATTGGTGGTATTAAAGAGTCAAGGAAATGGTGTGTAACGATATTCATCCCCTTATTTCACTTCAGGTGGGCGTGGACGGGGTCCGGCGTAGGGCTGAGGAGGCGGACCGCAAGCACCCGCCGGGCGGGACGACGTGTAAGGACGCGCAGCGGGTCGCCGACATTAGGGATAAGGAGGAGGTCCAGCTCAAAGGTGAGATTAGCCATTCATTCATTCATTCTTCTTCTCGTGTCAGGACAATAGATGAGTCATTGTCTGGATTGCTAGTCTCCAGTGAAATCATTAATCCATTCATTCATTCATTCACCCATTCATCCATTTACTAATTTCATTCGTTCACTCATTCATTCATTCATTCAATCATATTGTCAACTTCACTCCGAGAATGCTCTCTTGCTCAGTGTGGTAAGAAATAATATGTATTCAAAATAACAACCTAAAGCGAGAGTTGGACAGAACACAACACTTTAACCTTAGTTGAGCGAGAAGCACATTTTTTCTGTCATTTTCTGACTTGAAAATTAGAGTAAGACAGCAGTCATCTTCTGCGATTTTATTAGTGTAAACCTCGTGTAAGAAAAGGTATATGGACTTTAAAATCAAGAACTGGCCACAGCATAACATGATGGATATCAGAGCTGTCATTTGAAAATAAAGGCGTCCAAAATTTTTAAAAGAAAAACATGTCTGGAAAAACCGGACCAAGTAATTGGTTGGATGATAAATATAGAGAAAAAAGTCTGGACGGTGGTAGTTTGTCAGCCGGAAATACTTTAGGCGGTAGGTACTTTTTACAGTTTTTAAACTTGCAATGAATGTATGTATGTTCAGGTCAAATCTTGCAAGGAAGATTTGAATCACTTCCCGGGGACTGAGGGGGATTGAGCTGAAATTTGTTATGCCTACGTAAGTTTGACGATACAATAATATAGGATCCTGCACTGCGTCTGGATGTCCGATAGTAGGAAGGAGACGGCGGTATTAACTCGTGAAGCTCTTGTGCACACTGCACGAAGTATAGTCTGTAGAAAACCGACAAGCAGGCAACTTTACGGTGGTGAGCTAGGCCGAGGCCGATGAGTCTCTTAGTACAAAAAAAGCTAAGAAGCTTATACCTAGGTAGACCAGATCAGCGACGCCTCGCCCGCGCGGTACAGGGGTGCGGGGGTATGACGACAGAGGGGACCGAGAGAGGAGTGGGCGGCAGGCGCGTGATACACAAGAGGTAATATGTGCACTCGATAGTTCTCAAGGCAGATGGTTCTGTTCAAAGGAATATCTTGTTGATATTCAACAGAATTAGGGCCTAATTTATTTATTCTAAAATATTCGTATACGTTAAAACCCATTTGTTTATTTTGACGCTTAAGGTTGTGTGCGAAAATCGCCCGACTCATCTTAAGAAATTTTATATCAAGTGTCAACACATGTGATCGCTAACCGCGTGGCTAGCGAAGTGAGCTACGGTAAGAATGCGCCTGCCGCCCGCTCCTCCCACGGTCCCTTCTATCGTCATACCCCCGCGTCCCTGTACCGCGCGGGTGAGGGCTGTCTATAGTATCTAGTTGTCTCTTACTTTATTACCTAATGTAACTTACTTTATTTAGGGCCTGTTTCACAATCGACAAGTAAATTTATCTGTCACATAAAGTTGTCTCTCTCCTTGTCTATTTTTAAGTGTACGACAAAGAAAGGGCTAAACTTATCAGTCAAATATCCTTTACTTGTCGATTGTGAAATAGGCGGTTAATGTAACTTAGTTTTAAGTACTATTAATTTTTTACGATTGAAAAAATTACCTTCTGCTGGAGTTTCTTGCGGCGCGGCGCTTCTTCTCCGCAATGATGGTCTCGTCCGAAGCGCTGGTAGACTCACCCTATATTACCGACGTGTAAGAGCCCTCATGTGGCCTATTTACCGAATAATGTTTTTTTTTTTTACTAAATTTTATCCAATTTAATATGGATCCTTAATTTTCAGGCCAACGCAACCCTGCGGGCTGGCTGGTGTTGGACGACGGGAGCCAGTTCCTCAGCGCATGCCACTCTATCGCGTGCCGCAAGTTCCCTTACGCTTCAAGAGGGAAGCAGGTATATTCTACTTCTGTTTTTAATTCTTGCTAAGTTTACTAGGTGACTTAGTACCAGAGTGAGATCCTGTTGGCACAACTGAACGTTTTGGGCGACTAATTAACGACCTCTTAACAAGTTTTAATTTGTTACATAAGTAACTAATTTATCGTCAAGGATCAGAAAAACGAGCGTCATTTTGAAAACTTAACCCTGTTCCGTACAGCGGAGACTTCGTTAAATAAAAAATATTATTAGGTATTTTATATATTTATTATACTATAATTTATATGTATGCAGCGACAATTTTATTAATGAATGACACCGGAATAGTTATGGGAAAAAACACTTCAAAAAGAAAGACGGTTTAAAAAAAACACTTGCATGTCCACAACGACGTGAATTTTAGCACTAATTTATAAGTATAAAAAGTTCTTTCACAGTCTACGGACGTCATTGGGGCATATTTAATCGTTGACATTGGTATGCTGTAAGGGTCTCCCCAGACCTATCGACGCGGAATCGGCTTGAGCCGGCAAAAATAAGTTTTATGTCCACGCAATAAGATCGAAAACGAAGTCGTTCCGTTCGCAACGCCGAGCCGGGCCGAGCCGAGCCGAGCGATACCATTTTCACTCTTACTGCACGGACATAATTTTTTTTCTTAACGACCCAAGCCGATTCCGCGTCGATAGGTCTGGGGAGACCCTTAGTGTGTGTTTGTATTGTTTCATAACCATTCTGTTGTCATTCATTAATAAAATTGTCGCTGAACTCATAAATTATGGCATAATAAATCTATAAAGTACCTAGGTAATAATATTTTTTATTAACATCATAAGGAAGCCTCTGCTGTATGGAGCAGGGTTATGTTTTCAAAATGACGGGCGTTTTTCCGATCCTTGTTTATCGTAAACACAATAGTTAAAAAAAGGGGCCGTTGGGTCTGCCGGCCATGTTTAACAAATACACACATTACATTGTTATTCCTCAGGCTCTGGCATGCTCTGTGATGGCGGTGGCGATGTCGCGCGTCGAGAATGTGTGCCGCTGGTGCAACAGCACGCTGGACCAGATCATGCAGAGCGGGGACCAGCTGTACCAGGACAGCTACCTGCACTACAAGCCGGAGACGCCGATCCTGTCCATGGAGCAGGTCGCTCATTCATTCATTCGCGATTCCATTCATTCATTCACTTTTCCATTCAATCATTCCATTCGTTCATTCATTCATTTATTAATTCTCTTATTTGATCGCGGGTTATTAATCGATTAAACACTCGCTCTTATCAATTACTTTACTTACTCATTCATTGTTTCATTCTTCACTTTAATGAGCAATATTAACTTGTTCATTTAATCCAATCATGCTAATACATTCATTTAGTTATCATTCAATTACTCATTCACTCGCTATACCATCGGCGTGTCTTGGAGAATGTGTGCCGCTGGTGCAACAGCACGCTGGACCAGATCATGCAGAGCGGGGACCAGCTGTACCAGGACAGCTACCTGCACTACAAGCCGGAGACGCCGATCCTGTCCATGGAGCAGGTCACTCATTCATTCATTCATTCATTCATTAACTTTATCATTAATTCATTAACTTTATCATTCATTCATTCATTTACTCAATTAATAAAATATTGTTTCTTCAACATTAACTTGTTTAGTTAACTTAATTTTTTAATTACTGTACGGTCACGAACGTTAATTTGGGACCCATTTCAAGAAAAATATGCTTGAAGTCGTCAATGTCATTAGAGATGTCAAGTCATTTGTAACTTTTAGGAAACTCAAAGTTACTGTTGTAGAATGTCAGATTGATTTTGGACCTAAGGTGGGTCCCAAATTTAATCTCGTGACTATGCAATAAAGTAAAGTCCGCTATTCTTAAGACTAGGCTGTGTGTACGCCGGATGTACAGTGGCGCCCTCATTACTATTGTTGTGTTTTCTAGTAAACTAAAGTATTTTCTTGAAATTGGACGGTAGTTTTTAGTACTACAAATGAAAACACAACTTATAGGGTATATCACATAGTTTAATAAGAATTCACCTTCGAGTTATCAACTTAACGGAAAAAGGTGGCCCCCTTTTTCCGTTCAGCTGACTACTCAAAGGGAATTGTTATTAAAGTTTGTTACGTATCTCATAAATTATGTTTTTACTTGCGCTACAAAAACGTATCGTCTGATTGCAATGAAATTCTTTAGTTAATTAGAAAACACAATAATAGTAATGAGGGCGCCACTGGACGCTCGACGTTTGCTCGGTGCAGTCTTAACGTAGACCCACCGTGTTAGGACTCTTTAGTTTGGTCTAGATAAGCAGATAGAGTTTTACATGTTCGTTCCAGATCTTACGCAAGTTCTATACGCCAGCCAACTGCGTCTGCCGTGTGGTGGTCTTCAAGCCGCGACAGACCGGCAACGTTCCGGACGGCGTAATGGAAGGGGTTAGTTTCCTGTTACTACTAGCGTTCAGTTGGTAACGACTCAAGTTTTTGAAGCCGACAACAACAAGCTTTGCAAGAACTCAACTCATATTTACGGTGCTCGAAGCTTAAAAGGCTTCCGAGCCTTTTACCACCTTATATATATTTATTTTTATTTTTATTAATGGCTTTCACTCCTGTTAAGGTGTATTTCGCCAATGTCAAGTTATTTATAGACACTCCCATGGACTTATTAGAGCAATAAGTCCGTGGATATCACACGCGAATTCACCTTCGAGTTATTAACTTAACTTTACTTTTACTTGCACTACAAAAACGTATCGTCTGATTCCAAGGAAATGACAATGACTAGCATAGAGGCATTCCATCTTAGCCTCAGGGTTGGCAACGCATTTGCAGTCTTAGGATTGCATTGCAGTCTTGTGATTGCGAATGTCTATGGGTCACAGTTTCCACTTACCATCAGGTGGCCTGTGTGCTCGTTTGTCTACTCGATGCCATAAAAAAAAAAAAAAACTTTAGTTGATTAGAAAACAATAATAGTAAAGGGCGCCACTGGACGCTCGGCGTTTGCTCGGCGCAGTCTTAAGTTGCTAAGTTCGTTCGTTCGTTGTTATTTCTAGGGTCTTCCAGTGAAAGTCGACTTAGCTCGTTATAAAAAAGGGTATGTAATATCAGCCCAATGGAACCCTGACTCACCATAGAACGGTGTCACAGTGACATTATAAAACAATTTGTTTGATTCTTCTTATGACTTGAATCATAACGTCTCTGTGACACAGTTCTATGGTGGGTCAAGGTTCCAATGGTCTGATAGTACATGAACGGAGTATACTCGACTTAACCCGTTTTTCACCAGGAACCAGGAATTCTATAAATATAGTTTTTCTTTTCTGCAACAGGTGGCGCAGTTTTTCCGTGAGGAGAAATGTGGAGTGCTCGTGGCATCTCCTGGGGACTTCGCTGTCGCTCTCTTCAAGACTCCTAGAGGTGAGTAGACATTTGGTCCTTGCGCGTTACAATACAACCTATTGAACATTTTGTCACGGTCCCTTTCGTCCACTTTCACGACTTAGATTTCATAACTGGTTATGAATAAGGTTTTTTTTTTCACTGTTTCTACAGAACCTAGGCACCACTATACACCACTCTTATTTCTAATCAATTGGAGAGTGTCGACGGAGATCCCCTCGCACGGAGCTCCTATTTCTGGATGGCTTTGCCCTCCGGGCCTGCTGCAAAACTAACATAACCTAAACCTACCTAGTTTCTGGTTATGAAAATGGAAAAAAAAGTCTTGTTTAATAACTGGTTAAGAAACAGAGAAAAAAAATCCTTATTCATAATCGTTATGAAATCTTAGTTGTGAAAGTGGACGAAAGCACGTTGTCTACCTATTCCTGGAATAGCTCAGGACACTTCAGGGCCTTTTTACTCGGTAAAAAGATATTGCCGTTGCAATGTTATCGTATTATCAACGTTACTACAGCTTGATTAGTTGACAATAATGACAGCTGGATCGAAAATTAATCCAAACCGGTTCATCCGTTTCAGAGCTACTACAAACACAACGTCAAACTTATAACACCCCTCTTTTTTGCGTCGGTAATTAAAAATAGGAGAATTGCGAAGGGCGAATTGGCCAAATGACAACGTTATTTTTTTTGCCTGTCTTACCAATGTCGATGGAGCATGGCGGGTCTCTTATTCCTCGTGTTTTGGCTTTCGGGCATTTGAAGTTACCAAACAAACCTAACCTACCCAGTAACGCAAACGAAGTGGTCAATTTGGGACTAGACTTTTTGAGATATTAATATACTTAGTCGCAAAGCGATCTGCCCCCTATTACACTATTTGACAGGTGACAGTTCGGTATAAATTGCAAAGTTAACACGCTGATGCATCACTGGGTTTCATATAAGCGGCGCCATTGTACTCTGAAATGACAACTGTCATGTGTCATTGTCGGTATGGTTAAATAGGGAGCTGCGTCGCTATTGCCTAACGCACTCGCATTCTCAATTGGCTTCAAAGCGGAACAATTACTTTCATTTTGTATGCAGACAAGCCTTCCATTTTCAAAATGAAAACAATTGCGATTGCGAGTGCGTTAAGCAATAGCCCCTCTGGTCGTGTTTGCTACATAGTCCTAACGAGAACTGGACCAAATGCTTCCGTCTTTTAAAATGCTGCCTATATTTCATCTCCCAGGTTACTACATGTTCGATCCAGCCGATCGGGACCGGTACGGCCGCGCCGTGCCTCCCCCCTGCATTGGCCACGCACGCGCCTGTTTCTCGCAGTACCCTAACGTGAGTCGTTCATTCATTCATTCATTCACTCATTCACTCGCTCACCCATTCGTTCAATTTACTGTCATGAAACATCGTCCACTTGTATACTACTTGCATACGTCCGCTGTGATAATTTGTATATGGCATTTTGAATGACATTAAATAGACAAGTTACTAAAGTGATTATGAAATCGACTGTACGTAAATACAAATAGACATATTTTTGCGACCCATGTCAGATTGGACAACTTTGCCATAGGATATGATTCACGTTTAGACGTTATTGAGGATGGACAAATTTTATTTTTATTGTACTTAAGTATTTCAAATTGTCTTTTTTGTGAATTGCCGTATAATTTTGAGCTGTCGATTTTCCATTTGTACCTTACCTAGTTATTTAGAGGATCTCGAAATACACATAGATATATGTAATTTATGGCGTTTAATAATATCGGAGCCGATATATTTAAGATTTAAGTGTTCAGTTTTTGGTACTAAAAGTACGCCTAGGTAAGAATATTAAATATCTCGGCTCCGATGCACTTAAGAGTACACATTACAAAACAAAACATGTTTATTTTGAATTATTCTATCATAATTTACCACTTTTACTAATGGCCGCTCACCTTGAATATGTATGACTTTTACAAGTGACAACACTTTTACCCAAACCCCTTTGTGGTGTTACAATTGACAGTCATAATTTCCTTCCTTGAACCCAGATTGAACAACTTGCTCTGAAACTAGCCGCCAATATCCCACCAGTCCTCGTAGTTAAAGCGGAAACGGATAAGAAAGACGAGAAAGGGGCGGCACCGACCACGTCGGGGGCAGCGACGCCGCCACCGCCAGGGGAGAAGAAGGTACGTATAAATAGGTCAAAGACAGATTTATGATCATACGTCGTTATCGCGGGGGCAAGAACAAATCTATCAAAGAACACATATAACAGAACGTCTGATTAGTATAATAATCGGAATATTCTGCATATACATTATAAGCCTCCAAGAAGTTCTTCATATGTCGCACGAAATTTGCACGTGATTCATTTTTATTATATAGATTACATAACAGTAGTATTAACCGCCTGTTTCACAAGTAAAGCATATTTGACAGATAAATTTAGCCCTTTCTCTTTCTTACTCTTGAGAATAAACAAGGAGAGAGCCAACTTTAAATTACATATAAATCGTTGCTTAAATGCAAAAGGGGCATAAATTAAAATGTGTTTGTGTTGCATTGAAATTCGGAATGCTATATAGGTACTTTTAAGTTTTAAATCAAAGTATATCTTTCTTTGTTTTGTGGCACTTTTGCATTTAAGCTGCGAAATTTACTCGTCGATTGTAAAACAGGCCCTCAGAAAAATATTTATAATTATTGAACTTTGATCCAATTGTGTACATTACTAACTTTTATTTTCTTTTTCAGGTCACAATTGCACCAGAAGCTAAAGTAAGTAGAGTTTTTTTTAAACTAAGTTATATTAGACTAGCGGCCCACGTAGCGTAACCACTTCTCCCCTCCCCTAATTTTTCCCGCTAGGATTTCTTTTAGTAATACTTCCTCCAAATTTTAAGTCCCTAGGTCCTGTGGTTTTGTCTGTGCGTCACGCGATTACACTGGTTTCACACGGAGGGCAGAACAGTGAGGCAGAGCAGTTAGGCAGAGCAGTTAGACAGAGCAGTTGGGCAGAGCAGTTAGGCAGAGCAGTTAGGCAGAGCAGTTAGGCAGAGCAGTTATAGGCAGAGCAGTTAGGCAGAGCAGTTAGACAGAGCAGTTGGGCAGAGCAGTTAGGCAGAGCAGTTAGGCAGAGCAGTTAGGCAGAGCAGTTATAGGCAGAGCAGTTAGGCAGAGCAGTTAGGTAGAGCAGTGAGGCAGAGCAGTTAGGCAGAGCAGTTAGGCAGAGCAGTTAGGCAGAGCAGTTATAGGCAGAGCAGTTAGGCAGAGCAGTTAGGTAGAGCAGTGAGGCAGAACAGGGAGGCAGAGCAGTTAGGCAGAGCAGTTAGGTAGAGCAGTGAGGCAGAACAGGGAGGCAGAGCAGTTAGGCAGAGCAGTTAGGCAGAGCAGTTATAGGCAGAGCAGTTAGGCAGAACAGGGAGGCAGAGCAGAGAGGCAGAACAGTGAGGCAGAGCAGTGAGGCAGAACAGTGAGGCAGAGCAGTTAGGCAGAGCAGTTAGGCAGAGCAGTTATAGGCAGAGCAGTTAGGCAGAACAGGGAGGCAGAGCAGAGAGGCAGAACAGTGAGGCAGAGCAGTGAGGCAGAACAGTGAGGCAGAACAGTGACGCAGAACAGTGAGGCAGAACAGTTAGGCAGAACAGTTAGGCAGAGCAGTTAGGCAGAGCAGTGAGGCAGAACAGTGAGGCAGAGCAGTTAGGCAGAGCAGTGAGGCAGAACAGTGAGGCAGAGCAGTTAGGCAGAATAGTGTGGCAAAGCAGTGACCAGCACAGTACTACTGCTACTGTGTGAACGCACACGTCGAGACAGTATAGTACTGTTTTGATAGATAACGGTTTTTTTTGTTTAAGGTAACCTTTGAAGAGCCAGCGAAGTTCGAAATCTATGGAATGCAGGTCACAAGTCTTCGAAGATTAAACAAAAACGAGAAATAAGCAAGATTTTTTTTTATCATTACCTTCTTCTAATTTAAGTTTAACGAGACTGAATATATTTACATAAGAAAGTAATGCTGCGGACAAAACCAAAAATGTAACTGTTTTGATGTTGTATTGTATGACGCGCCAGTTTTTTGTATTTGGAACAGTTTATTTTGTAATAAATTAAACTTTTTTATAAAGTAACATGCTACGTAGTTTTATTTGAATTTAACATGTCTTCGGTTAAATCGGATCGCATCACATGACATGTAATGGCGTAAAACGAAACGTACATGAATGTACATGCCATAGACTAAAAAAATCCTCAGCATAGCAAAACCAATGGGTTCTACGGATGGATTATTCTTGATTGTTAGCCAACATACTAGATCTAATCTTAAACTGGGGTTTTATATTTGTTCATATATTTTTTTATACTTATTTATTTTTTTACTATGGAAATTTCCTAAATTCTGCCATCATTGCCGTAAAATAAATAGTAACTGACTCGTGGACCCACTACTTTAGTCCCCCTGCTATTCGCTTTCTATTGTTT
This sequence comes from Acleris laterana, assembly GCA_963966035.1. Lineage (NCBI taxonomy): Eukaryota > Metazoa > Arthropoda > Insecta > Lepidoptera > Tortricidae > Acleris > Acleris laterana. The sequence goes on along the minus strand of OZ014467.1, from coordinate 7,626,752 downwards.
TTTATTTTCTTAAAAATAAATTGTTTATTTAAAGGCAAAAAACCCATGCACTAATATAATATTGAAATAATTACATTAACTTAAATAAAAACAACTTTCAAAGTATACATTTCGTCAGAAATTCGCCAGAATTCATTTTTATTCCGCTAAAGTAGACAAGTTAGGTTCGTTAGGTACGTTTAGATGCCCGAAGGGCAAAATGCCCAGAAATAGGGGCTCCGTTGAATAGCAGTAGGACAAGTAGTGGGTCCACGAGTCTAGCGTAAAATATATGAGCCATCGTAACGTTGACAATACGATAACATGTCAAAAATAATAAGGTTTTACAGAATAGAATAGAACCCTTGAACACTCATCCGCTCATCCAATGTGTTAGGGGTAGACTCGTGGTCATACTACTCCTATTAGCTTTCATTAGTAATTATTTTTATTTCGCAAAAGTAGGTAGGTTAAGTAGGTTCGTTAGGTATTTTTAGATGCTCGAAGGGCCTGGTGTGACGACAAATCTGCACCCGATGGTTTTGATTTTGAGTGTCTGATCAGTAGACATTAATTTGCCTCACTGGTGTGACTATGGTTCATTTTATTTATCCGTAGTCACGCCAAATAGGAGGTAGGTTTAGGTTAGGTTCATTTTTATATCATAGAGTGTTTTGGTCAGGTTTCCTTACGATGTTTTTCCTTCACCGTAAGAGCATCGGGTAATGGACTCAAGTTAAAAAAAGTCATCAGTGCATGGTGACCGCGGGGGTTCGAGCTCGGTACCTTACGATCACGAGTCGATGCATAACCCACTCTAGGTCACCGTAGAGCGTCGGTGACGAAGCCACAAAAACAATGTTATTTTCGGAATAAAATAAAGGTAATTAACTTTCGGCACAATTATGGGCTCAATATTAACGGCAGAAGGCTTAACCATCTCAGGTTTGCAGATGATCTCATTCTGGTATCAGATAATCCAACAGAACTAAGATATATGTTAGAAGAACTAGACACACAAAGCAAACGGGTCGGTCTATCCATGAATATGTCTAAAACAAAATTAATGACTAATAGCACTGAAGAGCAAATTATAATTAACGGAAACACTATAGAATATGTAAACCAATATGTATATCTTGGGCAAATAATATCACCCCTAGACCAGACAAATAAGGAAATTGAAAAAAGAATGTCAAATGCATGGAGAAAGTTTTGGTCTTTGAAAGAGGTTTTGAAGGCAAAAGAAATCCCAACAAGTCAGAAGTTTAAAGTGGTAAATATGTGCATAATACATATAATAACTTATGGATGCCAAACGTGGGAGTAGTATAATATTGGGCATTCTGGACCACCTCGCTCACTCGGTGGAATGCCCAATATTACGCAAGTGGTCTAGAACGCCCAATAGCTTTTGAGGATTTGAATATTCGATGCAAGTGGTCTAGAACGCCCAATAGCTTTTGAGGATTTGAATATTTGATGCAAGTGGTCTAGAACGCCCAATAGCTTTTGAGGATTTGAATATTCGATGCAAGTGGTCTAGAACGCCCAATAGCTTTTGAGGATTTGAATATTCGATGCAAGTGGTCTAGAACGCCCAATAGCTTTTGAGGATTTGAATATTCGATGCAAGTGGTCTAGAACGCCCAATAGCTTTTGAGGATTTGAATATTCGATGCAAGTGGTCTAGAACGCCCAATAGCTTTTGAGGATTTAAATATTCGATGCAAGTGGTCTAGAATGCTCAATAGCTTTTGAGGTTTTGAATACTCGATGCAATTTGACATAACATTGTGATATGCGTTCATCTTGATCGTTTATTCGATCGATGCGAAATCAACAATACGAACTCAAACCAAAGGTTTTGCGTTAGACATCAGACATCACTTTAACATAACGCAACTTGCAACAAAAACCAAAAGCTTAACATTACTTGCGCTGGGTTGATCAGGTCCATTTGCAAAAGTCTGACCATTACGGTCACATAGCGGTGCTATGATGTTTACACACAACATGCCTGTGAAGTGGGCCAAAAACCCCACAGACATGATGCAACCCCCAGGGTGCTGAACCCCGGCTTAAGGCTGCGTTTGACGTGTTTAGGCGGATTCTCCAAGGGCTATCGACCGCTTAGCGCCAAGGATTATCCTTTCAAATATTTCATTTTTCAATTTCAATTTCAAATTACCACAACACACATCACAGAGTTGATCAGGTTCCGCAACATGATTGTGGCGGGACCTCCATGTGCTACCGGTCGTCATAGACACGGATTTCCCGATGGTTGTAGTATTGAAATTTGTATATATAATGATCAAATCTAAAAAACTTCGATAGCGCGATGTAGAACATTCTTATTTTTTATATATATACAAAGTCAATTTATTCATCATTTCAACATGAAAACACAAGGATTTTTCATAACAACTCGTTGACTTGATCCAAAATATATTTTGTTATTAGTTTTTGCAAGAATTTATAGTAAAATGTGCTTAAACAAATATTATTGAACAATACTGCCATCTATGAGAGTACATGCGATGCACTTTTATAATTTAAAAGTCCCATGTCAGTTCATCATGTTGAAGCAAAATCTACCTTGCAGACTAGAGAATAAAGTTTAATTTAATGCGTAATCGCAGTGACTGTTCAGTTTATTTAGTAAATATGTGTCATCCGCGGAACGTGAGGGATTAGATTTTCATATAGGTACCTGTGTAAGCTCGCAACTTTAATAATTCAATGATTACTGCACAGATGTCTCTTTTAACAAAATCTTAATCCTTAATTTGTCAAATTTGGAAGTGACCCCACCTACAAAGCTAGCGGTTCTGTGTTCGGTTCCCGGTCAGAACTAATATTTGTGTGATGCGCATGAATATTTATTTCAGTATAAGAATGTTTGTCATTGTCTAGTAATAGGAAAAAAGGGGTTTTCTTACGAACATCCGAGTTAGCTTACAAATTAATCTTTATTTAAATATGTATAAAATAAGAATATAAAACTTCGTTAGCGTGACGCGTGCAATAGGCTATTTGTCAAGGTGAAAAAAAACGTAATAATTATGTATATTCATATAAATTATGAGTTTTAAAATCGATTTAAGGTATTCTTACTTTAAAAAAATGGATCTTTTATCCAAAAAACCACGATAAAACTTGATATTTTTTTATCTGTTGCCATTTTATCGAAAACGGCGCCGAATCCATGATGACGTCAAGAGTCGGTAAATATCACAGATTATAGGATGTCTGTATATTCTATATGACAGTTGACGTTTGTTTGTTTTTCTGGCTTTGCTATGATTAGCCAATGTCAGTTTGTTTATGTACTTATTGACCACTGACGTCACTGATTCCTGTGCGACGCCATCTTGCCCAAGAAAGCGTTTTGGCGGCATGTTTTAAAAGTGAATTTTTATTTCCTTTTTTTAGACGAAATACATAATAGTACATTACTTAACAAGGGCTGTAAAAGAAAGAAAGCCCGAAATCGCAGGTATTTGAGACCCGAGCCGTAGGCGAGGGTTGTAAATATGCGATAGAGGGCTTTCTTTTTTACTGCCCGTGATGAGTACACAATTTTACGTCTTCACCTGGCCACAATGCGAGTTTTACCGTGCGCGCAGCGTGCGATAAAACTCACATTATGGCCAGGTGTTACGTAAAAGAATTTAAAATAACCACTTTTGGAGTACTCAATAAACACCAACAAATAATCTGAGATAGTTTTCAAAAACCTGTCAAATAGCCTATTACCAATAGCAAAAAGATATTTGAAATGAAAATTAGTCCTAACTCAATAAATCAGTCAGGCTGATTTGTTTCTTTAACAGAGCAAGTTATAGTTTACAATGCGTTGAAATTTCATGTCACTGGTTACTTGTAGTCACTATGCAAGCAAATAAAGCTAGGTTGCACTTCGCTTTCGAGTAAACAAGTCGGCAGAACAAAGGGTATCGCATATCAAACGATTGCGACTTACTCGTAGTTTCGTAATGAATTTAATTTAATATTAGGGTTGCTAAAAAATATTGATTGTCCATCATGGTGAGAGTTTCAACAAAGATCAACTTGTGCTTATAAAATTATAATATTGTTATAGTAAATAGTCAGCAAGTCTCTTACATGTAAAGAAGGTTTTTTTAAAATTGTACTTATGATCTTAAAAACCTTTTTGTGTCATCAGAAATTCATATTTTTATGAATCATTACCTACTAGTATAATATTAAAAGATAGATAAGGTTTTTTAAATGGTTTTATTGTTCCTTGTGCTCTGCCTACCCTTTTTGAGGAATACCAGCGAGTTAATACATATTAATGTATTTAATATTAGGCAGAAGATGATAATTAAACATTTTTATTACTGTAACGAAAGCGTTTGATAACCCTGCTGCGTTTTGCTAAATTGACAACAAATTATTTATGAATACGTTTGAAGGTGCGGTGTTTCATTACTGAGGTGAATCTCGACCGATACAGTTACTTTCAGACTTAAATAAATCACCATGTAAGTATGTATTTTATATTATTATATTTTAGATAAAATTTATTAAAAAATTTTGTAATCAAACCAATTATAATGTTTCAATATAATGGTAATGAGACGAGAGGATCATCAAAAATAAGAAAAGTAAAACCATCCCGAGCGGAAGCACTCGACGATTTATCGAGGTTAGTATTTTTACTTCGTTCTTATTTAGTTCTACGAATAAGAGTGATTTGATAGTTTACTTAGTGTATGATTATATCATTAGTTTATCATTAATCATTATTTCCTTTAAATGATTTTAGGTCTGACTCTGAATATGAGATAGCGCCGAAACCGAAAAAAAAATCATCTCGTCGTGCAGTTAAAAGTTGTAAATCAGTCCACGCTGGCTCTCGGGATGATTTATCGCGGTAAGTACATATTGCTTAGCCCTATAAATAAAAACTATTTGTTTAATGGTTTAATTGTAATTTTTTCTCTTAACAATTTTAGGTCTGCCTCTGAATCCGAGATAACTAAGCCGAAGAAATCTTCATCGAGCTCTATAAACAAAAAAGCTCAAGCTATCACTTCAGACGATTTGTTGAGGTACGAATTTAGTATTATTAAATGATCGTATTGGAATATAATTTCCTCTAAAAATAAAATAATAATTTGTATGACGGTTTACTTGGAATATGGTTTCAATTGTTTAATGTTTATTTACCGTACGATTCCAGCTCTGACTCTGAACACAAGGTAAAAAAGCCAAAGACATCCTCAACCCCAACAGCGGTGAAAAGGCAGCATAACGGAGCAGAAAAAGCTAAAAGGTAAGTTAGATGCTCGTTTGAAATACCTATAAAATAAAAATAAATAAATATCAGGGGACAATGTCACACCAATTGACCTAGTCCCAAACTAAGCTCTAGGCTTGTACTATGGGTACTAGACAACGATATAAATACTTATATAGAGAAATATATACTTAAATACATAGAAAACATCCATGACTCGGGAACAAATATTTGCGCTCATCACACAAATATCTGCCCTTACCGGGATTTGAACCCAGGACCTCTAGCTTCGTAGGCAGGGTCACTACCAACTAGGCTATCGCGTCGTCTTATTAATGTATTAAAATGTTGTTTAAAATGTTTTTAACCACCACCACACCACAACTTATTTATTTAGAATTTTTAATTTATTCTTTTTTTATTTATTTTCAGCCTGAACAAGAAGAAGGACATTTTTGGATGCGAGTACGAGAGCATTGCAGCATCGAAGGATACAGTGTCAACAGCAGCTATTTCAACCTTCCAGAGCAGAGTAGCCAACGGAGTATCGCGACGTGTTGCATCGGCTAACGGTGAATTTTATATAGATTTAAAGGTGTATAATACTAATGATTTTACTAAATATACTCCCGATGAACGTTGGAAAAAGGCTCTACTAACGCTTAAATTGCAAGCGGATCAAGATTCGTCTCAGTGGAGCCTTCTCCAAAAATTTGTTAAGAACTGTCACACCGTTTTCAAAGATTCAAACGCAGTTTTTTACTCAGATAAAATCAATCCTTAATTAAATAATACAGGTTTTTTTTTAATAAATTGATAGAGGTTCGCTTAGCTTTACAAAAAATGCCTTTTTGTGCTACGTGTAGTTTATCTATACAAAAAAAACATTGGGTGGGACACTTACGTACGAATGCACACAAAAACAAATGTACTGAGCTTCTAAGTGAGGGTGTTCAGTTAATTAAATCAGCGTTTCGCTATCGTATTGCCAGTTATAGATTAATAGCGCGTACCGAAAATGAACAGAATTCCATCCATTCTTTTTTTAATCATATGTCTAACCAAATTAAAACATTATTAGACGCTTTACTTGAGACAAATACTTGTATTAAAGTTAATGTGGAACTTTTTTGTACGTTTATGCTTTTTAAAAATAACTCTCAAGAAATAAAGTCATTCGCTACTAAAAATATCGCACTCCACAAAAACTAGGTATGATTTTCAGGAAATATTTTTAAATTTCCTCAATAGCATTTTAAAAAAAGTTGAAGAATTCCAAGATCGGGACAGTGGATGGACATTTCTGAATAACAATCATTTAGAAATAAATGTTAATAAATATAAACCGCTATCTGGATCAAGCTTTATCGAGTTGCCTAAATTAATAAAAAATAAAAAAGCATGCATAAATATTCATAATAAAGACCCATTTTGCTTTTTGTGGTCGGTAACTGCAGCTCTTTATCCCGCGTCGAGTCACGCCGATCGAGTAACGTCATATCCCGATTTTCGCCAAGTGCTCAATGCGGAAGGAATCTCTTTTCCAGTAACGTTTTCAGATATTACAATATTTGAAAATAATAATCCAAACTTATGTTTAAATGTCTATGGTCTAAAAAAGAATAAGATAATAGGACCGCTTTACAAATCTGAATCAAAAAATAAGAAAAGAATTCACTTGTTACTCGTTGAAGATAGGAATAAATCCCATTACTGCTTAATAAATGATTTGGCTTGTCTCGTTAAGTGTCAGATAACAAAACACCACGGGAAACTATATATTTGCGAAAATTGTTTGTTTTTTTTCTTCAGCTGAAAATGTAAATAAGCATGTTTGTTGTGGAGTTGCAACTGTCCTACCGAAAAATGGTTCTGTTATTCAATTTCAAAATTTTGAACGGAAACAAAATGTTCCTTTTGTAATTTATGCGGACTTCGAAACAATACTGCAACCCGTAAATAATAGTGAATCAGAATTAAATACAGATAACACAATAACCCTACAACGACATATTCCTGCTGCATTTGCATATCAAATCGTTTGTTCATCAGATCAGAACAAAAATCGGTTTACATCTTATCGTGGTTTAGATTGCGTTGACAAGTTCATTGATTCTTTACTGAGTGATGTAAATAAAATTAATGAGGTTTTAAAGAGCTACACCTCCATGATATATACTGAAGAAGATGATAAAAAATTTAGAACTTCTCAACGTTGTCATATTTGTAATCATTTATTGTTTAACGATAAAGTAAGAGACCACTGTCATATTACAGGACAATTTCGAGGTGCAAGCCATAATTATTGCAATTTACAATACAAACTCCCGAAATTTATACCGATATTTTTTCACAACTTATCAGGATATAACTGTCATTTATTTATAAAAAAGTTGGGCGAAATCCCGGGGGCTATTAAAATTATACCTAAAACCAAAGAGAACTACATTTCATTTACGAAGTTTATTATGATGGATGACAATAGTTTAATACAGTTAAGATTTGTTGATTCTTATAAATTTTTAGGAGAAAGTCTTAATAAGCTCACTAAGACCTTACAAAAAGAACAATTCGAACATTTACGATCATGTTTTTCAAATGAAAAACAATTTAATTTATTGACTCAAAATGGAGTTTATCCCTACGATTATGTAACAGGGTGGGACTGTTATAAAGAAAAAAAGTTACCTCCTAAAGAAAATTTTTTCAACTCTTTAACTAACGAAGTAATCACTGATCAAGATTATGAGCATGCACAGTTGGTTTGGTTAGAATTTAACATTAAAAACTTAGGAGAGTATACAGATATTTATTTGAAGACGGACGTTTTGCTTTTGACAGATATTTTCGAAAATTTTCGAAAGACTTGCAAGTATCATTATCAGTTAGATCCAGCTTTTTATCTTACAGCACCGAGCTTATCATTTGATGCAATGCTTTTAAAAACAGGCGTTCAATTGGAATTAATTAATGATCTAGAAATAATACGCATGATACAATCTGGTATTCGAGGGGGCGTTTGTATGTGTTCCAGACGCTATGCTAAAGCCAACAATAAATACATACCTGATTATGATTCATCTCAGAAAAACTCATTTATTGTGTACATGGATTGCAATAATTTATATGGTTTTAGTATGTGTCAAGCTTTACCTTTGAGCGATTTTAAATTCTTGTCGCAAAAGGAACAAAACGAATTAAATATCACAGCCGTGGATGATAATGCGGAGTACGGTTATATTGTTGAAGTTGATTTAATTTATCCTAAAGAATTACATAATTATCACAATGATTTACCGTTTTGTCCAGAAAAAAGTATTCCACCAGGAGGAAAAAATCCAAAACTTATACCTAATTTATACAATAAGTTTTATTATGTGATTCATTATGTTCATCTCAAAAACTGTTTAAAACATGGACTTTTGTTAAGCAAAATTCATCGCGTCATAACTTTTAAACAAAGTTCGTATTTAAAAGAGTATATAGACCTAAACACCAAATTGCGTCAACAGGCTAAAACAATATCAGAACAAGACTTTTTTAAGTTATTAAATAATGCTATGTTCGGCAAAACTTTAGAAAATAACGAAAAAAGGGTCAACGTGCATCTTGTTAATCAATGGAGTGATAAAAATAATAAGACAAAAAAAACAAAAACCGCTAAAAAGCTAATTTCAAGACCCAATTTTCACAATGTATCTATATTTTCAGAAAATTTAGTGGCTATACAATTAAAACCTGAACAAATTTTCCTTGATAAACCAATCTACATAGGGTTTACTGTTTTAGAATTATCAAAAAGTCATATGTTCGACTTTCATTATTCAATAGTAAAGCCCTTCTATGAGAACCGAGTTCAGTTGTGTTACATGGACACAGACTCATTTATTTATACTATAGAATGTGAAAAATTTTACCAAGATTTACAAAACATTTTTTTACCTCATTTTGATACAAGCAATTATATACAAAATAATCAGTATAACATTCCTCTCTTGAATAAAAAAGTTCCGGGTCTGTTTAAGGACGAAATGAGCGGAAAAATCATAATGGAATTTGTAGGATTGCGTTCAAAGCTCTACTGTGTTAGAACTGAAGATAGTACTATTAAAAAAGCAAAAGGCGTTAAAAAATACGTAGTTCGAGATTTAAATGTTTCTGATTATACGAAGGTTTTGTTTCAGAACGATGTTGTAAGAAAGAAAAACATTTTGTTCAAATCCATTAAACACGAAATTTTCACACGAAGTGTAAATAAAATTGCATTGTCTTCCAATGACGACAAGCGATTTATTTTAAATGATAAAATCATGACTAAATCTTGGGGACATAAATCAATATTAAATTTGTTATAAATTAAAGTACAGTAGCTATAGTTGTTGCGTCGAACGAACTTCTATCAATTTATGGACTTTTAACAAGTATCTATCACTATTTGTGAAATATTGTATTTTTAATGTTTTCTTCTTTAATAAATGTAGAATTGTGAAACTTGTAAAACTCGTTGGTTTATTATGGTTTATAAATAAAATGTTTAGTGTATAAGTTGAGAATATTTGTATTGTAATGATTATTACATAAGGAATAAATATATATGTATGTAAGCTGATAATTATAAAATAGATTATAAATAAATAAATATATTGTTATCATAATCAAGTAAATGTTTTTTATTTAACCAATCATTTCCCTGGATGACTTAAGAAAGTTGATAACTGATTGAAAAATATGAACGTAATTTTGAACTTAATGCAATATGTTCCAAATACTATTAAGTTTACATCTAGACTTATCAACTTATTCACGCCATTCACGGATTTATACTACCTGTAAAGATAGGTCCAATAATTGTTAAGTTAATCGCTAGACTATTCATAGAATATTCATAGTGAAATAAATGAACTTAAATTATGAGTAAAAGAAATGTGTTATATTATTTAACATAAAATCAAAGCATTTGATCGTATTTTTCTTTAATGAAGTTAAATTATACAATACTAAATCAGAAAGAGTGCTTCTTGATAGTTCTGATGTTGACATGTTGTTACGTGTTCAGATAATTTTGTTAACGCATGGAAATTGTAATTGATAGGTTGATAACATGTTGTTACATGCTCAGTTAATTTTGTTAACGCATGGAATTTATAATTGATATAAATAGAAGCGGCTATAATAAGTTATCATTCCGTATCCTGATATCTTACATTACAAGAGTTGACTCGTATCTCAAGTTTGGTAAGTTTAATCTGAATTGTTTTATATTTATATATGTTTAATCAAGTGCATTACACTGATTAACATACCTTAAACATCGTTTATAATATTTCTTTTGTTTCAGAATATGGAAGGATTCCAAGATACTCCATTCATATTTTCTCAATATGCCCAGGATCCGTTAGAAGGATATCAAGAAGAAGAAGAAGCTAGGATAGCTGCGAAGGAAAAAACAAAAACTAAGCTAACTAAAGCTAAGAAAAGACTAAATAAAGTTGTGAAAAGAAGTGTACGAGGACACCCGCCATCATTCGTTATAAATAACGAAGCTGCTAAGGGCAATAGACTCATAAAAATTCAAATAATTAATATAAGTGACACCATGCCAGATCAACACGACGACAGCAATGAAAACGTTCTACTCAGTGCGCAGTATGTGGCGAATGATGGATTTGACGAGATAATAGAAAGCGCAGAAAATTTAATAAATAAAATATCAAAAAAGTTATGTGGCTATAGTGTTAGTTATTAAGTGTAAATATGTTTTGTTATGTAATAAATATTTTAAAATTATTTTGTTGTTTTATTCCTTACGTATACATCAACCAGAAAGTTTTTTCTTGTTTAGGTGTTAGTGTCAAAAGCAACATTTTTAACTATAAGTAATTAAGATAAACTTCTTTTAAAAAACTTTTTGGTTAATGTTGATTAAATATTAGCACTACTAACAGAAATAGGTATGAGTTGTTATCATTTATTTATTAGAAATAAAATATATCATTTTAAAACAAATGATAACTAACTTTGCTTATCAATGGGGTGAAAAAAAATCAAATTAACAGTAATATTATGGTTTTTATTAAATCATAATTTAAGTAAACAATCACAATACATTTTTCAAACATAGATACAATTTTTTTAACGCACAATCTTTGTAATTAATGAAATATATGATCTTTCGTTGTCAAAATACTTCACACAGAGTGAAAATTACAAATGAGAATATAAAGATAAATTATTTTCAGAATACCATTTTTTTATACACATAACATTTTTTAACGCACAAGATTTTTTATGAATTAAACAATTATATGTAGTTCTGTCTTTACAATACTTTTGATACATAGATTCGAATTTAGGTAAACCATTTTCACCTAAGTCTATTACAGTACAATTACTACATAAATCTTTAACCCATTGAATTTTTTCTAACCCTTTTACATATATTTTCTTGTTTTCCAAGTAGGCGGGAATCATTCTTTTAAATTCCCTATAGTCAACATATCCATCGCGCCATAAAATACCAAGGTTTTTTTCTATCCATCTCACTTGTCTTTTTTCGTTTTCCGATAAAGCCGAAAATGGGTATGGAGGTTTTATTGAAAATACTTGTGTGTATTCATTTGTACTGTATGCAAATTCCTTAACAATAAATTAATTTTTATACGATTTAAATCCCTGAAGATCCACGAACAAACGTTCAGTCATCATAATATTTTTCGTGTAATGTTGCTTAAGGGTTTGTATTCTACAATACTATCATTCAGAATTAGACAGTACGCCGCAGTATTATCGGGTATATCCTGTTCGCACTCTAATTCAACTCTGACATCTATTGAACCTGTTTTTAAGGTTTCGTTTTGACGTGAACAATCGATTACAAAAAGAGGACCTTTCTCTTTAAATTCTTGCGGACTTAACAACGGTGTTTGACCGCGGTTATAATAAGACTGCTGAAATTTAGCGTACTGTTCGTATAATAAAGCATACTTTTCAGCTCCAAAACTTACATTTAAACTTTCATACGGAAAATAGTATGAATTTAAAAAAACTTTGACGTCTCTCAAATGACAATGATCAAACCATGTTACATCTTTGTTGGCCATATTTTTTCTATCCGTTTTTAATCCAATTATAACGTATCGTGGTTTTTCAATTTGAGATGAAGTTTTGATTGACCAAGAATGTTTAGAGGTTTTAGGTAAAAGCGGATACTCATACAGATCCCAATTTCTGAAAGCTATCTGAATAGCACGATCTTTTTCTAAATATTTGAGTAAATTTAATCTTACCTGATCAGAAACTTTAATATGAGGCATACGCCATACTATTTTAGATATAGTAATATTGTCTATGTATTCATTTGTATTCAACTTTACGCTATTTTAGATATAGTAATATTGTCTATGTATTCATTTGTATTCAACTTTACGCTATTTTAGATATAGTAATATTGTCTATGTATTCATTTGTATTCAACTTTACGCTATTTTAGATATAGTAATATTGTCTATGTATTCATTTGTATTCAACTTTACGCTATTTTAGATATAGTAATATTGTCTATGTATTCATTTGTATTCAACTTTACGCTATTTTAGATATAGTAATATTGTCTATGTATTCATTTGTATTCAACTTTACGCTATTTTAGATATAGTAATATTGTCTATGTATTCATTTGTATTCAACTTTACGCTATTTTAGATATAGTAATATTGTCTATGTATTCATTTGTATTCAACTTTACGCTATTTTAGATATAGTAATATTGTCTATGTATTCATTTGTATTCAACTTTACGCTATTTAAATTACTATTCGACCGTAGAAGAATAAGTTCATGTTTACAGTTGATAATTATTTTCTTATAATCCTCTGCGAAACCAAGAATCTTATTTAAAGGAACAGATACAGAAAATGAGTCATGTGTAATTTTAGTACCATCAACGTTCCAACCCCATAACTGTGACATTAACGAATCGAGTTCATTCATGGATACAAGAGATTTCATAGTTGTCGTAACTCCAGCGTTTTTAATTTTATCTACTTCGATCCCATTCAGTTCATATCGAATATCTTGAAACATATGTAGTATAGGGTTATTAGTTAAAAGTACACTGTTCACCTTTGCTTTTGTCTCTCTATTGAATACTGAAACAGTGCCTTCCACATAGAGAGTACTCGCCGAAGGCAATACGTAAAGATCTTGTTGGTTAATAGGTATACGGATTTCATCATTCAAGTTAAAACTTGTTACGTAGGGTTTATATGAATGATATTCGAAACTTTCAATCGTGTCATCAAAGCTAAAACGATCTGTTAAGTTTAGTATACTCATTTTAACAATCCAATGTTTCTTAAAAATTGTTTATTTTCTTTTGTAAGCTTTGCAAGTTGCTTATTAGGTCTTCTTTTCTTGATAGCACAAAGATTACTAATACGTTTGACGTGCGAGACTTCGCTTTTATTGAAATCTATCATTTTTTACGAAGATGTCAATATATTTGAATCTCTTCACCTCGTAAATTAACTAAATTATCATTTACGTCCAATATTCTTACTTTAAGAGAGCTCAAGTTGATTTGTGTTACAGGGAAATAAATTACGTTTTTCGGTGTTTCTATAATCCGATAGCCTGGTGGTAGGTACATTAGGCACAAACTCGTGAATAATATGACTTGGTTTTCCGTTTACAAATGATCCGCTCACTATATCACATTCAACTCGCACTATAGTTGTAGACAGAATGGATACAGGAAAAAGGGACTCTGTTAATATATTAGCTTGAATAGTTTCTTCGCCAAAACCTAGTAACTTGCCAATCGAATTTTCTTTATTAAAATATACATTTTTTGAACACAATATAGACGTCTTTAACGTATTATTATTACATGTCAGTGAAAATGTGCATCCTTGCAGGTGTCTTTTGAGGTAATCATCAAGGTCTTGGAGTTCGTATGACCCTTCAGGAATTTCTATTACTTTGTTTTTACCATAATAAAATTTATTGTTTCTATAATCTATATTAGGTATAGAGTTAAAAGTCGACATATATAGCAACCCGCATTCATATTCACCATTCAGTTGAAAAGCTGGTGAATAATTAGTGATCAGGGTAGAAGAGGTTCCGGTTATAGATAAAGTGAAAGACATCGTGAGAATGATAAGGTTTTTATTATACAGAGATATTTAAACGTGCACTCCAAAACTTTTTTAAATATTTTAAACATAAATGCCCGCAATTTACAGTGTTAAACTTTTGGTAAGTGTTGTAGTTGTAAAAAATATTATGATGTTTTAAATACTTTATTAATTCTAACGGTGGCTGAAGATCACCATAACTATTAAAATATTCACAATAATTGTTATCCTTAACATAGGCTACCCAGTGAGTCCCTTGGTTTTCAGAACTGTCTAAATGTATGATTCCACATTCTACTCTTTTTGGTTGTTTTGGCAAACTACGAGTATCTCTCATATAAACACCGCGAAAATGAGGTATTTCTTTAGAATACTTTAAAATATCTATATTAGTGAGAGCACGTCTGGGTAACCTTTTATCTAGTTTTTTGTATGTTTTAAACACAACCCTTTGCCGTTCTTATACGGTTTAATATGTAAACCTTTTCCTAATGCAATAGATTCCATCATTTTGTTATGGCGTTCTGATTCAACTAAGTTTTTCTTTGCAGCTTTGTAATCCCCAACAGCTTTAGCAATCCCAGCAGCCCCTCCTGCCAAAGATCCCAATGCAGAAAGTCCAGCAAAGATAGGTATTAGTGGTAATATACCTCCAGATTTTGGAATCGGAATTAAACGAGGAACTCGTACTTTTTTGTTATTTGCAAATATCTTTTTTGCCGCAAGAAATGCCTGCTCGATCGTAGTGCCATTCTTTTTGGATTTTTTATTTTTCAATTCCCTACGTATCTTAGAAACAAATTGTTTAAATGATTTTATCCCTGCACCAGCTTTAATTTTAGTCTTCATCACTTTGCTAACTAACCATGAAGCGAGCTTTTCTCCTCTTCTTGTATTTTTTGACTTTAATCTCTGTTTAGCCATTTTATAAAGTTCTAAATCTGCACTGTGACGATCTATTAGGTTAGAATGTTTATCGTAAGCAATGTCGTGTTGCATACACGCGTTGTCCAAATCATTAATTCCCTTATCACCTCTTAACAACCGCTTGTGCAATTTTGTACCTGGTCCACAATAATTATAACCAGGTAAGTGCAGCTCAAACGGTAAGTGATTAATAATACTATTTAAAAGTCCTCTCCCTTTCATATCCAATATAATAATGATAAGTTTTAATACAATAAAGTTAATAAATATACTCATACAATAGCATTTCTATCAATCCAGCTATTTTCGCTATCATTAAGCCCTAACCACTTTACATACAATTTTTCCCCCCTCTTTTTGATCACCTTTTCTATGAGGTAAACATCAGGATGTTTCGTTTTCTGAAGTTCTTGTTCGTAAAATGAACCGAGTATTTTATTTTTTCGTTGATCTTCAATAAGGTAAGTAACTGGACGAGTGCGATTAACATGTTTAACAGTAAATATTTCTGTTGACCAATTCGGTGTATAACCTTTATGAAAGGCACTTTTATACTTGCTTATGCGCACGCTATCTCCTATATTAAATTTATTTGATCCATTGACTAGATTGGATTGTGCGCTTTCTATGTTTTTCTTTACTTTGGACTCAATATCAAAATTAACATCAATAGGTTTAAATTTCGTTGTACGATGCATAGTTCGATTATAGGATTTAACTATATCATCCAAAGGTTTTCCAACCCATTTATAATTTCCAATGAAACTAAAATATTTGTAAAGTTTATTTTTGAGTGTTTTTATTAACCTTTCAACAATAGATGCTTTTTTAATTGAAAACGTGGAATAATGATTTATTTTTAATTTTTTTACATAACAATCAAATTCATTATTATAAAACTCTGTTCCTAAGTCTGTCTGTAAGTTTATCGGAACTCGTTTTGATGATTTAATAATTTGTTCGAATGAATTTTTAATTTCTATTTTCTTTTTAGATTTTGTTGGAATACACCACGCGTACTTTGAAAAGGCGTCAATTACAACCAAAATGTATTTATATCCTCTATTTATCTTATGTAAATTTTGTAAATCAATTAAATCCGCTTGCCACAAATCATCAATTCCTTTTAATAAAACTTTGCTGCTTTGCCATTGTTTAATTTGTTGAATATAACGTCTATTTCCTTTTTTGTATAAATGTTCAATTTCAACTGATTTGCCAACTGATGAATTTGAGAATTTATAGTATCAAACATAGAATCTAGATACTCCTTCTGATAAAGGTTCAGAACGAGCTTATCGACATACTGCTTATTAACGGCATCATCAGGTAACAATGGAAGCGCAAGCCCCTTTAATCTTAATGATTGTAAATCGAAATGACCATCATCTGATCGGAGCAAAGCATTATTTTTAAGTTCAGAAATTTCAGATACACGAAGGCGTTTATGAAGATGATGACCAAATTTGTCTATGTTCATTTTTATGATGTATTTGTACGTCAAAAGTTCTGCCTCGACTAACGATAATAGTAAAGTAACTGTTTTATACAGGGTGACTGGTAACTCGACCTATTCCATAAATGAGGTTATACTAGAGCTAATTTGCTATAATTTTGTCCTAGTCAACTAGGGGTCTAATGCCACTGGTTTTGGAGTTATTTAATTTTTAAGTTTATTTTAAGAAATTCCGTCCTTTGGTGTTAAACTATCAATTGTGAAAAAAGTACCTAGCTTTGGGGACTAAAATGACGTTTTTCAAATAGCTGATGAATTAGGGAATCCTTTAAACAAAAATACTTTGCGAAAACTGCAAGAACCTCAGAAATAAAAGGTCCTTAAATCGCAAGTCCGTTATTTCTTTTAAAAATGTTTATTTTCGGGGGGGGATTACTCCAAAAAAATGTAATACACTTGGCGTACAAATTACGTAAATAACTTCCTCAATTCATAAGCTTTCCGAAAAGGTGCAAATGTTGTCAACTTTAGTAGGTACAGGTATTAAAAATTAAGCTTATTAAAAGAGCAGAGGGTGCGATGTAAATTTAACTCGGAAAGTTGATATCAAAAACTAGGTAACATTCGTCGGACTATGGTCGCAGCCAATGTGCCTCATGAGTTGGAGCCACGGGGTCTTAATCGCTCGGACCGCTGGTTATGTGGGCTAGGGCAGTCTTATGTGCGAGGCCACGTGCCTCAGCATTTTTCCTTCCTCGCACCTCACAGCCATACAATACGGAGCTCAGGTCGCTGCTGAAAATGGTGCAAGCACCAGCACACCAGATACTCAGAGCTCAAGCGGGCGTATGAGTTTGTTCCAGAGCTGTAGAGCGCAGTTGTTCTTGGTGCGTAGAGGCAAAACCTCTGTTTTAAGGCTTTGGGACAGCGATTGAGGGATAGGGCCTGTGACCTCCGGTCCGGTTTGTAATCTGTTCCATCACATTTCGTTGGCAACACAGCATAGCAATGTTGCCAGCATTGGATACCTTTGAACCAGGCGCTACCCGAGCCGCGGAATAATTTTGCGGAAGATTTATTGATGAAAAATGATACTGATTTAATTTATGTACACTGTTGACGAAGCTTGTTGCTAATTAACTAATCGTAAACTCTTGACGAAACTTGTTGCCGATATTTTTTTGTAATTGGCATAAATAAAGTTTTAGAAAACATTACAAATCTTGAAGTCGCGCGATGTTAAATGCAGACTCCTTATTGGTCATGGGATTGAGCCGCACAACGAATCCAGGTTCAATTTAAAACAAAAAGAAATCAGTTAGTTTCAACCATCTTAGAGATCGCAATTTCCCTTGTTACCTAACATTTCTGTGCTAATACCGCTTCCTTTTCAAATGGCTTTGTACCAAAATGACGAATACGCGGATATCATGTATTGTTACGGGTTTTGTGATGGTGACGCCGCTGCAGCAAGAAGAGAGTATCAAAGACGGTTCCCTAACCGCCGTTTACCTGATGTCAGTGTGTTTGGTGGGACATATCGGCGCATTCGGGAAACAGGATCGGTTCGATGACACCAAACCGATACTGGAAGAGCTAGTGTTAGAGATCCTAACGTAGAAGAGCAAATCTTGCAACGTTTTCAAGCAGACGGCACTACGTCAACAAGAACTGTGGCTAACCAGCTTGGTGTTTCCCAGTGGAAAGTTTGGTCCGTACAACATCAATCACAACAGTATCCATACCACTACACGCCAGTACATGCTATTGAGGAGGGCGATCCTGCAAGGAGGATGGATTTCTGTAGATTTTTACTGAATGCAGATAATGAGGACCCAGATTACCTGAAAAAAATTTTGTGGACAGACGAATCCAACTTTGACCGCGATGGTATTACTAACTATCATAATCTGCATTTTTGGGCTCCTAAAGGTCTAAATCCAAGAAAATCCAAAGAAGGTGCACACCAACGTAGATTTTCGCTAAATGTATGGATGGGGATCGTGCACGATAATCTGATTGGACCATTTTTTCTGCCGGCACGACTAACCGGCATCGCCTATGAAAACTTTTTAATGGAAGAATTACCTACGTTGTTGGACGATGTGCCGCTTGCCACAAGAATGGGTTTGATTTACCAGCATGATGGCTGCCCAGCCCACTATCATCGGGGTGTACGACAGTGGATGGACAATAACTATCCACAGAAATGGATTGGTCGAGGTGGACCGATTCCTTGGCCGGCAAGAAGCCCGGATTTAACACCATGTGACTTCTTCATTTGGGGCCACATGAAGTCGTTTCACCAATATCCACTCAAGAAGAGTTGAGAGTAAGAATTTTGGCAGCTGCCCAAAAAATTAAAGACACGCTTTCAACACGAGTGACAGTAAGCGAAGTGCGACGCCGACTTCATGCATGCATACGTAATGGAGGGAGGCAGTTTGAACAAGAATTGTAATGTTTTAAAGTCAGAATACGGTAAAATAAGATACTTTTTTTGCTATTTTTGTTATTGATATCACACCTTCTGCTCTTTTAATAAGCTTAATTTTTCAAACCTGTAATAAAGTTGACAACATTTGCACCTTTTCGGAAAGCTGAAGCTGAATTGAGGAAGTTATTTACGTAATTTGTACGCCAAGTGTCTTACATTTTTTAGGAGTAATCCCCCCCCGAAAGTAAACATTTTTAAAAGAAATAACGGAGTTGCGATTTAAGGAGCTTTTATTTCTGAGGTTCTTGCAGTTTTCGCAAAGTGTTTTTGTTTAAAGGATTCCCTAATTTATCAGCTATTCGAAAAACGTCATTTTAGTCCCCAAAGCCAGGTACTTTTTTCACAATTGATAGTTTAACACCAAAGGACGGAATTTCTTAAAATAAACTTAAAAATTAAATAACTCCAAAACCAGTGGCATTAGACCCCTAGTTGACTAGGACAAAATTATAGCAAATTAGCTCTAGTATAACCTCATTTATGGAATAGGTCGAGTTACCAGTCACCCTGTATATTGGCATTGTTAACTAATCCTGCTTCTTGCAGTTCTTCAATAACAGATATGATTTCATTATCCAATCCTGTATTCCCAGCTTCACGAGAAGCTATAAGCAATTTTAATCTTTCTACTAATTCGTTTGGGTTATCCCAGTATACATATGATACATCGGCTTTAACTTTTTTCATGGTCGGTAATCCTTCACCACTTATTAAACGTTCTTTAGCTAATTTAAAAAGAGGTCTTATTACGTATAAATATTTCATGCCTTTGTTGCTTTTTATTGGTTTATTAGGATTAAAATCTCTTCTATGTGCATTAGTTTCTAATAATAAGATTTTATAATTGCGTTTATCATCCTCAGTTACAATATTTAAATCCGGTACTTTCTTATATAGCAATTCGTTTAAACCTGGCGTTAAATAGTAAGTATGGCCATTTACTTTCAATTTTTTATCACTTGTTGTGTATACCGGACAGGATCCCAACATTAGCTTGTCTCGTTCCGTTCGAACACCAAAAGGTATATTTAAGTTGGTAATATAATGCTTTTGAAATTTAGGATCATCACGAGGAGATGCGAAAGAATCTGTCGTCTTAAATGAAATATCATTTGTTGAATCCTGATCATTAGTATGTTCACTTTCCACTCCATCGCTTACATCACTTTCATCGTTGGTTGATGTGTCATCCTCTTGATCTTCATTATCAAGACTAGAATGAGAAGATTTCCTCACAACCGTATGATTATGAATAGATTGCTTCTTTTCTTCACTAGGACTCAATTTTAATCTTTTTACCGACTTTCCCCATTGCAATCCATCATCAAAATCATTATAATTAGTATTTAAGTAATTATTCTCATTTTTAACTTTAAATATTTCACTAAGCGGTTCTGTTATTGGTTTCAATACTGATTCCAACATCTTATCATTATCAGATTTCATATTACGAATCAGTCTAACCTTCTTTTTAACGGCTTCGACAGATTTAATTACTTTTTCTTTCAAAGTTTTCTCGTCATTGATTTTAAGGTTCATGTCTGATCTTGATGGGGTCCTATGAAGCAATAAATGTTTCATTATAATGCATTATGTATTATAATTAATCCATAATGATAAATGTGTCAAAACCCATTCTATAACATCCAGAATTACGACTACAATCCTTATTTATAACCAAGTAACTATATGGCAGTTTCCATACTTCAGCAAACATTTCTCTAAACTGTGACCAAGACATATCGCTTCCAACGTGTTCATCATAAGCATGACGTAAATTCATATCATCTTGTTTAAATAGAATTATTAAGTTAGCATTGTCTCTTATTAATTGTTTAGGTATTTTACTATAAGTTTGATTAAGGTAGATGCTATCAATATTTTTATGACGTCCCATTGCAAAGTAATCCCTTATATTGTTTTGATTTTCACATGCAACATCATCAAATATAATAATTGAATTAATGTTAGCTTCATTTGGACTTAGTACTTCATCATTTTCACTATATTTTTTAAATTCGACTGATGGAACCAATGTTAATATTTTTTCTAAAAACTGATACATAGGTTGGAAGAGAGTTTTAGAATAAACATAAAGGTTTTCAAAGCGTAGCCCCCGTTCATGCAGTAGAAGGCCGACAATTAAATTAGTTTTTCCACAGTTAGAGGGGCCGCAAATGATACTTCGAATTGTATTCGGTAAAAGTTCTCCATGACGTGAATTGCGATCGTTGCGAACTGTACAAACGACATCCAACTGCAAGGTCTGATTTTGTTTCACAAACTTCATATCACTACGTGTTGTAAGCATGAAAGGTTTGTACTCAATGAGCCTAGACTTTCAAGATATTAGGTAGTTATATGTGAATATTAAGTTTCAGAACAAGAATGTGTTCAAGTATTTTAAAACCGTAAGAGCATTCTAGACCACTTGCATCGAGTATTTAAATCCTCAAAAGCTATTGGGCGTTCTAGACCACTTGCATCGAATATTTAAATCCCCAAAAGCTATTGGGCGTTCTAGACCACTTGCGTAATATTGGGCATTCCACCGAGTGAGCGAGGTGGTCCAGAATGCCCAATATTATACTACTCGTGGGCACTAACAAAAAAGCAACGCGAAAAACTAGGCGTTTGTCAAAACAACATAGAGCGTAAAGTGCTAAATATAAAACTCAAAGATAAAGTTAGATTATCAATAATTAAAGAGAAATCGAAATGTAAAAGAGTAAATGCAATA
The DNA here is from genome assembly GCA_963966035.1 of Acleris laterana. Lineage (NCBI taxonomy): Eukaryota > Metazoa > Arthropoda > Insecta > Lepidoptera > Tortricidae > Acleris > Acleris laterana. The sequence continues at coordinate 7,604,744 of OZ014467.1, read as the reverse complement.
ATAAAACAACAAAAATGGCGTTGGACTGGTCACATGGTCAGACAACATATGGAAAAGTGGACTAAGGACATTGTGGAGTGGTACCCAAGAGCTTACAAAAGAAAAAGGGGAAGACCTACTCTTAGATGGTCCGATGACCTAAAAAAGATAGGTGGAATAGACTGGCTCAGAAAAGCAAGGGACCGGACACAATGGAAAACTTTGGAAGAGGCCTATGTCGGAAGACAAGCCGAAGTTGTCGATGGAGAATAGATACCTACATAAAATATAATAAATATAGATATTAGGAATAGATATAGATATTAAGAATGGTATATGTGGGACTTCGGTAATAAAGGCTATTTTTATTTTTATTTTATTTTATTTTAATTAACTTTTGTATGAACCAATTCAGGGCCTAAGCTAGTATCTCCATTCCAAATTGCATCCAAATTAATATTCGTATTTATAATTTAATTTAAGTTGATTTATTATAAAAACTAAATTAAAAAATAACGGAATCAAACCCATTTTTTACCGAAATTAACTAATACGATATTTTTTATAACGTTCTCAAAACCTAAACGACTGTGTTACACACGTGAAGTGGCGTGTTATGTTGGTCAAACTGATCTTATCTGATTCGGTTCCAACAACTCTCTGACTGACAAATGAAATGACAAAGACATATTCAAGAAACGTCAAAAAAATTGACTTGATTTGCACGAATTTTTCTTTGTAATTTTATAATTTAACATTTAACCTAGTATTTAATTATGTCCGAAAACAAAGATGTGGTTAAGAAGGAAGTGGATCCAGAATTGGACGATTTATTGGACAGTAAGTTTCTTAAAAAATATCTAAGATATTACCTAATATAACCTTAACCAGTCTTCGTTTACAAAATCTATATTTACATTCGATGGTGTGATTTAACAGTGATGTTAATGAGGTCATCCTCGCTAAATTTAAAGATAAAGTAGAAAACCGGACAAGTACTAGATACAGATATAAATTTTCAATTGGACCTTGCTCCTTGTGAATGAATTCATAAAATACCTCAGATACCTATTTACAAAACGCCTGCTGCGTATCATTTTGCATTTTCGAATTTTAAAGTTGTAGGTTTTGTCCGGTTTATGAATCTGTATAGTTTTACTAACTTTTGCTTTCCGTAATCCGGTATGTTGTATGTTTTTTCTTAATAAAATAAGTTTGACAAACATTCTAAATTAGTGTGACAATTCGTGCAGTGATCAAGGATTTAGACATATCAGTGCCAACTGCCTGTCTAAAATAAATAATAATAATAATAATAATAATAATAAATGGTTTTCACTCGTTTTACCAAGATGTATTTCGCCAATATCGAGTTTTAGAAAATCACCATGAACTTATTAGAGAAACAAGTCCATGGATATCATACGCGAGGACAATTGTTCAGTTAAATAGTAGATATTCGCTTTGGTGCACTAAATTGAAGCACATGGGGTTAGATCCACGCGATTCTGTCAAGTCCATCTGTGAAAATAAAAGTTTACATTATATAATCTCCATCCGTTTATCTTTATAATGTCTCCGGTGACTAGTGAAATTAAATGGCATTTACGTAGCTTCTGATTTAGGTCTTTGTTTGTAAAGAGCATGTAGGAAGCTATTTTTTCTTAACACATTAAGTGCTTGCAATATGAGAGCTATAGTGTAGCTCGTAGCAGCATTATTCTGCTATGTAGTGAGAGAAGAGATAGCTACCTATGCTGACACCCATTAAAGACAAAGGCGAGGAGATAGAAGTACCCAAGGAAATAAAATACCTTGGCATAGTAACAGTAACAGCAAACTGATGTACAAGACACACATAATAGAGCAATGCAGGAAGGCCATTATATCTTTATGGCAATGCAGGAAAACTATAGGCAGGAAATGGGCATTGATAGAACAATCGGTATACAAGACAAAGGCAGTGGTTCTCTCTAGACTCCTATACGGAGCCACAGTCTTTTGGCACAGAGCAAGGGTACAAGAGGTAGACAAGAAGCTGTCGAAGATCGGGAGACTAGCATGTCTAATTACAACCAGGGCTGCGTAGTACTGTGACGATTGCCATTAAACACAAAATGTTGAAGATAATAAACATGGAGCTTTTAAAAAACTGCTCAAAATTCCAGGTGCCCTACAAGACATGACGAAGAAGCCTGCTCAAAACCCTGCGGGAGAAGGCTCTGAGGAGCTCCCGCAAAACATGTGGAGTGAGGAGTTTATCAAGGAAGCGGCTGCCCAGTTTGAAAGTAGCATGGCTGCGTTACTGGGGAGCTTCAGTGGGGTGCCAGGTGAGCGTAAGTAGACAATTTAGATGTATTTAGTGGTAAAATAGTTGTAACATACTGCCGTCCTACCAAAGAAGGTTGCTTACTGCAATGAAGTAGGCGAATGATTTTATACTCTATTGGTAACTGCATTCAATTAAAAATGCTTATACAGTATGATGAATTGGACTTTGACACTCGGCAAATCTCGACTTTCGTGAGGAGAGAACGGAAGTGCAAGTTACAGGAGGCAGATTGCTGCATATTCATAATGTCATAATGTGCACTTAACGGTCAAAAACAGTAATGTAGATACCTATCACAATGTCATTTTTTTCAGTAGATTAATTGATTAAATTATTACATCGCATTACTAAAAACACAAATATAAAATTACAGATAATTTCATTCAAACAAAATTCTTTTCAAAAAAAATACGTGCCCGTTATTTTAGACTACTCTCTAACATAATCAAAATTAAGCAAATCGGAGCCGTACAGTCACCTTTCCTTGTTAGGTTGTTTTTAATTATGTTATTCTGTTATTATTATTATTATTATTATTAGCCCGGAATGTCCCACTGCTGGGCAAAGGCCTCCTTCCCATCCTTCCACGTAATTCGGTTTTGGGCAGTCTCCCGCCAATCGTGCTGAAAGGCTTCTAGCTCATCTCGCCATCTGCGCCGGGGTCTGCCACGTCGTCGTATCCGATCTTGCGGTACCCAATTAATTATCTTTGGGCAAATTAGTTATTCTGTTACCTGGGGAAAATCCAACAAATCAAAAATTCGGTCCAGCGATTCTTGAGTTATAAATGGTGATTTTATGGGTCAATCAACTTTTCTTTGTAGCTCGTTGCCATGGTTACGTCTCCTGGGTCACTCTTGAAAACCACGATTTTAAAGTATATAAATCCGGCAAACATCAGGTTTTGTGGAAATTACAAACCCATTCTCTTATGGGTTTTCTTCCAAGCGTATTAGTAGTGTATATTATAAATTTTTTTCTAAGAAACTCTATCACTGTTGTCTCCTGGCGGGACAGAATAACAACAAGAAAAAGTTGATTCACCCTTATTTACTCGATGTGAAAACACACATACCTTTACTAAAGTGGAAATAACCGTACTGTACTATTACTATGCAATTAGCGCCTTTGGTAGGATGGCACCATAGCGTAGCTTGTATTTTATCTAATGAAGAGTTTAATTCTGGGTATAGAGATACGTTGGCCTAGTTGGTAGTGATAATGCCTACGAAGCTAGCAGTCCTGGGTTCGATTCCTGGTGTGCGCAGATATTTGTGTGATGAGCATGAGTATTCCCGAGTCTTGATGTTTTCTATGTATTTAAGGTATTTATTTCTCTATATCAGTATTTATATCGTTGTCTAGTAACCATAGTAAAAGCCTAGAGCTTAGTTTGGGACTGGGTCGATTGGTGTGACATTGTCCCCTGATATTTATTTATTTATTTATATTTACTATGTCAGTTTCTGATGAGATGTGACAGGTCAGTTCAAAGTTTACAATGGTCAAAATGTTCAACCCATTTAGTTAATGCATTATAAATTTATAATATTTTTTTCTTAGTTTTTATTGGTTATATTTTGTAAAACATTTTTTTAAGTTTGTTGACAGCACACTAGTGGTCTTAAAATTGCAATCTCAACACTGTAGTCTTGAGGTTGCATCCAACTATACCATAAACCATAAAAAAAGACATAGTTTAATATAATACGGAGTACATGGTTTACTACTCAATACATTATTTTTTTCAGAGGAGCAAATAAGCCAAGAACAAATTGCGCAGACTTTCTCCAAAATGGCAGGTTAGCGTATTTCTTGCAGTCGTTTACTGAAGATTATTGATTTTCAACCCCTGATGCAAAAAGAGGGATGTTATAACTTTGACCAATATGTGTGTGTGTGTGTGTGGCACCGTAGCTCTTAGATAAGTCAACCGATTTGGATACGGTTTTTTTTATTTGAATGCGGGTTTTCTAGCGGTGGTTCTTAGCAAGGTTTCATGAAAATCGGTTTAGCCGTTTAAGAGATATCAGCTCTGAAAGAACCGGTCACCATTATATCGGGGGTTATCTATCTAATATTTATCTACTAGCGACCCGCCCTCGCTTCGCTTCGGTTTATGTGAGTTTTCTGTAACACCCGTACATGAAACAGGATTTATTATATAATATAAACCTTCCTCTTGAAACACTCTATCTATTAATAAAAACCGCATTAAAATCCGTTGCGTAGTTTTAAAGATCTAAGCATACATAGGGACAGACAGCGGAAAGCGACTTTGTTTTATAATATGTAGTGATGAGGAAAAGTGGATCTGTGGTGGAGTGGAGTGGGAGTGGGTGGAAAGTGGAGTGAGTGGAGTGGAGTTGAAGTTGTGCTGTAAAAAAAAAGATAAAAGACGTTTATTTAGTAAGTTAGCCGTACGTTTTACACGTCAAGAATCTACCAGCGCTTCCCAAGAGGAGTACGACTGCTGAGAAGAAACGCCTCAAGAAACTTTACAGTCAGTCATAGCGCAACTAACAAATTGAATAAGTTGCAAAATTTACCTTATTGACTTGTTTTCTAAGGGGTATTTTGCATCTTATTTAGTTGTTAGTTACGTCAATGTCGTTATGACAATGATAATACGTAACCTAGCAATATAATAAACCATTGAATGAATGATGAAGGCGATTGATTTTAACACTTAATTGTATAAAAACAACAAGATGACGATTAAAAAACGGTTAAGTGCGAGCCGCTCGCACACCGAGGGTTCCGTACCGCGCGAATTATTTAAATTTTACTATTAGATTTGCTTTAACTACCCCAAGACGGAACAAAAAGGAACGTTTGAAAAAATTCCTTGTAATATAAGAAATTTGTTTGTCTTATTTATTATTATTTTTTATTTTTATAATTTATTTTCTTATATATTTATTTTTTAGGACAGACAGACAACGATGACAACACTTTTACTGCCAAGATCTCTGATTATACAAAATGGACTCGCCTTGCATGACGGCAGTTAAAGTGTGTGTTTATCTATTAGGTGTTTTAAACAAATTCAGTATTTTTCTTTTTTTTTGGTATTTTTCCCAAATTAAGACTGCGTACGCCGGATGTACAGTGGCGCCCTCATTACTGTTATTGTGTTGTCTAATAAACCAAATTATTTTCTTGAAATTGGACGGTAGGTTTTTGTACTACAAACGAAAACACAACTTATAGGGTATATCACATAGTTTAATAACAATTCGGCTTCGAGTTATCAACTTAACGGAAAAAGTGGCCACTTTTTCCCGTTAAGCTGACTACTCAAAGGGTAATTGTTATTAAAGTTTGTTACGTATCCCATAAATTGTGTTTTTACTAGCGCTACAAAAACGTATCGTCTGATTGCAAGGGAATTCTTTAGTTAATTAGAAAACACAATAATAGTGATGAGGGCGCCACTGGACGCTCGACGTTTGCTCGGTGCAGTCTTAACGCTCGAGCCTTAGTCAATTTGTGTGACATAGTCCGGTCATATTTATTTATTGTATTTTCAGAAGCAGCAGCGCATGTGTTAAAGCCCGCCACAGAGCAGCCAGGGATCGAAGCCGCGCCCCCTGTCAACCCCATCAACAAGGAAAAGATTGACGAGGTATATCCGATATCAACTCTATACCCAAGCGCTAGCATGCTGTGTTAAGACTGCGCCGAGCAATCGCCGAGCGTCCAGTGGCGCCCTCATTACTTTTATTGGGTTTTCTAATTAACTAAAGAATTTCCTTGGAACCAAACAAAATATGTTTGTAGCGCAAGTATAAACACAATTTATGGGATACGTAACAAACTTTAATAACAATTACCCTTTGAGTAGTCAGCTTAACGGGAAAAGGTGGCCACTTTTTTTCGTTAAGTTAATAACGGCGGTTATTCGGCTTCAAGCCGAAAACGAAAGTCAAACAAAGGTTAAATATACTTTTGTCCAAATATCCAAAATAGATAAATATTTCAAAAACTTAATAATGCAGAACGGCTTTAAAACCCTATTCCTCGAAATGGTATTCGAATTGGAATAATTGTAAAAATATGAACAATAATCCCAATTGTTAGGTAATGCATTAACCTATGCCATTTAATCGAAGTTGGCTACGTTCTATCGTGTCCCAGGTGTCGGCAGCGATATCGCAGACCCTGCAGAACCTCAACACCAACTCTGAGAACCTGCAGACGCCGTTCTCGGACCAGGACCTGGCCAACATGTTCGGGAACTTCAATCTTGGGGAGGGACAGCAGGTAAATCTTAGCCACCACACTAGAGAATACAATTACCGGTCAAATTTGAAAACCGGTTAATTACCGACGTCGGTCCGGCAAAACCGGTTAACCGGTAATTTACCGGTTTTTGTGTTTTTTAATTAAAAACTGTAAATATGTTAGAAAATCGTATTATGTTAGTTTAAAACGTAATTTAAAAATATTTATATATATATTTTTTTTTTTTTTTTTTTTTTTTTTCCGGTGTCCTAATGACAAAGGTTACAAGTCGACTTAACTCGTTATAAAAAAGGGTATGTAGAGCGTGGAATTGCAATTTTTATACCGTTATATCGAGGTTTTTAATGTATTTACTATTATGATTAATCGATTTAATACGAATTGGTTCTAGGAAGGCAACATGTTCTTACCGTTCATGCAAGGCATGATGCAGTCCCTTCTGTCCAAGGAGGTTCTATACCCGTCCCTTAAGGAGCTAGTGGACAAGTACCCTGCGTGGTTGGCAGAAAATAAGGACAAAGTACCACAGGACGAATATGAAAGGTGAGTAATTGGAAAAAATATATCCACACATCTACCAAAAAGATTGAATAAATAATGACGCGAGTTTTAATATAGAATAGAATAGAATAAACTTTATTTCAGACAACAAGGCCCATATTTACAAATACCTTACAGACTAACATACATAACCATATATATAACATAAAATTAAAACGACTATTTAAACTCTTTTGCGGTGTCAGCTACCCGGCGGCCACGAAATCGCCGAAATATGACACCCCTCGGCCAGAATTCCTTATTTAAAAAAGTCGACAGATCTTTGGTGGGTACTCTCACCACAAGTGACTTAAAATTAACCTTGTGGCGGGGCTCCAACCACTCGACCCTAAGAGTAACTCCGGTCTTAACTCGTACATACTCTACGAGATCCTTCGCCTTTTTTTTTTTTTTTTTTTTATGGCATAGAGATGACAAACGAGAACACAGGCCACCTGATGGTAAGTGGAAACTGTGACCCATAGACATTCGCATTCACAAGACTGCAGAGCAACCCTAAGACTGCAAATGCGTTGCCAACCCTGAGGACTAAGATGGAATGCCTCTATGCTAGTCATCCGTAGAGTGATGTAATCGGGACACGTACAACTTCGTCGTGGACGTAGCAGGACACAGCAAGTGGTTCGGTCCGGTCGGTGCGGTGCACAGGTTCCTCGGGGCAGGCTTCTTGTTCGCCACCCGGGTAAAACCATCTTTGGGGTCCCTATTGGCTCATATAAAATTGGTCTTTCGAATTTTTATTCAAATACCGATTTGTGACTATACTCATCATTACTCCGAAAAATTTTGCTCATACTTTTTTGTTCATACTTTTTTAAGTCATAACATAATCATCGCAACTCATAATAGTTTTTTTCAAAAAACTGTTACTTTTTTTAGATTTTTATAAATCTAACCTAACCTAACCTAATTTTATCTACACGTAAGATATTTAAGAAATTCTGAAAAGTGTACGGTTCCATGAATATTGACGGTATCAGTTCAGATGATTATAAGTTCCGATCGTTAGTATTCAAAAAAAATATGAAGAGTATGAAGAGTGATCATTAGGTTGTGAAATTATATGAGATACATTTTTATATCAACTTTGGCGCACCCAAAATAAGCATGGAAAGCTGTTCTGGTTGCCTAGCGATTGGTTGCCTGGATATGTAACGTATGTAATGTACAGTCAACCAATTTGATTCCTAGGCCACTATGGACTTTGTCAACGTGACGTTGTAAACCAAATCATAGGACGTGTCCTTCGTTTTGGTTGACAACGTCACTTTAACATAGTCCAAAATGGCTTAGAAATCAAATTGGTTGACTGTACGGTCCCACGTACTACGAGCGTCTACCCGCCAAACTTAAAAATGTACAATCCGACGAAGCATTTAAACATCAGCTGAGAAACCTTTTATTGGATAATCCACTATACTCCGTGGATGAATATATGGAACTGGAAATGTAAATGTATTTTATTATTGTGTTGACTTTATTAATTTTTGTACATTGTATTGACATTAAACGAGTGACCATTTTATTAGATGTGTAATTGTTGTTGTTATAATTTGTAACACCCCAAAATCGAGTTGTCACTTTTTCTCTGTCATGCTTACAGTCATCCTTTCTTTTGTCTGAAAGCCTTCCGCGCTAATTCCTGGCTGAGTTTAGCGTCTACTGTTTGACGAGCGAACGAGTATCAAGCCACATACACCTGGTAACCGGTGTTTTAGTATATCAACGTTGATCACAAACGGTCGACATAAACACTGCCGTTTTTACACTTGGATACTCGTTTTGTCTCACATAGTTCAACACGGAGCTTTTGTATTCCAGAGCTAGGTTCCTGTGCCTTATTTGGAAGTCGTATTTAACCGGTTTACACTATCTATTCCTTTTTATTTTCAATTGAAAACCCAGACATTGTTATCGTTTGTTAGCCGTTGTTGTCATAGTATGAAATGTCACTTTGACTTTTGACAGGAGGTTAAGGCGTTCGCACATCGGCTTTATTACTCTGTTTTGGGTGTAGTATCTTTTTATTTTTGAATTCTTATTTACTCGTTCTAGATATTTTTTTTTCACTTAATTTCAGCTAAGCAAAAAGTATTTTCTTTATTGAGAGGAATCAGAGGTATTGAAGTTTTAACGTCAATGTGAGTATGGTAGGTGGCAACACCGGTAACGCCAGAGAGCGTCACTTCAGCTTGGCGGGAACTCTAAAAAAGGCGGTCAAGTAAAATTACCAATTTCTAATTGTATGATTTTTTATTGTTGAAAGTGCAATAAAATAGTAAAAACACTACTAGGAGGACATTAAAAATGGATGGAAACGAGGGGGGCGGGGATAACCCGCCCAACTCCAATAACAATAAGCGTCCTCGGCTCGTACCCGGGGACGGCGGCAACAACGGCGGCGGCGATAGTAGCGGCGGCGGTGAGCAACATAACGAGTATTTACCGTATTACAAACCGAATTATAAGAGACAATATCCTGAAAATTCAACTAAATCTGAATTTAAAGTGTTCGTGGAACACCAAAACTATAAAGACAGACTGGGTAATAAAAGTCCCATATATCTTAATCACATATTTACCACGGACGTTAAAGGTGTGATGGCTATTCAAAGGCTTAACGCAAACAAAATTGCAGTATTGTTTAAACAATATAACACGGCTAATAACTTTTTGAACAACTCTGCATTTTTGGAAAAGTATAGCATGAAAGCATATATACCAGCAACACAGATAGAAAAAACCGGCATTATAAGATTTGTTCCTGCGAATATTTCAAACAAGGATTTATATACAAAACTGAGTTCCATTTATGAAATTATTTCGATACGACGCTTCACTAAGAAAGTAGGACAAGAACGAGTTCCATTACAAACAGTTAGCATAACATTCTTATCTAATGTATTACCAGACAACGTTCAGTATGATTTATTCTCATATCGAGTCTTCGAGTATATCCCACCTTTACAACAATGTTTCAAATGTTTCAAGTTTAACCATTCCGCTAGAATATGCAACGGCAAGCAAAGATGTTCAATCTGTTCAGGTGAACATATATATAAAGATTGTGACAAACCAAATGAGTTCTGCTGCGCCAACTGCAGCGGCCCACACCTGGCCATTTCCAAACTATGTCCAATTAAGATAAGTAAAATTTTAGAAAAGAAAAGTAAAATTACATATGCAAGTGTTGCACAAACTAAACATACTGAAACCGATGAATATCCTCCATTGCCGTTGCCAAAACACCAACAAACTCAACTTGTAAATAAAAAGCCTGTACAAACTGTAAATATTCCTGTAAATTCTGTAAATAAAACTGTAAATCCTGTAAATAAAAATATAAATAACAAGCCTGTTTCACAGGCCACAAACATGCATGTCCAACCAACGGACATCAAAGCCCAGATACTCTGCAATAGTGAAGTGCTAATGGCCCTAGTACAGACATTGATAGAGCTGGGTAACAACAGTGATCCTGCCCCGATCACCACAGCAGCCATTAAAACCATGTTAATAAAAAATCTGTCTCCATAATGGATTTAGGTTCCCCTAGAGCGTCACAGTTACGCATTGCGCAGTTTAACATTCAAAGTGCTAATAGTAAGAAACCCTTATTAATTAAATTTTTGCTACAGCAGAATATTGATGTATGTCTACTTAATGAAACTTGGTTTAAAGAACATCACAATTTTAGAATCCCCAATTATAATGTTCATTCTAGAATATCCAAAAATGCACACAATGGTGTAGCAATATTAATTAAACCAGATTTGAAATATAACATTTTAAACACAGCCTTTTATGAGGACATTCAAACTGTAGCTATATCTATATCTACTGAGCGTGGTAGTTTATCTGTACTCTGTGTATACTGTCCTCCTTCCAGCGGGCACTTAAGAATAAATAGACTGCGCAATATAATTCGAGACCTCCCTAAACCTATTTTTATGAGTGGAGACTTTAATGCTCACCATATTGCATTTGGTTGCTTATCAACGAAAGGTCGTGGGCAAGACTTATATGACGTTATAGATGAATGTGATTTGTGTATCTTAAATGATGGCAGTTTCACGACAGTTAACCGTCCAAGAACTAATCCTTCATCTATTGACGTCAGCTTTGCGAGTGCATGTTTAGCACCATTTTGTGAATGGTCTGTTCATGACGACTCAATGGGAAGTTATCACTATCCCACTATAACTGTAATATCCCTGTGCATTGAGAAATACCAAATCAACCCTCCCGTTGATAAATTTTTGTACAAAAGAGCCGACTGGCACAAATATAATGAACTTTCTGAGAGAGCTTTTGATGACTTAACAGTTAATGTTGAAGACCCACTTGCTTCCTATACAGAATTTTGTATTCGCCTTGATGCCCTTATGCAGTCGGTTATTCCAAAGTTCACTAAACGTGGTCGCTTTACTAGCAGACCTCCAACACCTTGGTGGAATGAGATCTGTGAGCAAAGTGTAATAGCATCATATAATGCTTTAAAACTGTACAGAAGTGACTCTACTATTGATAACTACATAAATTATAAGAAGTTAGATGCTTTAAAAAAGAGAACCATTTCTGAGCAGAAGAAAGCTGGATGGAATGACTTATGTCATTCATTTAATAGAACAACCCCTATTAGTAAAATTTGGAACATGATTAAGATGTTTAAGGGTGTCAAATCTGGTATTAAATCTCACAAAGACGAGTTCATTTCTCCCTTTTTAGATAAGCTATCTGACAATAATAATTTAAAGGACACTAGTAACTTATTTTACTATTTTAACAGCAATAATAATAACCATAATTCAAAATTTTTGTTAGATCCCTTTACATGGAATGAATTCACAGCAAGTCTACAATCTAGACGTAACACTAGTCCAGGCTTAGATAATTTTCCATACATAGTTATTAAAGAGCTTCATATTTCCATTCAGCAAATATTTCTTAATATTCTTAATGCTCTATGGCATAATCAAATTATCCCTGATTCATGGAAAACACAGTGTGTTATCCCAATACTTAAGCCAGATAAAGCTCCAGAGTATGCCAGTTCTTATCGTCCCATATCTTTATCTTCATGTCTGGGTAAATTATTTGAAAACATGATTAAAGTCCGACTGGACTGGTTTGTAGAGACTAATGGTATCATCCCATATGTGCAGTATGGCTTCCGTCGAGGTCGTAGTTGTGCTGACAGTTTCATTTCTCTGATCTCAGACCTGAAAATTGCAAATAATTTAAAATCACACACTGTTTGTGTATTTCTTGATGTTCAGGGAGCTTTTGATAATGTTGATCCAGCTATCTTGGTTAACATTATGTCTGATGTAGGTATACCAGGTCAACTATGTCAGTGGATCTACAATTTTCTAAATAAAAGAACTTTATATGTTAAGCATAATAATATTTTACACGGGCCTAGAATAGCTTCAAAAGGTACAATGCAAGGTGCCACACTTTCACCATTACTATATAATTTGTACACATGTGAAATATGTAAATATGTAAATAGTAGAGATGTAAATATTTTGCAATTCGCAGATGACATAGTTTTGTACAGTAGCAATCAGAATTTACAAGTTGCCATAGACAATATGAATAGAGCCCTAAACCAGTTGAGCCTATATTATGATGGCAGATTACATCTAAAGATCAATGCTACTAAAAGCAGTTTAATGATTTTTGGTGATGATGACCCAACCTGTGATATTATGTATTGCGGAGAAGCTATTAACAGAGTTAGATCAAAGAAATTTTTAGGTGTCATTTTAGATCAGAAACTGACTTTTGAAGAACATGTTCGACATGTTTCAAAAAATGCTTTAAAAGCCATAAACATTATAAGATGTCTTGCTGGTGTGTCATGGGGTGCAGATCCAAAAATATTGTCTATATTGTACAAGGCTATAGTCAGAAGTCATTTTGATTATAGTGCTATAGCATATATGAATAGCCCACATGCAAAAAAATTAGATATCTTGCAGAATAAAGCTCTGCGAATTATATCTGGTGCTATGTGTTCAACTCCCATAAGGGCCATGGAAGTTGAGACCAAAATTATGCCACTGATCTTGAGACGTATCATTCTAGCTGAAAGATATTGTCTTAAATTATTGTACTCAAATAATACCGAAATTATTAAAAAGATTTTACCTCATCGAATCCAAGTGTCTGGTCCTTTAGCAACTAGCGAGGGTCTCCTGATTGGTAACTCTCCAATGTTGTTCCATATTTTTTTGGAAACTGAAAATAATTGTAGTAAAATCAGAAAACAGCGCCCATGGCCTTGCTATTCCTCCCAGTATAAAAGTATAGTACATCCAATTAAAGTAGTTGAGTCAGTCACCAATAACTCAGATATGTTACAGTTTCTATCTGAACATGAATACTACACTATATATACAGATGGAAGTAAAGGTGAGGGTTATGTGCGCTGTGCCATTTATGATCCTCAGATTAAATTTTCTCAGAGCTTTATTTTGCAGGAAGCCTGTACTATATTTACTGCAGAGGCTTACGCAGTCTATCAGGCTCTTTTACGAATTGGCAATGTATATAACTGTAAATATTTTCTAATTGTAACTGACTCTTTAAGTTTGATTCAGGGGTTAAATAATTTAAAAATTAATTTCAAAACTAACTTCATTTTGTACATGATTAAAGAATTAATATTAAAATACAATCTTAAAGGTTTAGAAATTGATTTTATGTGGATACCTTCTCATAGGGGAATTACTGGGAATGAAATAGCAGATAAAGCTGCTAAGGAAGGTATTAATGCACTCGACGTTTCTGGTTACATGTATGTACCTATGACAGATTATTTATATTCTATTAGGTTAGCTATAGGTAGGTTATGGGAACAAATGTGGAAGAAGGATCAAGAGACGAAAGGAAGATGGTACGGTAGCATACAAGAAAGCTTACCAGTAAGGCCGTGGTATAATAATTTACGCAGAGCTAGCCGTGACTTTATCACCACCATTACTCGACTTCGTTATGGACACAATACTGCGCCATCACACCTCGCAAGACTTGGAATAATCCAAAGTAATGTATGCACTTTCTGTGGAGTTGATGAAGCAACCGTTGAGCACATCATATTCAATTGTCAAAAGTTTCTTCTTGACAGATTAGTTCTTGCAAGTGAACTTAGTGAAGTGTGTCCAAATTATAGTGATTTTTCTTCCCGCCCGCCGCCGCTTAATCAATTATTAAAAGACACTCAATCTTATAGACCAATATATAATTACATTAAAAATACAGTGCAAAAAATTTAACAGTGCTAAAAAGATACTTACAACGTGATACCAGGAAAATAAAGTTGTGGTCTAAAGGTCTTGTAACCAGGCCATAAAATCCAAAAAAAAAAAAAAAGAGCGTCACTTGGTGTTTGCCGATCAAGGATGGAGATTTAATTTAGAACAGGCCTAGGTGGTTTCCTTGTTCTTGACGCTGTGTCTTACAGTCTAGATGTCTTATTTTCACCAAGAATAACTGAAGTCTTAACGTGCGTTGTCACGAGTCTGAAGGGTGAGTATTTCATTTGGAAGGGGCGCGTCGCAATTGTGTTACGTAATCGCCATGTTCTATTTCTAAAAGTGTATCGGTCTATTTCAGATGTTCTTTACGGTGTTATTGATAACACCAACTCCGCGGTCTCCGAGTATAAAAGCCAATTGCCTCTAATTTACTGCCCGAAAGGTAAACTTTATTCGTTAAAAGTGATGTGTTGTCTGAGGATATGTCCTTGTTTGTTCCTTTACTGAGACGTTATATTGTACGTTTTAGGGTTTCAAGGCTACCCCGGAAATTTCAAGGCTACCCCGGAAATTTCAAGGCTACCCCTGAAGTATCAAGTCTGCTCCGGAGATGTTCGGGCTAACCTATAACCTCAAGGCGGAGGTTATCTTCGTGCATGCGGTGTGCTGAGATTGCTTCGACGTGTTTGTGCACGAGGAAGGTAGCCGTGCGATGACGAGTACATTTCGCGTGGGATCCTGACGCCTGCGTTCACTGATGTCGCGTGACGTTGACTTTCTTTTCTTTTATTTTCTTTATTTTATTCCGCGTTTACTCTAACCTATTATACGTCGTCCATCCTTAGACCGCGTTGGTAGCAAGCGCCTCTTTTGTAATGTTTATCAATTCTAGTAATGGAAAAGAACTGTACGGGTTTACTGATGCTAATCTCGTAGGTAACCCGGATCTTTCCTTACTTACTCTTTTGCAATGTTTATCAATTCTAGTAATGGAAAAGAACTGTACGGGTTTACTGATGCTAATCTCGTAGGTAACCCGGATCTTTCCTTACTTACTCTTTTGTAATGTTTATCAATTCTAGTAATGGAAAAGAACTGTACGGGTTTACTGATGCTAATCTCGTAGGTAACCCGGATCTTTCCTTACTTACTCTTTTGTAATGTTTATCAATTCTAGTAATGGAAAAGAACTGTACGGGTTTACTGATGCTAATCTCGTAGGTAACCCGGATCTTTCCTTACTTACTCTTTTGTAGTTGATACCAATTACTAGTAATGGAAAATTACGTTACGGGTTTACTGATGCTAATCTCGTAGGTAACCCGGACCTTTCCTTACTTACTTTTTAGTATAATAAATATTTGCAATTACTAGTAATGGAAAATTACGTTACGGGTTTACTGATGCTAATCTCGTAGGTAACCCGGACCTTTCCTTACTTACCCTTTGGTATAATAAATAATTGCAACTATTTCTTATGTGTGTCGAAAGGCGTGGTTAATTAGAATTTAAGAACAAAAAGAGGGGACGCTCTCTAACTTTATTACTCTGTGTTGTTCCTTCAGAACATAGTCTGATGCAAATAATCTGAGTTTGTACTTTCTTTTTTTTACGAAGTGATAAATTAAAATACACTTAATTTAAACAATTTGTCTAATTTATGAAACCACCACCATCGATCCTGTTTGTGGCCAGTCGCTCTCTCTCTCAATCTACGGCGCCCAACCCTTTAGCGATTGGTCCTCGAGCCAAGTGACCACACGACCCCAATCTCATGCCGCGGGCGAAAATCAAGTGTTACAGTGGCGTACCCAACGTATGGCTTGAAGGATCGTTGGTGTGGTTTTAGTTATCAGGTTCATAGTGAGGCAGGTCTAAGGATTGGCACATAGGTTAGGTATCTCTAACTTTAACTAGCACATTAGGAAAAATATATATAAGACGACTTGTCCGTGTGGTTTAAGTAACTTTCTTCGCCATTTTAATTTACTACTGTTTACTTTATTAAGCAATTACTATTATCTACCACTCTTGGTGTTTAAACTGTTATGCTAAGTGTCTAACTTATACACTCTGTTAAAATGGACTTGTCAATTAAAATAGAATGGCTGACAAAAGAGGAGCTTGCGCACGAACTGAGTAAATTACAAATACCTTTCTCAACATCAGACACATGCGACATCCTACGGCTGCGACTTTCACCGGTTTTCCGGATATTCTGGACGGACCAGCTCTCTCTTGGTTCCGTTCGTGTAAGGGTGACTCTTCGTGTTACGCGGACCTTTTAACTGCTCTTAAAGCAGACTTCCATGTCTGGACTTGCTGAGATTTTTGGCGTTGGTAGAATATTTGTCCCGACCGTTGGCTCTTTTAAAGGTATGATTTACTGGTTTGTTTGGTATATTTCGTCCGGACTGCAGGTGTTTTATTGAAGGGAAAAGACTTGTCCTGACTGTTGGCTCTTTTAAAGGATTGGATTACTGGAATGAAAGCATATTGAAGTAGAGTGAGGAAGGCTAAGTTTTAATTTTAAGTAAGCAAGAATGCGCATCCATTTAATTTTAGTTGTGCTGTCATGTTTTGTCCGTAGTAGGGTTAAGCGTGTAGGTATTGGTAATTTTTCTCTTACAAAGTCTCACTTGAGTGTTTACTTAATTAATAGGGTTTCTGCCACAGTTCTTATAAGTGGTAGTTTAATCAATACAATTAAGCCGCTTAAGAGGTTGGTAGTGTGTCACACCCCTCATTGTAGTTTCAGTTCTTTGTGTAGAGCTGTATAATTCTCGCGGATGTTTCTCTCAGTTGAGGTTGATGTGTACTTAAAGAGATACTAACTTTAGTACATACTTGATTTAGTTTAAGATCAAGAGCGTTTGTTTGGAAATTGAACCAACAAACTCTGATATAGGTTTAGAGCGTTTGGTTGGAGGCAGAGCCAACAAACACTAGGAAAGTAGTTTATAAGTTTACTTAAGCAATTAGTGTAGCTTATGCGTAGTAGGTCTGAGACGGGCAACCACGTTTGCCGTTAGTGGACCCGGATCGGGCCTATGATTTAACTGGCTTCCCCTTTATGGCGAAGACCATTGCACGATGTTATGTTTTCCAACCTGACTAGTTTTTTTTTTTTTTGGTAAATGAGGCGCCGAGACCTGCAGTGCCTTCGTGTCTTAAGCCGGGACACTGGATGGTCTCTCCGTTCTTTGCCGTTATGGCTGTCTGTTCTTACACATGAGAATGTGTATAATAATTTTATTTCAGAATCTTAGCAATTCTGAAATAAAATTATTTTTCCCAACTGGAACCCTACTGTAACACCCCAAAATCGAGTTGTCACTTTTTCTCTGTCATGCTTACAGTCATCCTTTCTTTTGTCTGAAAGCCTTCCGCGCTAATTCCTGGCTGAGTTTAGCGTCTACTGTTTGACGAGCGAACGAGTATCAAGCCACATACACCTGGTAACCGGTGTTTTAGTATATCAACGTTGATCACAAACGGTCGACATAAACACTGCCGTTTTTACACTTGGATACTCGTTTTGTCTCACATAGTTCAACACGGAGCTTTTGTATTCCAGAGCTAGGTTCCTGTGCCTTATTTGGAAGTCGTATTTAACCGGTTTACACTATCTATTCCTTTTTATTTTCAATTGAAAACCCAGACATTGTTATCGTTTGTTAGCCGTTGTTGTCATAGTATGAAATGTCACTTTGACTTTTGACAGGAGGTTAAGGCGTTCGCACATCGGCTTTATTACTCTGTTTTGGGTGTAGTATCTTTTTATTTTTGAATTCTTATTTACTCGTTCTAGATATTTTTTTTCACTTAATTTCAGCTAAGCAAAAAGTATTTTCTTTATTGAGAGGAATCAGAGGTATTGAAGTTTTAACTCAATGTGAGTATGGTAGGTGGCAACACCGGTAACGCCAGAGAGCGTCACTTGGTGTTTGCCGATCAAGGATGGAGATTTAATTTAGAACAGGCCTAGGTGGTTTCCTTGTTCTTGACGCTGTGTCTTACAGTCTAGATGTCTTATTTTCACCAAGAATAACTGAAGTCTTAACGTGCGTTGTCACGAGTCTGAAGGGTGAGTATTTCATTTGGAAGGGGCGCGTCGCAATTGTGTTACGTAATCGCCATGTTCTATTTCTAAAAGTGTATCGGTCTATTTCAGATGTTCTTTACGGTGTTATTGATAACACCAACTCCGCGGTCTCCGAGTATAAAAGCCAATTGCCTCTAATTTACTGCCCGAAAGGTAAACTTTATTCGTTAAAAGTGATGTGTTGTCTGAGGATATGTCCTTGTTTGTTCCTTTACTGAGACGTTATATTGTACGTTTTAGGGTTTCAAGGCTACCCCGGAAATTTCAAGGCTACCCCGGAAATTTCAAGGCTACCCCTGAAGTATCAAGTCTGCTCCGGAGATGTTCGGGCTAACCTATAACCTCAAGGCGGAGGTTATCTTCGTGCATGCGGTGTGCTGAGATTGCTTCGACGTGTTTGTGCACGAGGAAGGTAGCCGTGCGATGACGAGTACATTTCGCGTGGGATCCTGACGCCTGCGTTCACTGATGTCGCGTGACGTTGACTTTCTTTTCTTTTATTTTCTTTATTTTATTCCGCGTTTACTCTAACCTATTATACGTCGTCCATCCTTAGACCGCGTTGGTAGCAAGCGCCTCTTTTGTAATGTTTATCAATTCTAGTAATGGAAAAGAACTGTACGGGTTTACTGATGCTAATCTCGTAGGTAACCCGGATCTTTCCTTACTTACTCTTTTGCAATGTTTATCAATTCTAGTAATGGAAAAGAACTGTACGGGTTTACTGATGCTAATCTCGTAGGTAACCGGATCTTTCCTTACTTACTCTTTTGTAATGTTTATCAATTCTAGTAATGGAAAAGAACTGTACGGGTTTACTGATGCTAATCTCGTAGGTAACCCGGATCTTTCCTTACTTACTCTTTTGTAATGTTTATCAATTCTAGTAATGGAAAAGAACTGTACGGGTTTACTGATGCTAATCTCGTAGGTAACCCGGATCTTTCCTTACTTACTCTTTTGTAGTTGATACCAATTACTAGTAATGGAAAATTACGTTACGGGTTTACTGATGCTAATCTCGTAGGTAACCCGGACCTTTCCTTACTTACTTTTTAGTATAATAAATATTTGCAATTACTAGTAATGGAAAATTACGTTACGGGTTTACTGATGCTAATCTCGTAGGTAACCCGGACCTTTCCTTACTTACCCTTTGGTATAATAAATAATTGCAACTATTCCTTATGTGTGTCGAAAGGCGTGGTTAATTAGAATTTAAGAACAAAAAGAGGGGACGCTCTCTAACTTTATTACTCTGTGTTGTTCCTTCAGAACATAGTCTGATGCAAATAATCTGAGTTTGTACTTTCTTTTTTTTACGAAGTGATAAATTAAAATACACTTAATTTAAACAATTTGTCTAATTTATGAAACCACCACCATCGATCCTGTTTGTGGCCAGTCGCTCTCTCTCTCAATCTACGGCGCCCAACCCTTTAGCGATTGGTCCTCGAGCCAAGTGACCACACGACCCCAATCTCATGCCGCGGGCGAAAATCAAGTGTTACAAATTATTATTTATTTTTGTATTCTTTGATTATTAGTATTTATGTTTGACGATCTCAATATAATTTCGTATTTTTTGACATCCAATGAAATTAATATTGTAATATTACATTGATGAATAAATAAACTAAACTAAACTATGAATGTCGACTCCATAGCTCGCTTTAGTCTTACTCTGCTTTGAAAACTCCACACCCTGGTAATAACCTACCGTATTATTCCTCTCGCCTTCAGGTACCTCAAGCAGCAAGAGCTGATGCTGCAGGTCTGCAGCGTACTGGAGCCCGAGCTGGAGTCCGACCCGGAGGACGTCAAGAGGAGACGCTTCGAGAAGGTGCTCGACCTCATGCAGAAGGTAAGTCCGCGGGCGTTTAGGTTAATGGTCGGAATTTCACAGGACATTTGGGTTAATTGTCCGGATTTCCCAGGACGGATAGTCACTTCAATCCCGGACATTTATAATTGTCCGGATTTCACCGGTCATTTGGGATAATTGTCCGGATTTCTCGGAAATTTAGGTTAATTATCCGGATTACCCACGACGGATTGTCACTTCAATCCCGGACATTTATAATTGTCCGGATTTTACTAGTCATTTGGGATAATTGCCCGGGTTTCCCGGATATTTAGGTTAATTATCCGGATTTCCCACGACGGATAGCCACTTCAATCCCGGACATTTATAATTGTCCGGATTTTACCGGTCATTTGGGATAATTGTCCGGATTTCTCGGACATTAAGGTTAATTAACCGGATTTCCCACGAAGGATTGTCACTTCAATCCCGGACATTTATAATTGTCCGGATTTTACTTGGAAACACTAAGACCCCGGAATTTGAGCCAGAGCCCGAGTAGTAGTCCGACGCCTATAGACGCCTTCCGGACAGTCCTTGAAATTCCCGGACATTTAGGCTGTGGGTCCGGATTTTACTCAGACGCTGCGCTGTCGGACAGTCAATCAATACCCGGACATTTATGCTCCGGATAGTCACTTAAATTACCGGACTATAAGGGTCCGGTCCTTACTCTGACACATTATTTCCGGACATTTAAAAGATGGATGCCGGACTTATTTTACTTATGTTTTTTATAATTGTTTGCAGATGCAAGACCTAGGTCAGCCCCCCACCGAGCTAGTGGGGGACATGGCCGCACCCCCCCAGGGCTTCGCGCCTCCCCCCGGTGCTGACCCCTCCCAATGCTCCCTAATGTAACGAACAAACTGACACCCCCCATTATACGAAGAGCCTCGGACGTTGAGGTTGGATGCAAATCGAGAACTAGTTGAAAGGCGAAGGAATATTGGAGGAGTTCAAGTTATAATGGTTTGGTGTGAGTTTTGAAATTCCTAATTTTTGCTTGTCCTAATACGTAGTTTGTCCTAAAGTAATGTTTGAATCTTTTATAATTTCAGTGATGTTATTTATAATATGAAAAAGCCCTATTTTAGCTAGCCAACTAGTAGTTTTTCCCGTACTTCTAAATCCCCTTGATTAGTATTTAGGATAAATGATGATTAGGACAAAATGTTATAGGACAAATATAACTTACTACTGCCATTATAAGATGACCTTTAGATCCATTTTCCTATCTTATAATTTTACTTGTCATAATTTAAATTTATACTATCTTGAATATTATGCTAAACAATAGTTATAACAATAGAAGACAATGACAATAGTACAATAGGCAAATAAGTACAAGTGACAGGCTTAAAACCTTGCGTACTGTACCACTATTAAAATTTTGCAAAACAAATTATGACAAACAAAATTATGACTTCAAAACTGATGTTATCGATTTAAAACGAAGACCAAAATTATAATGGATATTTGAAATGTGTACTCGATTGATATTTGAAATGTGAGAAATGTATATTTATTGTTAGAATTCAGAGCTATTATAACACTGCAAGATTATAGCGAGATATGGAGTCGATATTAATAAAACAAAATGTTATGCTCCATTGTATATCTTAGACCACAGGATTGACAACGCATTTGGAGTCTTCGGATTGCAGTCTTAAGATTGTAGTCTTGAGAAATTACAATCGTGTTCTCGTGTGCCTTCTCGCCATAAAAATAAATAAATAATATAAATAAAAATGATAGTATTTAATTATCAGATTAAAAAAGTAATAGGGTCATAGTATAACAGTCTTTATACATAGTATAAAACAAGGTCGCTTCCCACCGTGTGTTCTCGAATGTCTACTCCATATCTCTCTATAGTCTTCCCGTGCTATGAAAACTGCGAACTCTATTATGGTACGGCATTTTGCAAGCGAAAGGTGCGTTTGTGGTACGGAATGCAATTTAACCGGTTATTAACCGGTTTTGTATGAAAATCTCCGGTTAAAACCGGTTATTACCGGTTATTTGCATGCCGTAGTTTGTGGTAGTTTTGACTAATATCTTTAGGTGGTAATTGTACCATTTCGACCACGCACAGTGCTAAAGTAATTAAAAAAAAAAATGAGAGAATATTTGTGTAGTTTATATTTGTGAAATAGTCATGAGAAAAGGTACTTACCTTGTGTTCACTTTCTCTAGCTACTTTCCCATACTGTCTACATTTATTTCCGGAAATGTCCAATTTCCCCAAAAATGATTTCTTTCCGGAAATTTTCGCTTTGTGGAACCGTCGTATTTCTGGAAATGTTCAAGTTCCCAAACTCTTCTTTCCAGAAACGTCCACTTTCCCCCAAGTGGTATTCTTTCCGGAAACTTCCACTTCGCCAAACTGTCTTCTTTCCGGAAATATTCACATCCCCAAACTGCCTTATTTCCAGGAACCTCCACGTTCCCTAAAGTGTGTTCTTTCCGGAAATGTCCACTTTCCCAAACTCTCAACTTTCCGAATCTGAACAATTTAAGAACGGGACCTTTTAGGAAAGTGGACAAAAAGTTCCTGAAAACGTTTTATGTCGGAATTCTGCAGCGGCGTACGCTACGCACACATGGTATAAATTGGCTTCGCATCAAAATGTAGATACTCCTACGGTATACGCATGAAATGACGTCACTGACACACGCCAAACTTTTTTAACCTTTTAACTGCCGCAGTCGGCTCTGGCCGTCAACTGAAACTCGCGAGACAATAGGCTAAGTAAAGTTTTTGGAAGATATGTATATTATATTTTTTATCGACAGTCGTCATCCTAAAGATCAAGAAATTGCGGCTCTTTTATTTTTATTTCCTCTAATATTTTAGAAATATTTTTTTTAGTTATTAAGTTGACATTTGTACACTTCAATGACTGACTAGCTTGTTGCCTTCGTACTTAATGAAAAAGAAAAAAAACACTTCTATATCTGTCATTGTCAAATCAAATCAAAGTAAACAAACGATTCAATACAACGGCTATTTTCTGTTTGCTTGTGTTTCATGTGATCAGTGTTTTTAGAAATATTTTTAACGATCTCAGAACGAACTCTGGACTTTCGTTTTGCCGCTTTGCTTTAAGACCTTTGCACGATATTTGGTCTAAGATTTATTTTCGAACCCTTTGGCACTTCTTCTTGGACACCGATTTCTTCCTTTTTCGACGACTCTTGCTCTGCTTTTTGATAGCCACGAGAGCACTTTTGAATTGTACAATCCACGCAATGAATTCAGGCAATCCCACACGGACTGTGGAAATGGAGTATTACAAAGATTTACTTGAATTTACTTATTTGAATTAAACCGTTTGTTTACTTTGATTTGATTTGACGTTGACAGATATAGAAGTGACAGTTTTTTTTTTCTATTTCATTAAATACGAAGGCAACAAGCTTGTCGGTCATTGAAGTGTACAAATGTCAACTTCATAACTAAAAAAAAGATTTCTAAAATATTAGAGGAAATAAAAGTAAAAGAGCCGCAGTTCTATGATCTTAAGGATGACGACTATCGAAAAAAAATATAATTTACATCTCTTCCAAAAACTTTACTTACCCAATTTCGTATCAATAAGGTGTAATTTACAATTGCATAGTGAAAATGTTTGGCGTACGTGAATTTTTGTATTCGATGTAAGATTTTAAAAAGGTTAAAAGGTGCTCAGAAAAAACCAAGTTTTATCTCAAAAACATATATTTGTTCCTTATTTACTAAGAAAAATAAACAATATTCTAATGGATAAAGAGCTTAAACGCCGAATAGTTTTTAAACGCGGTTACAAACAAAATGACCTCATTCCGACCATTATTCCAAAGCGAGCAAAGGCTGTTTTTTTCGCAAAAAAAAATATTTGAAATTAAACAGTGCTCTTGCAACAAACCTCTAAGCACGATTTTTATACACAACTTAAAAAAAAACCATTTGATCCACGTGACTGCGTAGCGTGCACCGCAGTAGTTATAGCTTTACCGTGGTACTACCAAGACACAGAGATTGTCATCGTAAGATTGTGATCTGCAGATTGAGTATGTCGGCTTGAGAGTACGCTTGCCATCAGGCCTGAGTGCTCGCTTGCCTTCTCCTCGTAAAGAAAATAAATACACTTTGATATGCTACATATCGTTCTCTTTCTCAACGTCTTATATGATGGAAATCTTGGAACATGAGTCGTAGGTTGAAAAGGGACGATATTATAAAGGTTGTCCAGTATTTCAAGTTGATGGTATGTGTAGGTATTTTACGTAAATTGAAAAAATATATAATGTACATAGTACTTAGTTTTGGCCACTTTGTCCATTTTAACCTAACCCTCAAAACATGCATTTTTTAACCTAAATTATATTTATTTTATTTTATTACTTACGACTAAAGAAAGGTAAAAGCGGTAATATTACCACAGTAGTAAGTTAGCCACGGAAAGGCAAAGTGGCCGTTTTATATCACAATTGGTGCTTTATGTAAATATATAATAGTTTTTTATAGGCACATTTCACCATGGAATTTGACATTTGAAAGGCCTCGTATAGATACTAACTCTGACATAATGGTGGCTTTCAGAGATGATATCTCCTAAAGGGCTCAACTGATTTTCATGAAATCTGTTTAGATAGCACGCCAGTTGAACTAGCTTTGAATTAAAAGCAATTCAATCAAAATCGGTTCATCCCTTTAGGAGCCTGCATCAGACGTAAAAAAAATACATTTAAAGGCCTCTTGTAAGAATTATAACCAATTCCTAATAGAAGTAAATTTATCGTAAATACTTAATTGTTATTAACTTATTTATAATTAGGTTTCTTTTAACCTTTTAACCGTAATTTCTCAATGCACCAAATATGCAGCCTTTTATCAATGTCCAATTATGATACCAGTATGTTTTTCCGATGTATTTTTCACAGTATTTAACAAGTATGGTGTTTTCTTCGTTTTTTCCTCATTAGAATTAAAAAATAACGAATATACAAAAAAAATACTCTGAATATGTTATTTCTTGTTATTTTTATTTATTTTAATGTGAAAAAAACGAAGTCTAGAGTCGAAGGCACTATTATATAAATAGCCATGGCGTTAATTTTTTCTACACATTGACCTTATTGTCAGTAGCATTGGGTCATATAGATATATTTGACACCTTGGGAATGTATATAATATTGGTTGATGATTTTGACTGTACGTAGATTTGTTTGTTCAAATCTTTTTGTATGAACATGTCCAAAGAAAAACTCGATGTTTAATTGGAAACCAATATGATAATCTAAATATATAATTGGTTCTCTATATTTGGCCCGAATTTCGATTGCCATAATTGTATCACTTCTCATAATATTCATTTGCTGTAAAGGCGGTTTGTATTAAAATAGAATTGTTATAAAACTAACCTAGCCTTATACGATGGCGTATATCACTTGAAACATTTACGGTTTCAGAGAAAAAGCCTTTATGGCAAATTAATATTTACGACAAGCGATAAAATTATGGCAATTGAAATTCGGGCAAACGAAGTGGTACAAATTGGAAATAACAATTATTTTAGAATTTATAGCGTTATCATATAAAAATATTATGATGTATTTTACAAAATTTGTACGAAAATTTATGTTTATTTGGACGGTGGTAGTTATGGTGGATTTATCATTTGTTTTAGCGTGCCAAAGATATGAGCCATTTTGATATATACATGCGAGGTGTTAACTGCTTTGGTCATTTTTTTAAAGCTACAGGTTTCAACTATTAATATCTCTTCTGTGTGTCACTCCATGTCTTCCGCATCTCGTAAGAGGCGACTATGGGAATAAAGGCGTGTAGTACTGTTAGGCGATGGGCTTGCAACCTGTCACTAATACACTGGTAATCTTTGCCTGATTGTGCAAAATGTGGTTACAGAATTATCAACAACTTTTTAAGGTTGTAGTTAATTCTGTAGCTCTGCCTACCCCACTCTGGAATTACAGGCGTGAAGGTATATATGCAATATCTTCTAAAGTTTTAAACTTGTAGCTTAAAAGAATTGAGTACATGTACAGTGTTGTTAGAAAGGGTACGATTTGAACCTTTTAACCTGTTTTTATTATCATGATATGTAGGTTCGGTTAGATACCCAAGTGTGCCTAGCATACAGGCAAAGAGTCTTTGTCCTGGGTTGGTAAGGTATTTTAATTCGTTGATATCTCGTCCCTTTACTTTCTCAACGTCGTATTTGTTCCAATGGTTAGATAGGAAAGTAATATTTATTCTTTAGGGAACACGAGTGCTTTCCCTAGGCCGAGAAAGTAAAGGGACGATATGGCTACCGTCCAGTGGGACAACTCTGCCAGTGTCAGTGTTGGAAGTTACAAAAGAAAATGCTGATTCATGAGTTGGGGGGGGGGGGGGAACACATTTGCAGTCTTGGGACTGCAGTCTTGAGATTATCGTCTTGGGAATGTAAACATCCATAAGTCTCAGATTCCACTTACTATCAAGTTTTTACGTCTATTTGAGTTGGTTCGACGCATGAAGAGCAAAATGGAACAAAAATATTGTAACCCCTAATTCACACCCAGGTTAAAAGGTTCAAAAATATTTTCATAGAAGAAAGGTTAAAAGTGAAGTGGGTTAATCTTAAGACTGCGCCGAGCGTATTACTTTTATTGTGTTTTCTAATTAACTAAAGTATTTTCTTGAAATTGGTCGGTAGGTTTTTGTACTACAAATTAAAACACAACTTATAGGGTATATCACGTAGTTTAATAACAATTCACCTTCGAGTTATGAACTTAACGGAAAAAAGTGCCCACCTTTTCCCGTTTAGCTGACTACTCAAAGGGTAATTGTTATTAAAGTTTGTAACGTATCCCATAAATTGTGTTTTTACTTGCGCTACAAAAACGTATCGTCAGATTGCAAGGAAATTATTTAGTTAATTAGAAAGCACAATAATAGTGATGAGGGCGCCACTAGACGCTCGACGTGTACTCGGCGCGGTCTTAACGTTATGTAAGGTTTGCTTACTTGAAAAGGTTAAAATGGCTATGGTTAAACGGTTGAACAATGCTGAACGGAGTATTTCGTCATATTATTTAATTTTATTTATAAATAGCGTTGTATAAGTTTCGTTATTTAAATATTTAATAATAAACGTTGTTTAGTTAATATGTTGTTTTATTTTACAAATTAAATCCTGATACTTAGAGGGTTTCGTACCCAAAGGGTTCCATTCGGGACCCTAGGGTGACAGAACCAGTAATGGACAAGGACCTATGATGGACACTTGATTCTTATTTTATAGAATACTATCTGCCCGCCAGCGGCTTCGCCCCGCTACAAATTTCCGGTTCCCGTTGGAACTTTCTATTTTTTTCTTACATATAAACCTTATCCTGACAATAACGAACACAACAAAAAAGGAATCAGACAAATCGGTTAAGCCGTTCTTGAGTTACAAAATTACAACGAAAAGTGGCATTAATTTTAATACAGGGTGTCCCACGGCTATGCAACATACCCTTTGAGTAGTCAGCTTAACGGGAAAAGGTGTCCACTTTTTTCCGTTAAGTTGATAACTCGAAGGTGAATTGTTATTAAACTATGTGATATACCCTATAAGTTGTGTTTTCATTTGTAGTACAAAAACCTACCGATCAATTTCAAGAAAAGACTAGTTTATTAGAAAACACAATAATAGTAATGAGGGCGCCACTGTACATCCGGCGTACGCTCGGCGCAGTCTTAATAAAAAATATTATTAGGTACTTATTTTATACATTTATTGTAACATAATTTATATGTATTCGGCGACAATTTTATTAATGAATGACACCGGAATGGTTATGGAAAAAACACTTTCGCTAATCAAAAAGAATGACCATAAAGCCGTGAATTTTAGGAACCATTTATGAGTCGAAAAAGTTCATTCACAGTCTACGGACGTCATTGGGACACATTTAATCGTTGACATTGGTATACTGTTTGTGTTGTCTCATTACTATTACTGTAAGTTTATACAACTTTGACTTTGCTACCATAAAAGATCCGGGTAAATATGCAAAATACGTACCTAATCAAATTAGACAATGAATTAGTCGGTTTTATTGTCGTAGGTAATTAAAA
This sequence comes from Acleris laterana, assembly GCA_963966035.1. Classification (NCBI taxonomy): domain Eukaryota; kingdom Metazoa; phylum Arthropoda; class Insecta; order Lepidoptera; family Tortricidae; genus Acleris; species Acleris laterana. The sequence goes on along the minus strand of OZ014467.1, from coordinate 7,576,271 downwards.
AATAATCAACATTATACGTATTTTCCGCACGTCATTAGCTTAAGACGTCATCGTAAATAGTTTCCTTACTTTCTCAACCTCAAATCTGATCGAATAGTTGGGAAGGAAATTAGGGAAGTAGTCTTTATGTTTTAGGATACATGAGTGCTTTTTCTATCTAACTATTCGATGAGATACGACGTTGGGACGAAATGTCATTAGAAGTCATGACTCGTACTTATTGATTCGTTACAAATACATTAAACAAAGAATTTATAAATTTGATTGGCGTTGAGCTAGTTGATACTAACCCTGCCTACGAAGCTAGCGGTCCTGGGTTCAAACCCAGCAAGGGCAGATGTTTGTGTGGTGAGCACGAATATTTGTTCTTGAGTCATGGATGTTTTCTATGTATTTAAATGTAACATTTCTCTTTATACATACATACATTAAATCACGCCTGTTTCCCAGAGGGGTAGGCAGAGACCACTTCTTTCCATTTGCTACGATCTAGAGAAATTTCTTTAAAAAAAAAAACACCGGAACGCAACGCGATAACCGCATAACCATATCGGTAACCCTTTCGATCTGCATCATAAAATACGGCATCTTATTTTACCGCATTTGGTCGGTTCGAGTCCTGGTTGAGACAACGATTATTCAAAAATCCATAAGTGCATAAGTTATAGTTAAAAAAAAAGGAAGGTCTCCTTTAGACAGAATGTGCTAATTCCAATATTTAAGGTGTGGCATTCGAACTTTTCACCAGTCATGGTAAAAAAAGGTTCGTCACTTTTAGACTCTATTTCAACGCAGTTTAGGTCAAAACTAATATTATAAATGCGAAAGTTTGTGTGTGTGTGTTTGTTAATCGTCCAAGCTGCAACGGCTTGACGGATTTGGGTGAAATTTGGAATGGAGATAGCTTATAGATACACTGGATTAACACATAAGCTACTTTTTTTCGGAAAATTTTAAAGCTCCCGGGGTAATAACGATAATCGAAATCTACGCGGACGAAGTCGCGGGCAGAAGCTAGTGCATAATAGTCACGTAATGACGTATGTAAAACGTTAATTCGTTGTTGATATATCCATACAATTGTATCTTGAATTAGGGTTTTAAATTTGCTTACGTAAGACTAACATAACGCACGAAGCACGGGTAGGCGGAGGCCAAGAAGTTGACATTCTTTACAGACCGTAATGCGTAGTAATTTAAATACTAGAAATAAAAATAAAATCGCTATTCGTAAATTCCGCGTCCGTAAAATATATAAATAATTTGTTGGTCAATGAATTCATTTCTATAATAAATTACCTGACGTAGTTTTAAAGTTACCTTTTCCAGCACTTCAAAATTACTTGAAAAAGTCGTTAATGTCTAAAGCGTATTATAGGGTCGAGGACTATCTAACAGACAAAAATGCATCGTCTAAACCCGAAACATAGTCAATAATAATTTGATCAATTGCAAAAGCATTATCTTGTCTAGGGGACACCGTTGATGTAGGAAAACATATCGAAACTTTTATGTGGTCATCTTGCACCGTGTTATAAGTTATAAACAAATATGAGTAGGTGGGTTTTATTTAGTTTTTTTTTCTTCCTTTATCTCTCACGTAAGATTTTTGGCATGTTTTCCTGCTGATCTACGCATGTTATTTGATATTATATTGAATTTAATATTTATTGCTTTATATAATGCTAGATTAAGTAGTACCTACCATTGTAATATGTTTAAAAAAATACTGACTGCTGAGTTTCTTGCGGCGTTTCTTCTCAGCAGTGTCTCCTCTTGGGAAGCGCTGGTAGATTCTTGACGTGTAAAAGTGCCCGTACTTACTGAATAAATGTCTTTTATCTTTTTTAAATAGGTAAAAATCAGAGGTAGGTTACACGCTCAGTATTGTTCGTCGGGCCTAAGGTTGCGTTTCCATCAGAGATGTGCGAGGATGCGTTGCGAGGGATGTGTTTGTCATGGACCAATAGAAACACTTCATTTACCTATCCTCGCTTAGCTTAGCTCTGGTGGGAACAGCTCAGCGGAGCGAGGTTTTTGTACAAACAAAAGAAGGTAAAAATGTGTGCGAGGAATGTGTTGCGAGGCGGCGTCTGGCTCCGCTTCCGCCTCACCGCACCCCGCCCTCTAATTTCAAAAGAGCCCGCTACACATCCTCACACCGCTCAGTTATCTCGCACATCTTTGGTTGAAACATTCACACCGGTACACCTCGTTACACAGCCTCGCGACGCTCAGTTACCTCGCACATCTTTGGTGGAAACATTCACACCGTTACACCTCCTCGTTACACAGCCTCGCACCGCTTAGCTACCTCGCACATCTTTGGTGGAAACATTCACACCGGTACACCTCGTTACACAGCCTCGCGCCGCTCAGCTACCTCGCACATCTTTGGTGGAAACATTCACACCGGTACATCTCGTTACACAGCCTCGCGCCGCTCAGTTACCTCGCACGTCTTTGGTGGAAACATTCACACCGGTACACCTCGTTACACAGCCTCGCGCCGCTCAGTTACCTCGCACATCTTTGGTAGAAACATTCACACCGGTACACCTCCTCGTTACACAGCCTCGCACCGCTTAGCTACCTCGCACATCTTTGGTGGAAACATTCACACCGGTACACCTCCTCGTTACACAGCCTCGCACCGCTTAGCTACCTCGCACATCTTTGGTGGAAACATTCACACCGTTACACCTCCTCGTTACACAGCCTCGCACCGCTTAGCTACCTCGCACATCTTTGGTGGAAACATTCACACCGGTACACCTCGTTACACAGCCTCGCGCCGCTCAGCTACCTCGCACATCTTTGGTGGAAACATTCACACCGGTACATCTCGTTACACAGCCTCGCGCCGCTCAGTTACCTCGCACATCTTTGGTGGAAACATTCACACCGGTACACCTCGTTACACAGCCTCGCGCCGCTCAGTTACCTCGCACATCTTTGGTGGAAACATTCACACCGTTACACCTCCTCGTTACACAGCCTCGCACCGCTTAGCTACCTCGCACATCTCTGGTGGAAACGCAACCTAATATGGCTCCGTTTATCCCGTGACAAAATGTGGATAAAACCTCCGTCAATTTATGACACGTATATGTACGAGAGTGACGGATGCTTTGTCTACATTTTGTTGCGCAATCAACGCAACCTACTAGGTCCGCAGAATGATCGAAGAAAGATCATCTAATTGAGATATGGGTTTTGCCGCCTAAATACACGGCCCTGATTACATACATACATACATACATTAAATCACGCCTGTTTCCCAGAGGGGTAGGCAGAGACCACTTCTTTCCACTTGCTACGATCTTGACAAATTTCTTTCGCTTCTTCCACATTCATACTTCGAGTCATGCACGGTCGCACGTCGGTTTCGGGTACTTAAGATTCGGCCCTTTTCCAGTATTTCACCGATTTGACTCGAAAAAGTACGCCTAGGGCGGCCCCTTCCGACCCGTCCACTCACTATCGATCTGTATATCTCTTTCGTCAATCTTCTTTCATCCATCCTTTCCAAATGACCGAATTGATTGTATGTAAGAAAAACCCTACAATAGCTACGCCTTGTGTTAGACTTGAATGTTATGAGTTGAATGAATTTTACTGTAATAAGACTAAACCTTCCATACGTGAATATCACATTCGCAAAAGATCATACTAGCATAACATCATATACGCATAACATCATAACTAGCAAAACACGATATTGCTGCGCCCTCGCAGAATTGAATTCGATGCTGTATACTGGCTAAGTAGGTGTTTCTACTTTAAATATGTTTATGTAAGGTAATGGCATGTAGTTTCTTATTAAGTACACTCTTTATTCGTTTAGCGTACCGTCCGTCTGTCACTCTCGGAGCTGGCTGAAAACCAGCGCTGCAGGTGTTCAACACCTCAGCATTATGCTGAGCCAGTGTCCGATTCACTGCCGCGAGGACACACTAACTACTTTTTTATTGCTGTTTTCTGTTTTTATTTTTTTTCTGGGTGTCTTGTGTCTGTAGTGAATAAATATATTTTTCTTTCTTTTCTTTCTTTCTTTAATTGATATTCGCAAAACATGATATTTACAAATAGTCGGGTTTGGTTATAAAATCGTAGGTAGCTTTAGGTTATGTTACATTTATAGCAGGCAGGGAGGGCAAAACTACCCAGAAATAGGAGCACCTTCGACACTGTCTAATTCATGGCTTTAGGCGAATTTAGACAAAATACTCAACGCAACTATACTAATCATTAAATTTGAGGATAACGGGTTAAGAAAAGACGAGTGTAAATTGATTTTTTCCACGCACTGGGGTGTTATTCTTTCAAAAACAACGGAAAAGCAGCGGCGGAGTAGTCCCGTCAGAGCGAACAAAACACATTTTGGCGCGTGCATTTTCAATTACCAGCCTTATACGTTCGATCCATCCGCAGAAAACATGGTGCTAAATTAAAAATGCAACTCACCGCTTGGACATTCACTCGTACGTCCGTCCGATCGTCGTTGTTCAGAGAATCACTACCCAGATAAGGAAAATCCCAGCACGAGCCAGACTTGAACCAGTGACCCTTCGGATCCGTAAGCTATCATTACATTCATTAGGTTGGTTATATCGGCGATCGAACGGGTGTATATAACAAGTTACCTGAGACACTAAAAAAAAAAAAAAAAAAAAAAAAAAAAAAAAACTGCCTCTAAATAAATTTAAGCGGGATCTCAAAAGTTGGCTTGTAAAGAAATGCTTTTATTCGGTGGATGAGTATTTAAACGACGGTCACAATGATTATTAAAATGTATTGGACATGAACATGACTTTGAAACTACCCTCTATACTCGTATTATGTAATTAAATTTGAACTTAGGTTGACATGCTTTTAATTGTTATTAGTTTTAGGAAAATCTGTATTTCCATTATTTTTAATTGACATTTTAATTAATAAAATTTGTTTATGACATAAATTCTCATAATATGACATATCATAAATATTGAACACTTATAAAATTTTACATGCTGCTTTGGCGGCAAAACAAGTGATACGCAACTATTAATCTTAAGACCTGTATGTATACACCATGTTTTATGTAAAATAATATTTTTGATTTGATTTGATTTGATTTGAACGGCAAAGCCTCTAAAGCCCTCTACGCACTATCGATGAACAGCAGCGCACGCGCGTCAGTACAGTAGAGTTTTTGAGACTTACTAGGTTTTTAAATGGGGCAGTCGATATGTCAACATTAGAGATGCGCCAAATATTCGTTTCGTATTCGGTATTCGGCGTATTCGGCATCATTTTCACTATTTGTATTCGGCCGAATTATTCGGTTTTGGTGCCGAATATATTCGGTTCGAGTATATTTTCTTAGCTACACGACACGGTACAGTACTAAATCAAATCAAATCAAATCAAATCAAAATACTTTTATTTCGGACAACGAGATCCATATCGGGTTAGTTAAAAATTACAATTACAAAGACGATTTTAGGACACATATCAAACACAAAAACACTAAACATTACGTGCAAATGAATTTCAACCGAATTGCAAAGGCAACTAAAGGACAAAACTTATTGTGTTAGATTTATTTTAGATTATAAGTCAAATAAATCCTATGAAGAATGTGTTGAATAAAGATAATAAAATAAAGCAATCGTGCGATGTTTTGAAGCATAGTGACAGCCCAGTGTACGCGGGTGCGCTCGTCATCTAGCCAGCAGCGACATGTAGCCTACATGTTAGATCCTGTTTACGAGTCAATGAATTGGTAAACCGAATAGTATTCGGTATTCGGCTATTCGGTGAAACCACTATTCAGCACATCTCTAGTCAACATCGAACAATTTGGGTATAGTTCGGTACATCTTGATTTTCCTTAACCGTGTTTGTTAACCAAACGGTTTAAAGGGTTTTCCCATTAGAACTGGTTTTTAGAGATAACATTAGGTGACTAACTTATTCAGTAAGCCGCTATCAGGAAAAAAAATGCAGTCTTAGGATTGCAGTCGTAAAATTTTAGTCTTGAATTGGGCATCAGATCGGGGATAATCTTACCACCCAACGGTTAAAGTTCATTTGCACGTTTGATCTGCCGTTGCAATAGGTAAATAATATTATGAAAGTGACCAGTGTCAAACTTATAGTTATAATTAGATCTCACAGAAACATTTGTCAAAACTGGTAGACCACATTCTTGGCCGACTGTACCTCTACATTCTGTTCACAGTCTTATATATAATTTAGATAGCCAATTTCTGTCATCTGGCGTAACCGCGTAGAATTCGCTTTTTCTCCTCGCAAAGCATCAGCCAGGGCACTCCTCAACAATGTGAGGCGATCGTTTAGTCGTAAGATTGCAATCTGAAGATTGTCGAGTCGTTAGATTGCAGTCTTGAGATCGCAATTTGTATAGGCTTGAGTTCACTTACCATCAGGTGGCATTTGTGCTTGTTTCCCTTCTCTGTGCTATAAAAAAAGAACTGAATTACCGGTTTGTGGGACTAAACTTAATTAATCACTTAATTACAGAGTATAGGAGGAAAAAATTGACAAATTACACGCTTCATTCATGCTAATTGCGAATAGAGGTATATGTTTCGTAATTATTTATACGTTTTTTATGACATGATAAAGGAAAACAAACGAGCAACTAGGTTCTAGTTTCTAACGTTATAAAAAACGGGTTTTGTCACCATATAGTTACGTTAATTATTCGTCCCGTTATCAAATCATCACGCAGTCACACCTCGTCCCTCATAATACTCGTATTTTAACCAAAAGGCGACATCAGTTAGCCTGACGTACCATTTAAAAATATATAGGTAGGTATATTTGGCGTTTACGAAGGCGTTTTTTTGATTTCAAAACCTTTATATAATGATTTTTTAAGAGATATCCATTGCACTCGATATCAAAATGTAAAACAAAAATACCTGAACTTACATAACATAACATAAACTCATGCCTTTGTTCCCAGAGTGGGGTAGGCAGAGCTACAGAATTACCAACAACTCTAAAAACTTGTTGATAATTCTGTAACCACTGTTGTGCGGGTGGTAGGACCTTGTGCAAGGTCCGTCCGGATCGCTACCACCATCTTATTCATTAACCTACCGCCAAACAGCAGTGTTCGCATTGTTGTGTTCCGGTTTGGGGATAAGAGAGCCGGTGAAATGACTAGCATAGAGGCATTCCATCTTAGTCCTCAGGGTTGGCAACGCATTTGCAGTCTTAGGATTGCATTGCAGTCTTGTGAATGCGAATGTCTATGGGTCACAGTTTCCACTTACCATCAGGTGGCCTGTGTGCTCGTTTGTCTTCTCTATGCCATAAAAAAAAAACACAATTTTGCACAATTAGGCTAAGATGTTTACCAGTGTATTGGTGACAGGTTGCAAGCCCATCGTCTAACAGTACTACAAGCCTTTATTCCCTTAGCCGCCTCTTACGACTTCCGGAGGACATGGAGTGGCGCTATTCTAACCCGGCAACCACACCGGATTTTTTTATTATTTTCCCCTTATATTTATTTATTTATTATTTATTGACTAGGCGGATTCGACCATACGAGAATTAGGTCTTATACCTAGACTAGCGACCCGCCCTCGCTTCGCTTCGGTTTATGTGAGTTTTCTAAAACACCCGTACATAAAACAGAATTTAATGTACAAAAAAACCGCATCAAAATCCGTTGCGTAGTTTAAAAGATCTACGCATACATAAGGACAGACAGACAGCGGGAAGCGACTTTGTTTTATACTATGTAGTGATTAAACACCGGATTTGTATAGAGTAGTCTAGGAGAAAGTGTTATTCTAGTTTGTTAAAATCAATGGTAAGAAAAGTTTTTCTAAATATCATTTTTAAAACATTTACAAGTCGATAACAACAACATATGACGCACAATTCTAATTCTTAAAAACTGAATGTATTTCTGTTCTTTTCGTAGAAGGACGGATTCGACTAAATTAGACGATAAACAAAATCTTCCACAGGAAAGACTGAGGCCTGTATTAATAAACTAATCTCAACTCTAATGCTCGTCTCGAGACGCGTCAAAAATGACAGTGTTCTATGGTTTGACGTTTACTTTGCCGTATCTTGTGACGGGCCTCTCAGCCAAGATGAGTTTATTAATACAGCCCTAAGACTGAAAGCATGTTATTTTTATTGATTTTATTTTATTTTTTATTAATATAAGTAGTTGACGACGCGCTGGCCTAGTGGGTAGTGACCCTGCCTACGAAGCTAGCGGTCCTGGGTTCGAATCCTGGTAAGGACAGATATTTTGTGTGATGAGCGCGAATATTTTTTCCTGAGCCATGGACGTTTTCTATGTATTTAAGTGTGTATTTCTCTATATAAGTATTTATATCGTTGTCTACTACCCATAGTACAAGCCTAGAGCTTAGTTTGGGACTAGGTCAATTGGTGTGACGTTGTCCCCTTATATTTATTTGTTTATTTTATTTATTTAGTTAATACACTGGTAAACATCTTAGCCTGAGTGTGCAAAATGTGGTTACAGAATTATCAACAAGTTTTTAGACTTGTTAGTCATTCTGTAGCTTTGCCTACCCCACGCTGGGGATGAAGGCATGAGTTTACGTATATCTGTACTAATATTATAATGCTGAAGAGTTTGAAAAATTATTTCAGTGTTAGATAGCCCATTTATCGAGGAAGGCTATAGGCTATATATCATACTCACATAAACCGAAGCAAAGCGACTGTATTTGCTAGAAGACAGCATGATATACAGTCGGCCTATATCTATAACTAGCGACCCGCCCTCGCTTCGCTTCGGTTTATGTGATTTTTCTGTAACCCCCGTACATAAAACAGAATTTATTATACATAAAAACCTTCCTCTTGAATCACTATATCTATTACAAAAATCCGCATCAAAATCCGTTGCGTAGTTTTAAAGATCTAAGCATACATAGGGACAGACAGCGGGAAGCGACTTTGTTTTATACTATGTAGTGATAATACTGATAATGTTGATCAGATATTAAACATATTCTTCCTACAACCCCATGACTGGAAAGAAGCCCTAAGAAATTGGTTAATTGAACTTGACTACAATAATACCGAAGCTCTGCTACAGTATTAGAAGATTTCTGAATACTTAAGATAAAATCTAAGTGACGTCACAAATAAATAAATGTATTATGATAATTATAATATACTTTCGCATTGTGGATTTTAAGACTGTGCCGAGCAAACGTCGAGCGTCCAGTGGCGCCCTCATTACTATTATTGTGTTTTCTAATTAAATAAAGAATTTCCTTGCAATCAGACGATACGTTTTTGTAGCGCAAGTACGAGGGCTGCTACTTATGTAACCGGAATAGAAAAAATAAACAAACGTACATGGCTAAATATGGTTTTATTGTTTTTCGAAGTATTCTCCGTGATAATAATCGATGCACTTTTGCATACGTTGAAACCAATTTATAAAGCACTTTTTCCACTCTGACTGAGGTATCTCCAAAACGTGCTGTCTGAACGCGTCGACGGCATCTTCACGGGTCGAAAATCGTTGACCACGTAATTTATTCTTTACATTTGGAAATAAATAGAAATCATTGGGTGCCAAATCAGGGCTGTAAGGTGGATGACCCGTTAATTCTATATTTTGACCTTCCAAAAATCGAGTCGTTTCACGTGATGTATGACAGCTGGCGTTATCATGGTGCAGAATGATTCTCCGTCGCTGGTTGTTTTTCCGTATTTTTTCAAATACTTCCGGCAAACAAATGGTCGTGTACCACTCCGAATTAACCGTTTTACGATTCTCTAGGGGCACTGTAGCCACATGGCCATTAATACCAAAAAAGCAGGCCACCATTTGCTTCAAGGTGCTTTTTGCACGAGTTACTTTCGTAGGGTTCGGCTCATTTTGAAACACCCACACCGTTGATTGTTGTTTAGTTTCGGAATCATACGCATAGATCCAGGATTCGTCACCTGTGTAGATATTATAAACAGCTTTTGAGTCACCACGGTTATATTTTTTCAACATTTCCTTGCACCATTCGACGCGAGCCTCTTTTTGATCCTTAGTTAAGTTGTGCGGGATCCAACGCGAACAAATTTTTTTCACAGCTAAGTGTTCATGTAATATCTTATTAATGCTCGTCATACATATGCCTATAGTCGCCTCTATCTCGCGATACGTAACATGACGGTCATGCATTATAAGTTTTCGCACAGCTTCAATATTTTGTGGTACAACGACCGATTTCGGGCGACAATCCTTAACTTCGTCCCTGAGCATACTACGTCCACGATTGAACTCACTAAACCAGTGATACACAGTAGTTTTGGATGGAGCTTCATCACCAAAAGTCGAAGTTAGTTGATCTATGCACTGTTGTTGCGTTAAACCACGCCGAAAATCGTAATAAATCATAGCACGAATATTTTCACGAGTGAGTTCCATTCTTGCAGCGAGATTAAAATTTAAACCCGCCAAAAACAAAAGACTAGCGTACATAAGAAAAAAAATATATAGCGGCCAGTATTAAAAAAAGTTCAAATTTTACCATGGAGGTCAGATATAGCGTTTAAAAATCTTGGAATCCTGGATTCCGGTTACCTAAGTAGCAGCCCTCGTAAAAACACAATTTATGGGATACGTAACAAACTTTAATAACAATTATCCTTTGAGTAGTCAGCTTAACGGGAAAAGTTGGCCACTTTTTTCCGTTAAGTTGATAACTCCAAGGTGAATTGTTATTAAACTATGTGATATTGAGGTATTTGTGGAGTAGCAATGAAACGACAGTTACGATGCGCGGTCCGTTTATTACTGACTGACAGGAGCATGACACAGCCTTAATATACTACACTCCTCCAGCGCCATTTGAGCACCTGGGGACAAACGCAGAAGTAATCCTAATTAATAATATTTCTTATAATCTACTCTCTTAAATCTAGGTCTTAACATTTGCCTCCCGACACCGGGTGACCTTTCGTTGTCGATCTCATTATTAGCCGCCACGGGTGGCGGTGCAGGCTCCGCGCTTGGAATATTGACACAACGAAATTCCTCCGGAGCAGTCGGTTCTAAGTCTTGTGCCTCGACCCACTCGTCCTCTACTTCTTCCCTTTCTCCTCCTCCTCTAATACTTTCTGCGTCCACTATAGCGCCGGGCTCCATAATACATGCGGAGGGTGAGGGTGGCGGAGAGTGCGGGGGGGTCGCGGCCGGCGCAGGCGACGGCGGCGGCGGCGCGAGTGGCGGCTGAGTTGACAGCGGCGACTCGTCCGTTGCGCACGAATGATCCATAGCATTGTCATTAGATAAAATGCCAGTGAATTTTCGCATCTGGTCTATATGGCGTCGACAAATTACATTGTAATCATTAACGAATACGTCATACATGCGGTTGCCTATTACGTCTCGAATTATGCCTAAAGTCCAAGTATATTTTCTCGCTATGTACCACTTTAGCCATACTCGATCTCCTATGACAAATTTTCTACAGCCGGGTACCGACTCATTAGGATTATGATTCCGACACGATGGCATAATTACGTCCAACCTTGACCTTAACGCGCGTCCAAACATAAGTTTCGCCGGGGAAACGCCAGTAGCACAATGTACTGTGTTACGGTATTCAAATAATAATCCTAACAATTTCTCATCTAACACAGCATCTGATACAACATCGTTCAATAAACATCGGATCATTTTTTTGCTTGTTTTAACCGAATTCTCGGCGGCCCCGTTGCTTTGTGGGTGGTAGATAGGGGATGTTACATGTTTAATACCATTGTTTATACAAAACGAGTTAAATTCCAGTGATTTTATTTTTACATCATTATCTGATACAATCATATACGGAATGCCAAATACAGAAAACAATAATTTCAATTTTAAAATCAGTGCTCGAGTAGAAGTGCCGCAATTCATTCTAATGCATTCTAACCACTTTGTAAAAGCGTCAATAACTATTAGGAAATCTCGATTACCGATTGAGCAATAATCTATGTGTATGCGTTGCCAGGCCCCCGCCGGGCGAGGCCAGCGGGCCGGCGGCGCGCGCGCGGGCGCCGCTTGCACCCTGTTGCAGGCAGAACACGACCCTATGCTATGTACTTCGCGATATCGTTATCTATCGATGGCCACCAAAGTCTAGATCTAGCAATACTTTTTGTTTTAACTATACCAAAATGACCCGTATGCAGATCACTTAGCAGTCGTTCACGATAAATGGTAGGTATGACAATCCTGTGCCCGCGGAAAAGACAGCCATCCGCCACTTCTAAATCGAGTTTACATTGAAAATATGGCGAAATAGATGCACATTTGATTTTTCGTGGCCATCCCCTGTTCATGTATTTAATTACAGTTTGCAAGGTTTTATCATGTGCGGTAGCCCTTTTAATGTCATCGAACATTATTGGCGCAACATTAGCATCTAAAAACCTTAAATGCGATAGCGATAAGTCGTCGTCGGGCAGGGCTCCCCGGCCCGCCCGGCCGCTAGTGTCTCTGCACTGCGGTGAATCATCGCTTGTTATTGTTGCGCGCGAGAAATAATCTGCCACTGCATTTTTTTCGCTACTTATGTATTCTATGGAGTAATTATACGCGGATAAAAACAAGGCATATCTTTGCAAGCGCGACGCCGCCATTACCGCTATTCCGTTTTTCTTACCGAAAATAGATAACAACGGTCTATGGTCCGTTCTCAATATGAAAGGTACTTGTCGTCCGTACAAATATTGATGGAAGTGCTTAACCCCGAATATAATGGCGGTTGCCTCTTTTTGGACCTGACTGTAATTTCGTTCACTCGTGGAAAGAGAACGCGATGCGAACGCCAGCGGGCGCTCGGCGCCGGCGCCGGCGTCGTGCCGAGCGCGCATCGCGAGCACGGCGCCGAGCCCAGCCGGCCCGGCGTCGACCGTCAGCACCAGCTGGGCCTCGGGGTCGAAGTGGGCCAGCACCTTGTCCGACGCCAGCTCGCGCTTAACCGTCTCGAACGCGCGCTCGTGCCGCTCGTTCCACTCCCACCGCGCTCCTGCTCGTAACAATTCGTGTATTGGACCTAAATGTGATGACGCGTTTGGAACGAAATTACGGTAGTAATTAACTACTCCTAAAAATCTTTTCACTTCTGTAATATTTGTAGGGCGGGGAGCCTTTACTATAGCGTCTATTTTCTTCGAACAAGCTCTCAGCCCGTTTTTATTTATAATGTAACCTAGATAAGTAACACTAGTTTGAAAGAATGCGCACTTATCTTTTTGTAATTTAAGACCTGCATCTTTAAACCTAGATAATACTTCGCGCAGTCTATTTAAATGTACTTGCTTCGAGGGCCCTGTTATGCATACGTCATCGAGCCAACAGCTGACTCCCTCAATACCCACTAAAAGTGACTCCATTGTGCGCTGGAATATAGCGGGGGCATTTGCAAGTCCATAAACTAATCTCGTGTATTTAAATAGGCCCTTAGTAGTGCTTATTGTTGTCAACTCCTGGGAACGCGGCGATAAAACAAACTGATTATAAGCGTTACTTAAATCAATTTTCGAATAATGCTGTCCATTCCCTAAATTAGCTAACACTTCCTCTATACGAGGCATAGGATATTTGTCAATATACAAATCTTTGTTAAGCGTTATGGAATAGTCGCCAGCTATTTTGACTTTACCATTGTCCTTTAAAACGGGTACTATTGGCGTTCCGTATCTAGAAAAATTTACTGGAAGAAGTATTCCCAGACCTACTAATCTATCTATTTCTTGTTCAACTCGGTCTTTTAATGCGAAAGGCACTGAACGGGGCTTAAAAAATTTTGGTACTGCCCCCTCCTTCAACTGTAATTCGATGTCAAATTTATTAAACCGTCCTAATTCATCGTTAAATAGGTCTGAGTAGGCATTCACGATTTGCGTCACTTCACCAGGGCACTGACTGGGCTCGGTACTAATAATATTGTTGTTTAGAGTACTTATACCTAAATTAAATTTTGCCATGAAATCACGGCCAGCCAGGGGGGGACCCCCATTTTCTACCACATAAATTATGATCTTATGAGATTCATCTAAATACTGAACACATGCTTCAAAATATCCCCGAGGTGAAATTTTATGACCGTTATATAGGCAAAATTTTAAATTACACTGTTGCAAAACAATCTTAGCAAAATATTGTCTGTACATTTTGTTGGATATAACGGTTGTCCCCGAGCCAGAGTCAAGTTCCATTTGTAACGGTACATTATTAACAACTACCGACAATAATAATGGTGAATAGTTGACATACCTTACGTTAAAAACTTCACATTCCTTACAGTTTTCACACCCATTTTCATCACTAAACTCCGGATCCGCAACTAAGTTGTGTAGCCGCGAGCTATTTGTCGCTTTTCCATTGCACACTTTCTTTAAATGGCCTTTTACACCACACGTTTGGCACCGGTAGTTCCTGTACCGGCACTTGTCAGCGTCGTGGCTCTTCATGCCGCACACGGAGCACCTGCGCCCGTCGCGCCCGCGCTCGGCGCCGGGCCGCGGCCCGCTCACCCGGTACACCGGCTCCTCCTTTACGTGCGCTCCCGAGGCCTCTGCCCGGGCTTGGCGCGCACTCGCCGCCTGTTGCGCTACGTCCAATGCTTTCGCGAATGTGAGCGTGGTAGCATCTTGCTCGAATAAGCGGTCACGTTCAGGTCCTACGTTCATGCCCAGCACAAAACGATTAACCAGAAGCATGTCTAGTGCACTGCCGAAGTCGCAGTGCACTGCGAGTCCCCGGACACGCACCGCCCATCCCTCGACGCTTTCTCCCGTAGCCCTCCTCGCCTCGAAGAACTTCTCCCTGTCGGCGAACGTGCACCTCCGCGGAGAGAAATGTTTATTGAGCTCGTTGACTAGCTCGACGAACCCGACCTCTTCCAACTTCTTTGGATGCACAAGATTTTTCGCCAACCGGTACGACTCGTCCGATAGATGAGTGAGTAACAAAGGTCCCTTTTTATCATCCGCAACTGTATTTAACTTAATAAATTGCTCCAATCTTCCATTAAATATCTGCCACTCTTGATTATTATGGTCGAAAATATTAAGGTTCCCGATAAACGACATAATAATCTATTTTATTTATTTTTTTCCTTGCGCGCGGGTAGGTCGTCGCCAGTGAGGTATTTGTGGAGTAGCAATGAAACGGCAGTTACGATGCGCGGTCCGTTTATTACTGACTGACAGGAGCATGACACAGCCTTAATATACTACAGATATACCCTATAAGTTGTGTTTTCATTTGTAGTACAATAACCTACCGACCAATTTCAAGAAAATACTTTAGTTTATTAGAATACACAATAATGGTAATGAGGGCGCCACTGTACATCCGGCGTACCATTTGAATATTCGTTACACACGCTCATTATATGCGGATGATCTTGCTATTTAACATTTGTATAAAATATTAGAAAAAAAAAGACATTATCACTACATATTATAAAACAAAGTCGCTTCCCGCTGTCTGTCCCTATGTATGCTTAGATCTTTAAAACTACGCAACGGATTTTGATGCGGTTTTTTTTAATAGATAGAGTGATTCAAGAAGAAGGTTTTTATATATAATTAACTTTGTTTTATGTACGGGTGTTACAGAAAACTCACATAAACCGAAGCGAAGCGAGGGCGGGTCGCTAGTATTGTATATTGTAAAGCAAGATGGACTGAAAAAACGTAGAATAAAAGTCCTGACATCGTAGAAGTCGTCGACGAACTAACCTTTAAATCGTAAGAACCGCATCTTAAGATTATTTGTTTAAACACCAGTATACTTGACCTCTAATATAGAATAGTTCCTATTGATCCATGAATCATAATAAAATGGTTGTTGACTAACCAAAATGAAGATTAAAGTTACCTCATCTCTTTCTAGCATTGTAGTCACGTAATGGGAGTGAAAGGGATGGCACGCATCGCGATTCGATTCAGTGGCTCTCTGGAGTAATGACGTCACGTGTTTGAGCGCAGGGTTGTCACTTAGGAAGAAAGTTTTAATATTTTTTTCGATTGTTGATATTTTTTTATTTATCATAAACTTATTAAGAAAACTTGCACAAAAAATATAAACTAAGTTTTAGTTTTAAATCTAAACTTAAGCCTGACAGTTTGATAAATTTTGAAACATTAAATTGTACTTGAACTTATTGTAACAAAAAAAAAGTTCAAATGAATTAAACAAAACTGCTTCTCATAGTATGTCAAAAATAACTTATAATGATATGATATACTATATATATAAATATTTTAAAACACTAAAAACAATTGCAATTTACACAAAACAAGGATATACGTGCATACTCCTCAAGCGGACTCCCAATGCTAACATTTGAGATATCGAGAAAAACAATAACTTAACGTCTCTAATAAAAAAGAAAAGGTATTTTGTAAATTACGTTACCTATAGTTATAATTCAGCGTTTCAAGAGCGTATTATTTATAGATAATTCAAAAAAGTATACAAATAACGTAACGTATAATATTTTTTTAAATGTTTTTAGCGTTAAATAATGCGCGAGATACGGTAACTGACTTTGAATATCAAATAAACACGTAATTACACAAACGCAGTCGCACGTGTGACGACATTCCTTGACTTCTAATTATTTTGCTGTTAATAATAAAAAAAACTTTATTTATAGATTTCGTACGCAATTTGTGACTATGTCATCCTCGTAGAGGATAAGTTTCAAAGTCAAAGTGATCATTATTCTTTATTCTTCAATTTAGGTTTTGCGGGTGGTAGGACCTTGTGCAGGGTCCGTCCGGATCGCTACCACCATCTTATCCATTAACCTACCGCCAAACAGCAGTGTTCGCATTGTTGTGTTCCGGTTTGGGGATAAGACAGCCGGTGAAATGACTAGCATAGAGGCATTCCATCTTAGTCCTCCGGGTTGGCAACACGTTTGCAGTCTTAGGATTGCATTGCAGTCTTGTGAGTGCGAATGTCTATGGGTCACAGTTTCCACTTACCATCAGGTGGCCTGTGTGCTCGTTTGTCTACTCTATGCCATAAAAAAAAAAAAAAAAAAGTTATAATAATAATGCACCTACGAATGTCAAAAAGAATTACTAGCTGTTTTATGCCCGGTTCCTATATTCAAGAAACGAATCGTTTTCCTTACGTCTCGTTAAAATTTGACATTTGCTACGTACAAAATGTGTCAAATTTTATAAAATTGACGTAATAAACGTCGGCTAATTCGTACAACATTGTCTCCTATAAAAAAAAACGATAAAAAACATATTGATGGCCGGCTTCTGCCCGCGTAGATTTAGATTTAAAAAAAGCCTATGTATCTAAATTTCATCCAAATCCGTCTAGCCATTGCAGCGTGAAGGAGTAACAAACTAAAAAATATAGTTTTGCATTTATAATATTAAGGAGGATGATATCAATATGCTTTTAATTTAACATAAGCTATGTTTTTATAGCATTTTTATGTTTCATAAAATAACTTAATCTTTACCTTTTTTCCGTACCACAAAAAAAAGTGGAACCCTTATAGGATCACTGGCGTATGTCTATCCATCTGTCTGTCACAGCTCATTAACTCCGAAACACATAGACACACAAATATTTAAGTAGGTGACCTTACGACGGACGTGTAAAGCAAATGAATTAATTTTAAACATGAGGCCGCTTTTGTGGGGTAAATTAGACAGTTAAAAATCAGTTTTGTTAACTATATTGTATGCTATCAAATGAAAGGGCTTGTTATAATGTTATTTTTTATAATTAAAAGATATCTTTTGCATTTATTTAAGGAAATAGGCGAAAATTTACCATTCCTTCCTTACCTCCAAAAACTACTGGGCCTAACATTAAAAAAAAACAATTATTTACCCGTAAATGACAGGAAAACCTGTATGACGTCTATGGTATTTAGATTAACATGGGTGATTTCTTAAAACGTACCTACGTCATTTGTTGACACTCAAAAGAAAAAGTTTTGAATAACGGTTGCTATGATGTACAACAGGACAAAAATATGGCATGTGAATTAAGCAATAATGGACCCTCAGTCAACGCCATAAGTGCTTTGACGCGAGTCATATTTATTGAGTTCTGCTGTAACCAGACATATCTATCATTCTACGATATACCGTTACTTGTATCGCGACCTTAATTCGTCAATAAAAAAAAGACCTACTTAGTCACCAGATTTGTTATCGGCCAATCGGGCAACAGGTTTTTTTTTTATTACCATATGGTTTTTTTGCAATTTACTTTAACCAAAATGATTAATATTCAAATATTCATCGTAATTTAAATAAATGTTATGTAATATCTAGTTAAGCGCCATTAAAAAGGCATCACGACGACGTATTCAATAAGTGACTCAAATTTTAAGGTAATTAGGCTTGTTTTTGGTAAAATTGAAACTTACCTGGCGATATGGGTATTTAAAAATCTTGGGTCCAAGGGAAAAAGGGTACAAGTCAACTTAACTCGTAATAAAAAATGGTACTTATACCCGTTTTCAGTGGGACCCCAGAAATATTTTTAGCTTTGTGAAAACCACAGTTTGCAAAACATGCCAAAGACTGGGGAATACCGCAAAAGTTTCGTTTAATATGCAGAGACGCTTGCGGAAATATTCTCTCAAAAAATATTGTCATGTTGTTCCTACTTAATTTTGCCGGTTAACCATAACTTGACCTTAAACTCATACACATGTTATTTCTCGTTAGTATTGGGGTATTCCAAAAATGGCACAACTGTTTCTCATTTAACTTTATTTAAACTGATAACTCTTAATTAGTTCAGTTATAATTTTATAAGAACCACTGCTTTCTAGCTCTCCTGGGGTTATAAAATATATTCGAAGATGTTTTTTTATGTATGTTTATAGTTATTTAGTACCCACAGTATAAGCCTAGAGCTTAGTTTGGGACTAGATCAATTAGTAAAAACATATACTTACCCTGATATTTATTTATTTATTTTATATACATTGACAAGTCAAGTCACACTCGTGTTACTTCCTCAATGATTTCTTTCCATGGCCATAGCACAAGCTTAGGAGTTTAGTTTGGGACTAGGTCAATTTGTAAGAACATACACTGACATTTATTTATTTTAAACACATTGACAAGTCAAGTCACACTCGTGTTTCTTCCGCAATGAGTTATTTCCAGAGAATACAAGCCTAGAGATTAGTTTAGGACATCAATTTGTGAGAACATAAACTGATATTTATTTTACACACTGACGAAGGAACTTGACGTTTACACTCGTGTTTCTTCCACAACGAGTAATTATTAATTCTGTTATCGGATTAGAAAATGATTTATAGCAAAAACAAATATCAAATTAACTAAGGCTACCATCGGTAACCAAAAAAATTGGGTAAGTAGTTTGTCTTGGACATTACTATTTTTTTAAATTAATTTTGTTAATAAAGGTTGCTTGCATTTTTTTAATATTTTGATTAAATCGAGCGTAGCCCATTTATAGCCTCAATTTTATATAAATAAATAAATGATCGTTGCTTCTTTTCATAAAGTTTAAAAAAACTGTAAGTACATTTTTATTATCTGTAATTTATTATCTCTATTAATAGTAGCCACAGTATTTTGTTAGAAACAAACACCTTTGATTTAATTATTCATTCAATTGTATTTTTTTGCCGATGCAAGTATTTTCGAGTTCATAAATTCTTATACATTTTATTTTTCCTTTTTAAAAGTGTACAAGAAATATTTATGACATGTTGCAAAAAGGAGACATTATATTTTACGCCTAAAAATAAAAAGCTTCCAGTCAATTTAAAGTGAAACTCGTAAAATCAGGAATTATCATTTTCAATTATCCCAACGTCATATCATAAGTGTTTTTTTATTTTATTATACCCATTACATACTGGGTAAAACTTTATTAGTCATCCTTTTTAATAAATGAGGCGTTCGCCAGCCCTGAATCCTAACACGTAGGGTTGAGCAAGATATTTGCCAGTCAGCTGGCGGTTGCGGCGAGAAACGGTCGTGTATAGTGAAGTGTTACTTAATCTGTGGTACGGACGAAAATTTGACAGGTAAGCTTTTTAATTATTAAAAACAGCGTGGTCTGGCTGGTGAGATTTTAAACGGTTTAAATTTGGAATTGTGGTTTTTCTACGGTATATTGTTTTTTACGGCGTGTTATTTCAGAATATATTTAAGATGGGTAGTTTTCCGTGGCTATTCAGTGTTTAAAAGGGTCTAATAAATAAATAAAAAAAACTAGGTGCGAAATAATACGTATAAAACGTGCGTTAGTGAATACCCAAGAACTCCGTTTTTTTATTAGAATATTCTTTTGTCCGAATACTTTTTCCGAAAGGTATGTTATTGTGGAGCTATTTTGGATTAAATCTATAATTTAATTAAGTAGGTACTAGACGTAGGTTAGGTAAGGTTTGATTAATAAGCTATATTGCATTCGAAATTATGACTCTTCGTAGTTTTGTAGTGTACCCGTATTTAGGTGAGAATTGCGTTTCATAATTTATTTAAGTACAGTGTTTATATTTTAATTTTATTGTCTGTATTTTAAAACTTAGGTAATGCTGGCGATCTCCACCATTTTTTTTAATCTTCATGCTGATCAAACTGTTTTTTTTACTATGTGTGCGCTAGTAGGTACAGTCAACAGCAAAAGAAACTGATGAAATAGGGTCCCAAAATTATCTATACAATACATTAAGTCAAATGCTACGGACTATTGTAGTTGATCAAAAGTAAATGAGCTCAATAACGTGTCATAATAAGTGATCACCATTACTTCGATTTTTGAAAACTCAATGACAGTTTAAGTCATCGTTGAACATTTCGAATTAAAGTTTTAACTATAAAATCTTGGTTTTGGGACAACCTCGGAGTACTTCGGTTAATATCGGTTATGTTCGTCGAAAAACATGCGAAGTGACAAAATAGCCATCTCTCTTACGCCAAGATTTAAAATAAGTTTTTATTACATCTTGGAATTATTTGCCATAAATCCTTCTTTTGCCGATATTGTTGGAATGTCGTTATTTTGGTATTCAATTCACGTTTGACGCTTTTGATAGAAATGTCATGTCAGGCTTCTGTTTTGCACAGCTGTTATGATCACTTTCTTTTGACTAATTAAAACATCAATTAATTTAGCAATTTAATATAACATGTTATATTTGGGATGCCATGACAATAGATATTTTGAAATGTTGATTTTGATCACTTACTTTTGACGTTGACTGTACTAGTATTAATACTAGTACTAGTATATAACCTGTAATTAAATAACGACATAACAACTTTGAAATTAGAATTTTATGAAATAATCAAGAAGTGTATTAGCATCTCAAGACTAGTCAGTACGCTCAAAGTTGGATGTGCATTTTGATAGTCAAAGCAATTTTAACCCCATAACTTAAGATATAAGGTCTTTTATTCACTCGTGGTTGAACGAGACATGCGCCCTTTTTTTCTAAGCAGGGTAGTATCGGACAATGTTGTTCTCTTGAGTAAAACTCACTTTCCAATACTAAAAGGTCCTATTCTCGGTAAAACGATATTGCTTTTGACATGTTAACTTAGCTCTTATTTACTTGACGGTTAATAAACATTAATATCTTTAGATAGTCACTACATAGTATAAAACAAAGTCGCTTCCCGCTGTTTGTCTCTATGTATGCTTAGATCTTTAAAACTACGCAACGGATTTTGATGGGGGTTTTTTTAATAGATAGAGTGATTTAAGAGGAAGGTTTTTATTTATAATACATTATATTTTATGTACGGGTATTACAGAAAACTCACATAAACCGAAGCCAAGCGAGGGCGGGTTGCTAGTCTACACTAATATGCACACAAATATTATATAGAGGAAAGATTTGTGTTTTTGTATTTTTGTGTGTGTATGTTTATAATGAACTAGCGACCCGCCCTCGCTTCGCTTCGGTTTAGATTTTTCATACAAAAGGATTTTCCCGCTATTTCCCGTTCCCGTGGGAATTTCGGGAATTCCTTTCTTAGTGCACCTCTACGGTACCTAAGCTACGTCCCTTCCAAATTTCAAGTGCCTAAGTTTAGCCGTTTAGGCTGTGCGTTGATATGTCAGTCAGTCAGTCAGTCAGTTTCTCCTTTTATATATTTAGATAAAAACAAAAACCACTGCGCCGATTTAAAAAATTCTTTCACCATTGGAAAGCTACATTCACCCTGAGTGACATATGCTATGTTTTATATTTCTGCGTGGATAGAGTCGCGCGCAACCGCTAGTATAAAACAAAACAAAGTCGCTTCCCGTCTGTCCCTCCTGTATGTACGCTCGGATCTATCAAACTACGCAACGGATTTTAATTCGGTTTTCATCAATAGATAGAGCGATTCAAGAGGAAGGTTTTAATCTACACTAATATTATAAAGAGGAAAGATTTGTTTGTTTGTTTGTTTGAATTGAACAGGCTCCGAAACTGCTGGATCGATTTCAAAAATTCTTTCACCGTTAGAATCGTACATTATCCCTGATGAACATGGGCTATGTTTTATATTTCTGCGCAGACGGAGTTAATAAACGCTGGATTATGTACGAGAGAAAACTCACATAAACTGAAGTGAAGCGAGGGCAGGTTACTGAGCATTTCTCTTTTTTTTTGCCACTGTTAGCGACACCTCCAGATTTAAAAAAAAAATGGCAGACAGGTAGAGACCATCGAACTATGCAATAATTAAATAATATTGTAATGTGTCCCAAAATATTTGTATGGAAAGTTCCTTTTGTGTTACCGATATTCATACATTTTTGGTAACACAAAAGGAACTTTCCATACAAATATTTTGGGACACATTACAATATTATTTAATTATTGCATAGTTCGATGGTCTCTACCTGTCTGCCATTTTTTTTGAAAATCTGGAGGTGTCACTAACAGTGGCAAAAAAAAAGAGAAATGCTCTACTATCTAAAATATTAAATACATACATAAACTCACGCCTGTAATCCCAGAGTGGGGTAGGCAGAGCTACAGATTTACTTACAACTCTAAAAACTTATTGATAATTCTGTAACCACATTTTCCACAATCAGGCTAAGATCAGGCCAAGATGTTTACCAGTGTATTAGTGACAGGTTGCAAGCCCATCGCCTAACAGGGTAGTGATTCTCTGAACAACGACGGTCGGACGGACGGACGAGTGAATGTCCAAGCGGCAAGCTTAAGTAGTCCCGTCAGTGCGATCAAAAATATTTTAGCGCGTGCATTTTCAATTTAGCAGCATGGTTTCTGCTGATGGATCGAACGTATAAGGATGCTTAATTGAAAATGCACGCGTTAAAATGTGTTTTGTTCGCTCTGACGGGACTACGTAAACTCGCCGCAGCGATTTCGCTCGTTCGTCCGCCCGTCCGTTGTTTTTGAGAGAATAACACCCCAGTACTACAAGCCTTTATTCCCTTACGATATCCACGGGAAGTGGAGAGCCACCATACGGGCTAAATCATTACAACTTTCTGAATAACTTGTCATCATCATATTTTAATTAGCAACGCTTAAATTATGTAATTGTCATTACAAAATGTCTAAAACTAAATAATGACGCGAGGTCATTAAAAAAAGAATTAAATAATTACTGTAGTTGGGATATGATATAACATGAAATCTATTTGAAGCAATTAATGTTTAATGTTTAATGTTTAATGTTTATTTGGGCACAAACGGTACAAGTAAAGAAAAAATATAACAGAAAAACTTACATAACACATTGACCAGTGAAGTTGCCACAATTAACTAATACAGTACAGAGTAACACGTCAAAAATGTGAGTAAACACTTTAACTAGATTCTTATTAGTGAATGTCGGACAGTCATTTTATGGAAGCCCATAACATGACACGACGGACAATTAAAAAATACGGGATCATATGCAAAACGAAATTGGTACTTACCTTAAAACGGGGTGAGTAGGGACACAACCTAAAATGAAGCATATGTCACTAATTATAAGACTGAAATTATTTCCAATAGACGTAACGTTATTGTCCATTTAATAATTGTTCTTATTTGTGACACTAGGACTTATATTACGTTGTGTCCCTACTCACCTCGTTTTACGGTATCCTATTTTTTTTCTATTATCTTTATAAATATATAATCACCAGACCTGTCTCACTGACTTATATATCAACGCACAGCCGAAACTACTGTACCTAGAAACTTGAAATTTGGTACAGGGGTTCCTGTCATGATGTAAGTGAGCACTAAGAAAGGATTTTCCGAAAATCGACCCCCACCGGGAAGAAATAGGGGGGGTGGGAAACTAAGACGCGGGCGACCTTTAGTCTTGCATAAAAAGGTGAAAATTGTTTGTATATAACCCAACTGCGCGACGCAAGGGAGAGTTAAAGGTTTTTAAAAGCCTATTTGTGTTTGTATGTATGTTCGTTCCTTTGAGGCGCTCTAGAAACTAAACGCGTGGACCGAATTGAATGATTATTATGTCAGATAGATAGATAGATCTTTGTTTAGTGGCATATGTCATTTGTGTTGCCACTATGATTTCGCCAATGTCAGGTTTAATTAAGGAAGGCACACGTTTTAACGAAGAACAATTTTGAATAGGGCAATAAAATAAGTACAAATAATGTTTCGGTTTCATATATTTACAACAAATACTTACATGTACCTAACTATAACTTAAATTATGTCTTCCGATTTGTAATCTTGTGTGTCACTAAAGATATGACAGTAATCAAAACTCAATATGGCGGCAACCAGACGCCATTCTGAATTGAACGATTTTCAAAAACATATAATTGTCCTTTAAATAAATAGAGGATGAATTTCGGGAAAAAAACTATCCTATGTTCTTTCCCAGGATTCAAACTATCTTTGCACCAAATTTCACCTAAATCGGTTCAGCGGTTTAAGCGTGAAGAGGTAACAGACAGACAGACACACTTTCGCATTTATAATATTAGTATGCAGTATGGATTTTTAAAATCTAACTGCAGCATTGTTTATATTTTTTTATAGAATTTTGAAAACAGGTCTAATGTGTTACAACTAGGTACTTACATAAAAAAAGCCCTAAAAAGTATTTTAGAAAGTTCTTTTTTTGTATTTTTCAAAGGTAAAATCGTAATCGTAAAGACTAAAATGACTAAACTTTTAGTTAAAGTTTAAATTATATTCATTAATTTTGGTTTAGTTTTTGAATAACAAACCGAATGAAAAGATAATGTAATAAATATCTTGAGTATAAAGAATTAGCATAACACGTTTTTTAAACTTGTTTTTTGTTACACTTGATATATTACCAACATAACTTTTATATTGACTCATAAAAATATAAACAGTGGATTTACAAACAAACATGAAAAAACAAAGTAAGTGGAACATAAAAAGCTTTTTTTAATTTATTATTGTTGTAAGTATACACACATACATACATAAACTCACGCCTTTATTCCCAGAGTGGGGTAGGCAGAGCTACAGAATTACCAACAACTCTAAAAACTTGTTGATAATTCTGTAACCACATTTTGCACAATCAGGCTAAGATGTTTACCAGTGTATTAGTGACAGGTTGCAAGCCCATCGCCTAACAGTACTACAAGCCTTCATTCCCTTAGTCGCCTCTTACGACATCAACCATCCAACTTTTGACATACAGTGTTAAACATCTTGACAGGTACATAATAGGGGTGATTTTTTTAAAGATTAATTATAATTTATATTTTTTGTTCGGAACTTAAAACAATAAAATGATATACAAAGGTTCCTTAATAACAGTTAAAAGTTAATTGTTTTAATGTAATGTATTATCCCTTAAAATATCCGTGACTAATTTGTTAGCACCTTATATAAGTCAGTGAGTCAGGTTTGCCTTTTATGTATATAGATACATCAAGTGAAGCAATATGGTTTTTTAGAATAGACCTAAGTTTCTGTAAGAACCACGTAAGGACGCTCTTTAAGAAAATCATTGTAACTAAACTCAACTAAACTACAAATTATATATTTCCCCTTCAATTATTCAGCAGATTGCGTGACCACGTGACTCACTGACTCCATCGCTGCCTGCTAAAACAAAATGGCGTATATTATAGTCTATACTTTTAGGTATTTAAAAAAATGTAAACAAAACTACCACGTGATTTCTGCTTCTATTGGCTGACGAAGTGTGATTCTCTTAAAAAGGCGGTCGGTCGAAAGAACGAGTGGATGTCACAGCGGCTAGTTTAAGACGGCGCCGAGCAAACGCCGAGCGTCCAGTGGCGCCCTCATTACTATTATTGTGTTTTCTAATTAACTGAAGAATTTCCTTGCAATCTGACGATACGTTTTTGTAGCGCAAGTAAAAACACAATTTATGGGATACGTAACAAACTTTAATAACAATTACTCTTTGAGTAGTCAGGTGGCCACTTTTTTCCGTTAAGTTGATAACTCGAAGGTGAATTGTTATTAAACTATATGATATACCCTATAAGTTGTGTTTTAATTTGCAGTACAAAAACCTACCGACCAATTTCAAGAAAATACTTTAGTTTATTAGAAAAGACAATAATAGTAATTTTAGCGCGTGCATTCTCAATTAGGCGGCCTTATACGTTCGATCTCATTGACAGAAGCTATGCTGCCAAATTAAAAATGCACGGGCTAAAAAGTATTTTTTTCGCTCCGACGGGACTACTTAAACTCGCCGCTGCGACATCAACTCGTTCGTTCGTCCGACCGCGTTTTTGAGACAATCACACCTGCTGTCTAATTAAAAATGCACGCTATAAAATGTTATATGTGCGCTCTGACGGGACTATTTAAACTCGCCGGTGTGGCACGTTCACTCGTACGACCGACCGAGCGCCATTTTATCAGAATAACACCATTTGTTTAGGTAATACTGTCTACATTCTCAATCATTAGGTCATTAACTAATAGCATACATTAATAACCCCGGAAACTGGTGAGTGACGCGTTTCCAATGTAATTGGTAAGTAACATGACACCTAAAAATATCGTTACTACTTTAGAAAAAACTCTTATCTGATATTTCGAGATGTATGAGTTTGAACTTAATTCTAAGAGAATTAAGTTTAAAATCGAACGTCACGAAATATGAGATACGAGGTTTTTTCAGCGGAATGACGATTTCAACGAACTTTTTTTTTGGTGTAATTTTTTTTCATTCTTCCTTTTCTCAGACCTGAATATATACACAAAATTTCATTAGAATCGGTCAAGCCGTTTCGGAGGACTTTTGTTACAAACACTATTACACAATAATTTTATATGTTAGATATTACTTAAATACTTACATAGAAAACCTCCGTAACTTAGGAACGAAATACTCGCGTTCATCACAAAATATCTGCCTTTACCGGGATTTGAACCCAGGACCGCTAGCTTCGTACGCAGGGTCACCACCAACTAGGCCAACGCTTGGTCAAAAATGTTAACCTAAGGATTTATTTAAAAAAAAAAAAAAATGTATCTAAAACCCTTGTAACATAGTGTATTAATGAAATTTAAATTGAAATGAATAAATTCCGTACGAAATAAAAGAATCCAATATTATAATTATAAAAAAGAAATACTTTCTTACTCCACGATGATCGGTTTTGTGCCACTTGTAAATAATTTGTCGAAATCTGACGACCACGTGGAAAAACACGTTATCGTAAGTGAAACTGCATAACCGCGTAAGTGCCATTCTTAACGAGGAGCAAAATGCACCGTTTTTCCAAGCCGTTAAGGTTTATTTTGCTCTATGATAAATTTGTTGGTTACGCGATTTGGCGGAATCATCAACGTTATATTGATAAAGATTGATGAAGCAATGACAAAGACTTGGCGAAAGTGATGACGCTATTTCACGTCAACGGGGCATTTCTTGAGAACTTGGCCTGATTTTCTGATGAACTTGTGATGTAAATATTACGGTAATTATATTTTCACCTCAGCAGCTCAAACAAGCAGGTTTTGCTGCTTAAAAACAGTGAGCAAAATTCAATTTTGCTGCGAGCGAGAGGCAAAGTAGCTTTTTAATTATTTTTTTTAAATGCCATGAGCAGTGCTGGGGCTACTCACAACATTCGAAAAAATTGAACTTCACTTTGTTCTGTCACTTTCACTTCGATAGGAAAAAAGCGAGAGATAGAAACAACTTGATTCGAAGTTCGATTTTCAAATTCCACACATAGTAGGCCCAAAAAGAAACGCACGTTCGGATGCACACATAACCGTAAAATTGCAAATAAAACTATCTGTTAAACTTTGAAATGTGTTTATTATAACTATTTTATACAGTAGGTACAATCATTTTTTTTATTTAATGTTTTGAAGACAAAATTAATGAAAAATAAGAAGTTATGTATCTACATAATTTTGTTATCGTTTTAACAATCTTTAATTTCGTGACATAAACCGCGGGGGCAGTTTCAGAACGCATTTCAAAAATAGCGGGATTATTGTACTTAAAAAAAAAAAAGTAATGTAATGTAAATGACGATGTAATTTTTGTTAATTTGTCCGCCATAGCCAATAGCCATAGACAAGGCCTAGTTAGGTTTTTTTTAAAGCCACAGACTACATAAAGCTGTATAAAGTTGTGTTTGCACTACGGCATTATCAAGTTGAGTGACAGGTTTTATCTGTTTCATGTTTATTTTTTCCACTTTTTATTTTATTAGTATTTTGCAAAAATGCTTGTGATTGATGCATATGCGATCGTGTCGTTATTTAGTCGTGTATTCACCAAATGGTCACAACGGAAGACCTGCGTTGGCCCTACCAGCTTCACGCTGTGTTGTTCTCGCTGCTGAGGTGAAAAGTTGTATGTCTCACACGAGACCAAAGTTTTTTACGTCTCGTATCTTTGAATCCCTCGCTACGCTCAGGATTCTAACCTAGAATCACTCGCTACGCTCGTGATTCAATAATAGAATCCTTCGCTTACTCGGGATTCAAAATCATCACTCGCAGCAAAAACCAACTTTGCTCTCTTGTTGAACAAATAACTATTTCACCTCAGCAGCTCAAACAAGCAGGTTTTGCTGCTTAAAAACAGTGAGCAAAATTCAATTTTGCTCGCTGTTTTTAAGCAGCAAAACCTGCTTGTTTGAGCTGCTGAGGTGAAAATAACTATTTCTCAAACATGCAATGAAATTTTGGCGTTATGTTGTCATTTTAGGCTTCAAAGTGTCACGTTGCGGGCGGAACAACTCGAGAGAACTGTAAAGGAATTTCATACAAAATTGAAGGCCTAGGCCAGGTTTTTTATCTTAATAAAAAAAAAAAAATATATATAAGGGGACAATCTCACACCAATTGACCTAGTCCCAAACTAAGCCAACAACTAAACCTACAACCAACCACCTAAACCTACCTAAACCTACAACTAGCCTTTAATGTAAACATGGCAACTGTCTTTATAAACAGGCTAAACAGCTAAATTATGTTTATAGCATTTTTGAGAAACAGTTAAAACTTCAATTACTAGGAGTGCATAAACTTTGTACAAGTGTACATTAACTGGTTTTACTTACTCAGAATTGTTGATACTACCGATCCTCATACAAGAAAAAAAGTGTCCCAAATAATTCCATTCCAGATCGTCACATTTTTGTATGCAGTCTTTTTTTATTTATATGGACGTGACGCACTGGAAGAAAAAACTTACTTACATAGAAAAATCTGGAACACTTTTGTAAATAAAATAAGCCACAACTGGTTACAGATAAGAACCAGTATTTAATGGAAAATAACGTTACGTCTATTGGAAATAATTTCAGTCTTATAACTAGTAGCATATTTATTTATTTATTTATTTATTTAAGTATTTATTGGTGGGAAATCCAACAGTTACAAATATAACATATGAAACAAGAATAGGAAGCACAAAACCAATTACAGGATTTCACATGTAGTGACAGAGTAGCAAACTTAAAGTTTAGTACAAACTTCAAAGGTACACGCACTTACACAAAAACACTAGCGCAAATTAAAGGTAAGTAAAATTAAAACTACTGCTACACACCAGCCAAAGGCAGATCGCCAAAAGGTTCAAAACATGCTCAAACAACACATTTCGCTATCAAACTTCGCCTCACGGAAGGGATATGCTTCATTTTAGGTTCACCCCGTTTTACGGTACAGTCTATGACCTGTCATCGCACTGTGGTCCCGTAGAAGGTCATAAGTCCAGATTGTTGGTATAGCCCAGCTATAATTTCTCTATGCCTAATTAGTCACTAGTAGCCATACATCCATAAACTATAAATAATTTGCAAATTGTTTGAAATAATCATTACGTTTCGGACCTTCAAAGTGAACGCATCTGCCACTCGTAATTAGCGTTATCAGGAAGCCATTAAAGTGAAAGTTTGTTTACGACATATATCTCGGGATCGTTTGTGTTTAATCTTTTACATCATTATGGAAGTTGTTGACAAAGGTATGTATTATTATTATCTGTACTATTTCGTACCATTTTTTAATGATGATATTAAATTATTTGAGATCTACGTGACCCTTAATTGCAAACAAACTATTTGTGTACTATGTACGTTCACGTAAGGTTTTAACTATGTTGCCAAAATAATCTAAAGATGACTCTATATCTAGTAGAATGCTCATAAAGGCTAGTTTATTATTTTATATTGTCTACTGGCCGGTTTTTGCCGGACCCTTGTCCAGAAGCCTTCTACGGAATTTGTAGCAGTGCTACGAGATTAATACCTCCGTAAAGAACTATCAAAATCCCTTCGTAATACATGCCCTTTTAATTTCAGGTACTTTTATTCTTTGCAAATTTGCAAGAATGCATATATTTGAGTTGTGGCATTTTGCTCCTGGTTCGCAAACTGAGAAATCAAGCCACGTACTTGAAATACTTCTACAAAATATTTTGCCGGAGGATGTTGAAAACGTTGATATTGGGGATCTACAAAAATGCATTAAATATATATGCAAGCAATTGTGGACATATTGGAATAAAGTCAATAGAACCCGGAGAGATCTGCTTGATCGGTATTGTGAATGGTTAAACACTGTTGTAACCCTGAATTTGCCTAAAAGTTCAACCGCGTCTACCTCGAGTTTAGTCGAATTAGATCCGGTAAGTGACAATTGCAATATTTCAAAACCAGGGCGACCGAAGAAAGCTTATGATTCATGCAGTAAGCGAACACAACGTAGAAGAGTAGCTGAACTTTCGAAGATGGACAACTCAGCCGTCAGTTCTTTAGTGGATATTTCATGAATATCCGTGGTTCAATTTACCAGCTTCTGTACATAAAGTCCTTATTCATGGGTCTGAAGTTATCGACCACGTATTTTTATCTATAGGACAGCTTTCAGAAGAAGCTGCCGAGGCCACAAATAAAAATATAAAATCATTCAGACTAAATAACACGAGGAAGATGTCACGCGTCTTGACGAATACGGATCTTATAAATCGTCTTTTGTTAAACTCAGACCCACTAATTACGACTCAAAGAAAGCTACCTAGAAAGAAAAAATCTGTTTTGTCCAAGTCTGTTCTTAGTCTTTTAGATGTCTAGAGTTAATTTAACAGTAATTATTAATTGTAACATAGTTTAATTTAAGTATTTTTAAGATGACAACTCATTAACGTGCATTTTTTTATGTTCAAAAATGCACGGTTACGAAGCAACTTTGTTAATATATTTTTGTAGAAAATGTATACTGTTTTTATATTTTAAATAATGAACATGTAATGAATTTTGTTTTTTTGATACTTTTTTTCATTAATGTTTATTATTTGTACATTTTATAAAGGATTGAAATAGACTGAATTTTGCTATAATTTGAATTATTTTGTTTTTTTTTTTTGGTGAAATAAATAAATTTAATTCATATCATTTTCTATTTTTTAGTTGGCTAAATAATAATACGTTATATATAAAGCTATTTAATATATAACATACTTATACTTTCGGAGAAATCTAATTTTGACACTTTCTCCATACAAGCTGAACCACAGTGCATCGTTGTCGTTTTGATAGCTCTTAATATACTTGACAGTAATGGCGGCCAAGTTAAAAACCAATAAGGGATTTCCCCAGACTCATCGATGCGCAATCGTCTAGAACCGGTCAAAAAAGGTTTACCTCAATGCAATAACATCGAAAATGATGGCGTCCCTTTCGCAACGACGAATCGAGCCGAGCCGTACGTAAAACTTTTTCTTACCGGTTCAAGTCGATTTCGCGTCGATAGGTCTGGGAAGACACTAACAGGTCAGACGATATAGTTTTTACCGCCTATAACAGAGGGCCAGCGGACCTATAGTCTATACTTTTAGGTATTTAAAAAAATTTAAACATTCCAAATCACGTGACTTTGTTTTTTAAACAACCAATCAAAACTGTTTTATCGAACTTTGACGTACGACGACTTTGACGGCAGCCAATAGAAGCAGAACACTGTCTACTTCTATTGGCTGATGAACTATACGAGTATCACGTGGTTGTTTTGTTTACATTTTTTTAAATGCCTAAAAGTATAAGTACGGCTGCGTCTACATCGCGTGTTAAGACTGCGCCGAGCGTACGCCGGATGTACAGTGGCACCCTCATGATTTTTATTGTGTTTTCTAATAAACTAAAGTATATTCTTGAAATTGGACGGTATGTTTTTGTACTAAAAATGAAAACACAACCTGTAGGGTATATCACATAGTTTAATAACAATTCACCTTTGAGTTATCAACTTAACGAAAAAAAGTGGCCACCTTTTCCCGTTAAGCTGACTAGTCAAAGGGTAATTGTTATTAAAGTTTGTTACGTATCCCATAAATTGTCTTTTTACTTGCGCTACTAAAACGTATCGTCTGATTGCAAGTAAATTCTTTAGTTAATTAGAAAACACAGTAATAGTCATGAGGGCGCCACTGGACGCTCGACGTTTGCTCGGCGTAGTCTAAAATGTGGATAAAGCATCCGTCACTCTCGTAAGTATCTACTTATTTACGTGTCAGAATGTGACGGATGCAATATCAACACTTTGCCACGCGATAAACGCAGCCATACTAGGGCCACAGGTCAAAGGCGATATGGTTTTTGCCGCTTATTAAATATAAATGCCATAGATAGGATAGGTCATGTGAATGTCCACAGATTATAGGATATGTCTTGAATGTCGGTTTTCTTTCGTCAATTCAAGTAAGGCTAAGGGACTGTTGCTCTTTCAGCCATCTAAGGACGGGCATGTTTTTTGCGAAACTCAGAGCTTTGTTTTTTTTGTTTTTTATTTTTCTTCTCGTTTTGTGTTAATTTAATTATGTGTGTGTAACCTTCCGTGGTTTCACCTGATGGTTCCAACGGAAGACCAGCGCTGACTTTAATGCCAGCATTACGCTGAGTTGGGACCATTTCGTGGCTATTTTCTTCTTGTATTTGTTAATCTGTTCTTTGTTATGCATGTCACGTATAAATGATTTTCTTTCTTTCTTTCTTTCTTATA
The DNA here is from genome assembly GCA_963966035.1 of Acleris laterana. Lineage (NCBI taxonomy): Eukaryota > Metazoa > Arthropoda > Insecta > Lepidoptera > Tortricidae > Acleris > Acleris laterana. Next base: position 7,542,780 of record OZ014467.1, on the reverse strand, counting down.
AATAAATAAGGGGGGTCCGGGCGGTCGTTCTTACCAAGATGTCATGAAAATGGTTAGACCGTTTAAGAGATATCAGCTCTTAAAGTATGTGGCGCCGTTAAATCGACCTGTATATCAACAACGGCTGAACAGTAAACAATTTTATAACCTCAAAATGCAAATCTAATACCTACTACACCTGCCGGAGATACCACAGATAATACGCGTCAGAAATCGAGGCCAAGTTCCCGGTACAGTCCGACGCTAAATTGCGTCACCGACTCCACTTTCGCTGAGTCAGGTGTCTTATCAATATTACAACATTGCGATTGAAGTGTTTCGGTCACATGAACATAGAATACGATGTTATACTTTAGCCTAGTTGGTAGTACGAGTAACTACAGGGCTACTAGCAGGGCGCTGGCCTATTGGGTAGTGACCCTGCCTACGAAGCTAGCGGTCCTGGGTTCAAATCCCGGTTAATACAGATATTTGTGTGATAAGCGCGAATATTTGACCATAAGTCATGGATATTTTTAATTTAAGTATATATTTCTCTATATAAGTATTTATATCGTAGTCTAGTACCCATAGTACAAGCCTAGAGCTTAGTCAACTGGTGTGACATTGTCCCCAAATTTTTTTTTATTTACTTATTTATTTGCCCTTGACTGTACCTAATTATTAATGTCCAAGATCCCCCTAAACGTAATTAGTGTTCGATTCGAAGGCGAAACGGTTTTAGCAGATAACAAAGTTCGATGAAATTCGATGAAATTATGGCTTACTAATTTATTGCATTCGACATAATTAAATAAAAAAACAACATGCGGGTGCGGGTGCGGGGGGTAGGACCTTGTGCAGGGTCCGTCCGGATCGCTACCACCATCTTATCCATTAACCTACCTCCAAACAGCAGTGTTCGTATTGTTGTGTTCCGGTTTGGGGATAAGACAGCCGGTGAAATGACTAGCATAGAGGCATTTCATCTTAGTCCTCAGGGTTGGCAACGCATTTGCAGTCTTAGGATTGCATTGCAGTCTTGTGAATGCGAATGTCTATGGGTCACAGTTTCCACTTACCATCAGGTGGCCTGTGTGCTCGTTTGTCTTCTCTATGCCATAAAAAAAAATATAACAACCATAAGTACCATAACACAATAACTGAAAAAGAAAACTAAAATTAAATAAAACTAACACTAAATATATAAATTACCTATGGCCCCTGCGGCATTGTACCAAAGATGCTGGCAGCATTTCCTCGCTGGATGGTTAAACTTATACGTTGAGCGAGGAAACTGCCAGCTCTTCGGTCTCCCGTGACGTCAATGAGCCTCTTCGAATGGCTTACTTGGTACGGACATTGTTACAGACATGGCGAAGATAGGAAATTGTCAAACGAGCATTATTGATCGCCATAGAATATTATTAAAAACCCGTTCTAATACGAGTTATGTGACGTAAATTATTCTAATGAAGTCCGTACTGATACTAAGGTACTGGTATCTGGTATCTGGTATCTGGTATCTAGTCCATGGAACGTGTTTTCTTTGTTATTCATTACGATGGTACAAGTCTGGGGTCATAGTAAAAAAGGGTACAAGTCGACTTAACTCGTAGGTACTAAAAAAAGCGGCCAAGAGCGAGTCGGACTCGCGCATGTAGGGTTCCGTACCACTATATTATTTAACGTATTAAAAAAAAACGAATTATTAGATCTCGTTCAAACCAATTTTCAGTGGAAGTTTGCATGGTAATGTACATCATATATTATTTTTACATTTAAGTATCATTCCCTTATTTTAGAAGTTCGGGGAGGGGTTACACACATTTTTCCACTTTGGAAGCGTCTCTCGCGCAAATTATTCAGTTTAGAAAAAAAAAATATTAGAAACGTCAATATCATTTTTGAAGACCTATCCATAGATACCCCACACGTATGGGTTTGATAAAAAAAAAACTAGTTTCAGTTCTAAGTATGGGGAACCCCAAAAATTTATTGTTTTTTTTCTATTTTTGTATGAAAATCTTAAAGCGGTTCACCGAATACATCTACTTACAAAGTTTCCACAGTATAGCTCTTATAGTTACGGAAAAAAGTGGCTGTGACATACGGACGGACAGACGGACGGACGGACGGACGGACAGACATGACGAATCCATAAGGGTTCCGTTTTTTGCCATTCGGCTACGGAACCCTAAAAAGGGTACTATCAGCCCAATGGAACCCTGACCCACCATAGAACGGTGTCACAGTGACATTATAAAACAATTTGTTTGACACTTCTTATGACTTGAATCATAACGTCTCTGTGACACAGTTCTATGGTGGGTCAAGGTTCCAATGGTCTGATAGTACGTTATGATTCAAGTCATAAGAAGTGTCAAACAAATTGTTTTATAATGTCACTGTGACACCGTTCTATGGTGGGTCAGGGTTCCATTGGGCTGATAGTACATACATAAATGGAGTAAAACCCTATAAATCATGGTTTAGCTACCACGGTTACTCCACGTTTATAAGCAAGGCGGACAGGGTAACATTTAAATCGGTCTCTTCTTAGAAACCTTGTCATCCTTTTTAGTAACAAGAAAAACTGTATTTATAAATTCAAAAAACAACTTTTACACAGCCCGGGAATCTACAATATTAAGGGCTGCTTTTTCAATCTCCAGATAACACCATCTGTCAGGTAAATTGTAGCTCTATCCTTTTCCTTGTCATAAGAAAGATAAGGACAGAGCTACAATTTACCTGACAGATAATGTTATCTGGAGATTGAAAAATCAGCCCTAAGACTGCACCGAGCAAACGTGGAGCGTCCAGTGGCGCCCTCATTACTATTATTGTGTAGTCTAATTAACTAAAGAATTTCCTTGCAATCAGACGATACACTTTTGTAGCGCAAGTAAAAACACAATTTATGGGATACGTAATAAACTTTAATAACAATTACCCTTTGAGTAGTCAGTTTAACGGGAAAAGGTGGCCACGTTTTTCCGTTAAGTCGATAACTCGAAGGTGAATTGTTATTAAACTATGTGATATACCCTATAAGTTGTGTTTTCATTTGTAGTACAAAAACCTACCGACCAATTTTAAGAAAATACTTTAGTTTATTAGAAAACACAATAGTAGTAATGAGGGCGCCACTATACATCCGGCGTACGTTCGGCGCAGTCTATTTCCTAAAAGTTACAAATGACTTGACATCTCTAATGACATTGACGACTTCAAGCATTTCGTTAAAAGTTTAGAAAAAACTCTTATCTGATATTTCGCGATGTATGAGTTTGAATATAATTCTCTTTACTTTTAAGTTTGAAATCGTATCGTAATCGTATGTCACCAAATATGAGATACGAGGATCGTGACCAAACCTATACTTTAAAAAAGTGGTTTGGGTAAAAGTGTTGTCATTAGTGAAAGTCATACATTTTCAAGATGAGCGGCCATTAGTAAAAGTGGCAAATTATGATAGAATAATTCAAAATAAACATGTTTTGTTATCTAATGTAATACTCTTAAGTGCATCGCAGCCGAGATATTTAATATTCTTACCTGGGCGTACTTTTAGTACCAAAACTGAACACTTAAATCTTAAATATCTCGGCTCCGATATTATTAAACGCCATAAATTATATATATCTATGTGTATTTCGAGGTCCTCTAAATAACTACGTAAAAATCATACGTGACCGCTGAAAAAAAAAGACAATATTCTTCAAACAAATTTACCCAATGCCGTTTATCTACTTATAATATTAAATAATAAAATGACCTTCAGAAAATCAAGACATGCAAATTTAATTCTTAATGTCATCCTTTTTGTTTATTTTATTTAACGATATTAATAATAACTTATTACGTTATTCATTCAAGACCATAACTTAAGTTTGACTAATTGCTTTTGTTTTTACGTTCATTAACTTATCGTTTCGTTTCCCCAACACTTGACTGACAATTAGTTATATTTATTACTTATTGTATAAACCATTGGTTAACTGTACTTAAAATCATTGCGCACGTATTTTGAATAATTAATTATTCCATATTAAGTTAGTCTTTAAAGTTTAATGAGGCTTAATGTATTTAATGATCGTCGTGGGTGGTGAGTTCACACTAAAGTAATTTAACTTACATTAAGTCAGTATATATTTTGCCCCGTGTGGTTGCCGGGTTAGAATAGTGCCACTCCATGTCTTCCCGTGGATGTCGTAAGAGGCGACTAAGAGAATAAAGGCTTGTAGTCCTGTTAGGCGATGGGCTTGCAACCTGTCACTGATACCGACAATTTGATCGACCTTATTCAAAAAACCCCTCGCCTAACAGTACTGTTACCCTATTCTAAGATTAAAAAAGATAAAAGACGTTTATTCAGTAAGTAGGCCGTACGGGCACTTTAACACGTCAAGAATCTACCAGCGCTTCCCAAGAGGAGACACTGCTGAGAAGAAACGCCGCAAGAAACTCAGCAGTCAATCGTTTCTTAAACATATTACAATGGTACTACTTAATCTAGCATTATATAAAGCAATAAATATTAAATTCAATATAATATCAAATAACATGCGTAGATCAGCAGGAAAACATGCCAAAAATATTACGTGAGAGATAAAAAAAAGAGAAAAAACAAACTAAAACCCACCTACTTATATTTGTTTATAACTTATAACACGGTGCAAGATGACCACAAGTTTCGATACGTTTTCCTACATCAACGGTGTCCCCTAGACAAGATAAAGCTTTTGCAATTGATCAAATTACACGGCAATAAACACGGCAACCACACAGAATTAAGTTTAAAATTGTAACTTTACACACATAATGATATTTCGAATTTATTGACATACTTATTGATTTTAATGTACTTAGTATTAATTTTTTTACTAAAATAATATGTATTGCAGATGATTCTGAAATATTTTAAATTATTATTATTTAAAAATTGTTTGTATGGAAATTGTAACGTGCCATTTGCCCTTAACGCCTTGATCCAAATATCGAAAACAATGACTTTACAAAAAGTGTGGCCTCATTCTTTCTTTCCTCATTCCGAACTAGCGGTCCCGTGTTCGATTACCCAGTAGGGAAAATATTTATGTAATTAGCACTAATGTTACATTCTGACTTTAAATATTTTTTCTCAAATATGCTCTTGGCAGTCTTGAGATTGCCATCGTAAGATTGCACAGTCTTGTGATTGCCATCGTAAGATTGCAGTCTTGAGATTACCATCGTAATATTGCAGTATTGAGATTGCCATCGTAAGATTGCAGAGTCTTGAGATTGCCATCGTAAGATTGCAGTCTTGAGATTACCATCGTAAGATGCAATCTTGAGATTGACATCGTTAGATTGCAGTCTTGAGATTGCCATCGTAAGTTTGCAGTCTTGAGATTGCCATCGTAAGTTTGCAGTCTTGAGATTACCATTGTAAGATTGCAGAGTCTTGAGATTACCATCGTAAGATTGCAGTCTTGAGATTCCCATCGTAAGATTGCAGTCTTGAGATTGCCATCGTAAGATTGCAGTCTTGAGAATGCCATCGTAAGATTGAAGTCTTGAGAATGCCATCGTAAGATTGCAGTAATGTACTTTTAATATTTCTATACAATCCTCGGCCGGAACAGGGGATTGAACGACTCATTTTATCCGGCCTCGTCTACGGCTCTGCCGTCTACTCCAAACTCGTCCTTAAATCCTTTACATCACGGTATCTGCAGTAATATAATAACCAGTTACGCTTCCGTGCCCCCTAAAAAGTAAACAACGTCAGTAGAATAAATGTATATTCTACAGTTTTATACATTATATAAAAAAAACCGCATCCAAATCGGTTCATCCGTTTAAGAGCTACGGCGCCACAGACAGACACACATACACGTTAAAGTTTCAACACCCCTCTTTTTTGCGTCGGGGGTTAATAAAATAGCCGATACAACAAAAATAATCCGTTATAGATGCAATCTGAATGCATTTTCAAAGTGGTCCCGCTACGTGCGGTGTGCTTTGTAGTAAAGTTACCTTGTCACTTTAACTTCACGTTTGAACTCCTGCACTAATGTTAGTCTAAGAGCCCACGACACTAGATAACGAACGAGTTAGATAAGACTACCTAAGATGATAGAAGAAGATAAGGCATCCGTCACTTTCTGACACATAAATAAGTACGAGAGTGACGGATGCTTTATCCAAACTTTGTCACCCGATAATGCAGGCATATGAGGACCCCAAGGGGTCTAATATGGCTGCGATTATCGCGTGATAAATTGTAGATAAAACCTCCGTCAATTTATGACATGTATACAGGGTTACTGGTTAAGTCGACCTAGATCCTTTAAAGGGTTATAGTTTCCATAATTTCTGACCACTTTTACTATGAAACACCCTATTCCAAACTTAACCGTTTTCAAGATATTTAACTTTTAAGATAACTATTCTTAAATACCATTTTTTTCCAACTGCATCATTTGTTTTAGAATCCTTGCATTTCATTTGTTCTTTTTACAACAAATTATGTAGTAGATAAGTGTCTTCAACATTCTGGGTACCTAAATTACCGTTAAGTGTGCTAACCAAGTCGTATTAGATGAATGATTGCGAAAGAAGGAAAGAAATTTCTACGAAATATTTTTTTCTAATAGGAATATTTCAAAAAACCTCTATGGCAGTAATACTGCAGATAATCTAAAAAACATCTACATTTCTTCAGCTATCTAACGAGGTACTTATGGCAATCTTAAATATCTTAGTTAAGTACGAGAGTGACGAATGCTTTATCCACATTTTGTTGTTGATAATCAATAAGCAATACTACCTAATACACAGTAGCTGCAATTAGTGATGGGCGATTTCTGAAACATTGCACTACTTTCCTTAACTGCGAAAATTACAGCTTCTGAAAGTTACATAATTTGATGGAAATTAATCTAACACAAGTAAATTTCGTTTAAATTTCATGAAAAGTTGGGTAACATGTCGAAACTATAGTAATTTTCAGAAATAAAACGATTTTACATTGGTAATTTTCAGAATATTGCTTGAAAGTCTAGGTGAAAGTTTCACTTTTGAAACTTATAGAATATTGCAGAAATTTAAATGAAAGTTTCACTTTTGAAACTTACAAGCCGCCCATCACTAGCTGCAATCACTGTATGTTATCTAGAAACGTTTTTTTAAATTTATTTTTGACTTTCATTAAGCTGTATCTCTTCTCCTCTCTTAACCATTCTATTTTATTATATATTTTCGGAACTAAATATTTACCATGATAGTTCTTAGGAAAGTGTTGTACAGTCGACGCCATAAACATGTTTACACTTTAGTACCTTGTCTATTTAGCGTCATGTTTAAACTGCCATTTGAAATTGTCATAGCGGGTAAAGTGACGAGGTACTAAAGTGTAAACATATTTATGGCGTCGACTGTACATATTTTCTTCTTCTGATATTCTTTATTCTATATCTAAAATTATATAATTTGGGAGCCATTTCATGAAAAACATGATGACTTCAAACTCATCAATGTCATTAAAGATGTCAAGTCATTTGTAACTTTTAGGAAACTCAACCTTATTGTTGTAGAATGTCAGATTGATTTTGGACCTATAGTGGGTACCAAAATTTAATCTCATGACTGTACAGTGAAATGTCACCTGTCACCTGTCATTGTCAGGCTGGTGAAATAGGGGGCTGGTAGACTTATCGAACTAGGTTTATTGGCAGAGTGCAAAGCGGGTGGAGGGGGTAGCCTAAACGATCACAGCGCTCGCTACGGCTAAAATTGACATTTTTATCGCTGACTTGAGCTGTCAAATCCATATTGCATTAAACATTTTCTAATCGTTTTTGAGATAAAAATATGGTCCTGGTAAGATGTGTTGTTGTGACTTGTAATAACACCGAGAAGAATAGCGACTGTAAATTTTACCAATTTCCAAGACCATGGTGGAAACGAGACCAAAGAAATAAGTGGATATTTGCCGTAAACGAAACCCCGTTTTAGTCACGAGTAGGCTCATTTCTCACTGAAAACAACAATTTTAATATTATTGGCAATAATGTTACTGACTACCATTGTCCAAAATTGTGTAATGTAGTAAAATAACACAAGATTTCATTAATATTTTTCACAATATGTACTTACTTCTTGTTTGACAGCGGTGACAATATTGTCCATAATGGCCGCCTGTCACGTGGCGCTGTCGTCGCGCTCGGTCCCATTGTCGTGGGCTCCTAGACTATTAACGCGCCGTGTGCAGAAGTCTACATCAACTTATAAGCTAGACTGTTTACGTCGTTATTTCTAGGAAAATCTTCTATGACAAATGCAGAAATAGGTAGTAAAATTACTTGATGCACTTTCTACCCGACTGTCGAAGGAGGGTAATGTGTTATCAGCCTATATATTATGTTTGTTCCTATGTTTTTTTTTATGGCATAGAGATGACAAACGAGCACACAGGCCACCTGATGGTAAGTGGAAACTGTGACCCATAGACATTCGCATTCACAAGACTGCAGAGCAATCCTAAGACTGCAAATCTGCCGTCCTAAGCAAAAACGCAGTAACTAAGATAAACCTCCTGTAGTAATATCAACCTTATTATTAACAGCATAGAATTGAATCTGCTTTGGTGATTGAATTTGAGATACTGCTTATTGGGTTGGGAGGGCAGAAATGCGTTGCCAACCCTGAGGACTAAGATGGAATGCCTCTATGCTAGTCATTTCACCGGCTGTCTTATCCCCAAACCGGAACACAACAATGCGAACACTGCTGTTTGGCGGTAGGTTAATGGATAAGACGGTGGTAGCGATCCGGACGGACCCTGCACAAGGTCCTACCACCCGCTTTTGATGATTTTTATATATTTACTAGCGACCCGCCCTCGCTTTGCTTCGGTTTATGTGACTATGATAGCCTATAGCCTTCCTCGATAAATGGGCTATCTAACACTGAAAGAATTTTTCAAATCGGACCAGTAGTTCCTGAGATAGCGCGTTCAAGCAAACAAACAAACTCGTCAGCTTTATAATATTAGTATAGATTCTCGTGTCACAGTGTCTGTAACAAAACGACGATACTTATGTTATGACGTTTTGTGTGTATATTCAGTCGGTCTGAGAATAGGACGTAATAGTAGATTGTTCAACAAGGGACTAAAACAAGCCATAATGACACGAGATGTTTAGCCACCCAAGCGGAGCGCGGGTGGCTATAGTTCGAGTCTCATTATGGTTGTTTAGTCTCGCGTTAAACACTCTACTTTTCACTTTGAATGCGAAGAAAAAAACAACGTTCTACATATACAAATTTACAATATTGATTATAACAAAGTTTCTTGCATATTTAGCCAACAGATTCAAACTTGAAAACTATTTTATAACTAATTGGACCATGCATATTAAATTAATTATCCTTAATATAATTAAATAGATTCATGTTGGTAATCATTAATCGTGCTTAATGAAATTAAATCGTTATTTTTTTATATTTTTGCATAGTCGTCATTTTGAGGTTATTTCCACGCTCAAAAAATGGTCCATACACAATCACTGAAAATTGCGAAAATCCTCCATTCACAAACTCATTGATTGGCTGTTTTGGAGTTTCCAAAATAAATTAAAAAATATTACTTTAGTCCCTAGAGAGAGAAGAGTTTTAGCCCCGATGTGCAGAGACTAAAGTAACATTTTAAGAGCATGAGAAGTGAAAACTATATTTCATAAGGTTTGTATAAAAAAATAAAACCTCGGGCGACGCCGGGCGCGGACAGCTAGTAGAACATAGAAATAAAATTATTTTTGGGTACAAATAACTATTGCTTTTTTTTAATTAAGTACATTATTTATTAACATGTCAATCAATTCTTAGATATGGCCTACCGTAACCACTTACAAGATCACATACAAAACCTATTGGCAACCCACGAAAATTGTACTGTTAACGACTTTTGTCAAAACATCGTATATTCTATAAAGGAAAGTCTAAAAAATGTAAAAGGAAATTCCAAACCAAAAATATTATCTGAAAAAGCTCTACAACTCATTAATAAAAGAAGCACACTACAAAACAAATATAAATTGTCTAAGTCAGACAAAGATGATTTGAAGCGACTGTACAAAGAAACAAACAAAGAAATTAAAAAATGCTATGAACTTCACAGAATCAATACTCTGAAAAGACATCTGAAAAACTCGAGAAGCGCTAAGAAGGCATTTAACGAGCTTGATAGATCCAAGAAATGGATACCTTCTCTCCAACCTGGCTCTAACAAAAGTAAGTCGCGCACAGAAATTATTAATATAGCTACAGAGTTTTACACTAAACTCTATAGCAAACCAAACACTATACAAGAAATAAATCCACCTATTCAAATAAATATCATACAATCTCCTATTGAAAAGTTTAGTGAACCTGAAATCCTAAGACAAATATCAAAATTAAAATTAGAAAAAAGCTCAGGAGCCGATGGCATCGCAAATGAATACATTAAGCATGCCAAGACGCTCCTTTTGTCGCCACTTACTCTTTTATTCAATAAAATCCTTGAAGAAGAGCATGTTCCTCAAAACTGGACTGAATCTGAAATCATATTACTGTACAAAAAGGGAAACCCAGCTGACATAGGAAATTACCGCCCAATAAGTCTCATGCCATGCCTCTATAAGCTGTTTGCATCCTGTCTGCTGCATAGAATATCGCCGGTCATTGACGCCCATCAACCTTGTGAACAAGCAGGCTTTAGGAAAGGCTTTAGCACAACAGATCATATCCACACAGTCGAACAAATTATACAGAAATACCAAGAATTTCGCAAGCCACTCTATATAACATTTATAGATTATAAAAAAGCTTTTGACAGTATTTCACACAACAGCATCTGGAATTCACTAATAAAACAGGAAATAAATGTTAAATATATCAACATTTTAAAAGATATTTACTCCAATAGCAAAAGTAGAGTAAGACTGGATAGAATGGGTACAAGTATAAACATATGCCGCGGGGTAAGGCAAGGCGAATTGTTCATCGCAGTTCTACAAAATATAATGAAAGACCTACCATGGTCTAAACAAGGCATTTACGTGAACGGGAATTACTTGAGTAACCTTAGGTTTGCGGACGACTTAATTTTGTTGTCGGAATATCCTGTAAAACTTAATACAATGATAAATGAACTTGACTTAGAGAGTAAAAAAGCAGGATTAGAAATGAACCTCGACAAAACAAAAGTCATGACGAATGACAAGCAGACACCTATTCTAGTGAATAACACCCCACTTGAATATGTACAGGATTACGTCTATCTAGGAAAAAACATTTCATTCAAATCTGAAAGAAATTTAGAAGAAGTAAACAGACGGACAGCAATTACCTGGAAAAAATTTTGGGCACAGAAGGAAATACTCAAGTCGCAATTACCCATGAAAACAAAGAAAATAATCATGGATTCGGCCATACTACCATGCCTTACCTATGGTTGTCAGACTTGGACTTTTGACCAAAATACTAGGACAAAAATCCAAACCACTCAAAGAGCGATGGAAAGAAGCTGCCTGGGCATCAAACTTAAAGATAAAATAAAAAACACCCAAATACGAAAGAAGACGAAAGTAACTGATGCTCTACGCTTTTCACAGAGCTTAAAATGGAAATGGGCCGGTCATATTGCAAGGTATACCGATGATAGATGGACACTAAGGACAACAAAGTGGGATGGACCAGATGGGTCCAGAGGTAGAGGCCGGCCAAATAATAGGTGGCAAGATGAAGTTGTTTCAGTCGCCGGCTCGAGTTGGACAAATACTGCAAAAAATAGAGAAAAATGGGATACTTTGGAGGAGGCTTTTACCCGAAGGGGGTCCATGCAGTAATTAACAATGAATAATTTAATAAACACGTTTTTAATTTTAAATATTTTTACTTTTAAATTTTTGTATGGAATAAATAAAGCTTTTATTATTATTATTATTAATATAATTAAATAGATTCATGTTGGTAATCATTAATCGTGCTTAATGAAATTAAATCGTTATTTTTTTATATTTTTGCATAGTCGTCATTTTGAGGTTATTTCCACGCTCAAAAAATGGTCCATACACAATCACTGAAAATTGCGAAAATCCTCCATTCACAAACTCATTGATTGGCTGTTTTGGAGTTTCCAAAATAAATTAAAAAATATTACTTTAGTCCCTAGAGAGAGAAGAGTTTTAGCCCCGATGTGCAGAGACTAAAGTAACATTTTAAGAGCATGAGAAGTGAAAACTATATTTCATAAGGTTTGTATAAAAAAATAAAACCTCGGGCGACGCCGGGCGCGGACAGCTAGTAGAACATAGGGTTGTACGTTATTTTACAGACTGAAGTTGTTTAGAATTTCATTTCATAGAAATTTTTTCTCGTATTATCATTTCATAGAATAATCAATATGTAGAATAATTACTTTGAAGACTTTTAAATCATCGTTTTTTATTTTAAATAAAATTCAATGTTTCTTTTTTCATATCATAGAATAGCAAATTAAATATTCTTTGTTCTCATATTATTTATTTAAAATATAACTTAATAACAATAAAATCAACTTATAGAGTAGGGTGCAGTTTGTGAAGGTGTGTGAAATGAAACGTTTGAAAAAAAGCATACGATTTTAATTTGCAGTCAAATGGTATCGCATAGCTTATTCAAGAGATATAAAAAAAATAACCTCGAAGGCTAAGGCGGGAGCTTGCTTCGCTTCGCTCCCGCCATAGCCTTCTAACCTAACCTATTCAAGTCGGTTCTGCCCAGAGAGGTCTTGCTCGCTCGCTTCGCTCGCTCGCTCACTCATATTTATATCATAATATAGTATTTATCTTATAACCCAACCTTCTAAAAAATGCACTGACCAAACAATATTCGTTGAAAAATAATTATATTGTTTGATAAGTATGTGTAATGAAAAAATAAAATTACAAAATTCATTGAATTGATTTTCTGTCGAATTTGTTTCTTTCAAGTAAATAGTTAAAAAAAAAAAATATACGAAGCAAAAATACAAGGACCAAATAGTATATGAAACATTTTCTGTGAAACAAAATTCTGTAATTTTTCAGTCTGTAAAACAAGGGGACACCAGAACATAGAAATAAAATGATTTTTGGGTACAAATAACTATTGCTTTTTTTTAATTAAGTACATTATTTATTAACATGTCAATCAATTCTTAGATATGGCGGTCGTTAGAAAATTTGAACTCGAAAAGTGGAGTTTACGTGTTGCCTCTAGAATTTGCTATCACGCCTGAACGGCTGAACGGATTCGAATGAAATTTGGCACAAAGATAGATTATAGTCCGAAATAGCACATAGACTTATTATTGTATTATTTTTATCTCAAAAAACTTTCAGTTCCCATGGGAATAGCAATAACGGACGAAGTCGCGCTCCAAAGCTAGTTTGGGTTAATCGCATCGAATCTCTATTTTGCGTAATATTTTACTTAAATTAAGGCGTTTTATAATTATTATACGGTGAAGTGCTCAGCAAACTTGCGTCAACGAATTTATGTTAATTCAACAGCGAAGCAAAACATGGCGGACTAATATTAACTAAGTAAACTTTTACAAGCTTTTACATATCAAAGTGACGCAAATTTACACATAAACCTGGTTAAGTGTGAGTCGGAATATGCTGTGGGTTTCGTCTGTAAAAAAATATACAGTGTGTTACCGGCATGCGGGCATTTATTAAAACTGCCGATAATACGTTGCTTTAGCAATTGTTTGCAAGTACTATCAATTAAAAAAATATTAAAATAACTTCACAATTAGTTTTCTTAGATACTGTCCATTTTTAATGTAGTGCATGTGCTGCGTGTTCATCGTTATCAGTATCGCTGTTGCTTGGAACAAGGCATGTCGTGGTACGGGGGCAGACCATAATATTCAAAGTAGCCGTCGACTGTCATTTACACTTGTCAAATTGCCGTGCTTTACATTGCTGGCAATTAACATTTTGCTAGAAAGTTATCAAAGCCTGAAAAGTTGTTTATTAATTAAATTAATGTCATAGTTACGTTACAAATATACGTTATTTTAACCTACTTTAAAAAAAGCCAGGGTGCTGGTAACACACTGTATAGAACTAGCGGTTGCAAAAAAATAAAACATAGCCTATTTTCATCAGGGTAGTGATTCTCTGAACAACGACGGTCGGACGGACGGACGAGTGAATGTCCAAGCGGCGAGTTTAAGTAGTCCCGTCAGTGCGAACCAAACATATATGGTTTCTGCCGATGGATCGAACGTGTTTTGTTCGCTCTGACGGGACTACCTAAACTCGCCGCTGCGATTTCGCTCGGTCGTCTTTCCGTTGTTTTTGAGAGAATAACCCAGCTCTTGGCGTCTATATTTCCGAACCAATTCGACTTGTGCCCGGTTTCTGAGGTACTTTTATCGGTGGTTTATCTGTCCATTATAGCTATTGGTCCGTTGACTTTGACAACTGCGTTTCCGAACACCGACTCAAAAGATAAACTCTGTTTAAGCTTGGTTTAACTTAACTGACCAAAGTGTGCCGTTTATCGGCTCCATAACTATTTGACCTTTTTTTTATTAGGTACTTAGCATTGTTTTAGGTTAAGTATGAATACATTTTTTTTTAAATGAGCACAATTGATTTTTATTTCTATGTGTAGGATAATATTTTGTTTAGTTTTATCATACATAATTATTTATAATTGGAATTGCATTATGAATACAAGCAGTTCATCAGAGTCTGATTTGGAAGTATTGCAGTTCCCGGATTCCATCAAATCCATATTAATTATAATAGTAATAATATGTATTATTACAATTACAAAGACTAGACTAATAACAATCGTTTGTTTACGTACGTAGGTACAATTGAAGTTTGAAGTTTTCGTTTAAGAAGTGTCAACCACAGATTATGTGAGGTAATTTTTGTTCATACAGCCATATTAATTATGGAGTGGTTAAGTTTCTTTAAGTTAAAATTTTACAATAATAAACCGGCATTAATGTTGAATTAAGGCGTTAGAGCAGTTCTACGTATAACAATCTATTAAGATCCATCTAGCGGCAGCGAAAGGAACTATTTATCTGTCAATAGTTATCGAACTGTTCGTAGAGCACTCAGAAACGCACAAAAAGTTAAACGACGTTTAACCTAAACATAACTTTAACGGATCAATAGCTATTAAAGGTTTAACTGGTGACTTCAGAAACCGGGCATTGGACGCCTTCAAAAAACGGGCCTACTCTTTTCTCAAAGGCCAGCAGCCTGCGATTCCTCTGGCGTCACGGGTGTTTTTATCGCGATGATCACTTACCATCAGGTGACTCGTTTGGTCATCTGCCTCCTTTTTCACATTAAAAAAGAGATACAAAAGAAAACCTTTCTTGTATGGGAATCCCTGTCGTTATCCTGTGCCTCGAGCGCAAGTTTCTGTTCACGTGGCAAACTGTCTCGAACGCGAAAGTGAGACATTTTATGCTTTTTCGCAACGGAACCCTAAAAATGAGCAAATACTATGTAATACTTAATTAAACATTCGTATTATTTTAAAATGATCAAAGGACGGTTCAAACTTCCAAGGCGATAGAAGTGGTCAGAGGCCGCATAGGGTAAAGTCACCATTAGTCAGCCAGTGACCAGTAGTCGACGTTATTATGAGTACGAAGACTGGGAAATAGGTATTTCGTACTCTTCCCACTCATACAAAGTATAGGCAGAGGCCGCAGGTCTCTGGCTGCCTACTGGTGACTTTACCCTATGCTGCCAGGCCCATATTAGATTAAAAGTGGATAGCTTTATGTGATTGAAATATAGTTAACACGCGAGTTGATTGCAGAGTAAAGAATAATTATTGTTTACTTTAAAATTACTACGTAAGTATAATAAAAAATTGGTATACCAGATTCAAAAAGTTATATGTGCTCAAATTTTTGAATTAAATACGTTAACGGAAAAACCGTGGCCACCTTTTCCCGTTAAGCTGACTACTGAAAGGGTAATTGTTACTAAAGTTTGTTACGTATCCCATGAATTGTGTTTTTACTTGCGCTACAAAAACGTGTCGTCTGATTGCAAGGAAATTCTTTAGTTAATTAGAAAACACAATAATAGTAATGAGGGCGCCACTGGACGCTCGGCGTTTCCTCGGCGCAGCCTTAACGCTCGTGACCGTATTTAATCAGCTTTAATTGGAGCTGTGAAAAAAGTCATTAATATTCCCTAGCACTAGCCTAGTTGTTATTTATTTACGTCTGTTGATGTCACTGACCCCTTCCTCTGACGTAAGGCAATGTGCGTATTTCGTTTAACTAATTCATTGGTCACAAAGTATTACTTGCTCACAAACAGTATTTTAATTGGTCATAGTTATATAATAGTACCTACATTGCTGCAAAGGCCGTGATGTAAGGGATTTAAGGACGAGTTTGGGATAGAACGAGTCCTTCAATCCCTGTTCCGGCCGAGGATTGTATAGTGCTTTTCTCAGGCAATGTGACGAAATATTAAAAGTACATTAATGCAATCTAACGATGGCAATCTTACAATGGCAATTTCAAAACTGCAATCTTACGATCGCAATCTCGAGAATGCAATCTTACGATGGCAATCTCAAGACTGCAATCTTACGATGGCTATCTTAAGACCGCAGTCTTACGATGGCTATCTTAAGACCGCAATCTTACGATTGCCATCTCAAGACAGTTATCGTATATGATGGCAACGAGTCCAGCAAAACCTGTTCCGGGCGAGAATTTTATAGTGCTTTTATCATGCAATGTGTGGAAATATTAAAATTAAAATAACTACCATGTAATCGAAAAAAGCAAATTTAAAAAGTTATAGCAGCGGCCTTAAATGTTTTTCCTTAGGGTTTTCATACAGTCATTACTTCTTGGCTTAGGCTATGAAGTGATGCAGGGAGCCACAAACAAGAAACTTTATGTCTTCAATTCGTGACATTAACGCATACATTTCCGAGCATGTTTGAGAGAATAATATTTTTGCTTCAGCCATGGTGGACGCTGCATCAGATCGCGACATAGCCCAGAAGCAGGGAGGAGACATTACCTTCATGGACATGGTGGACGAGGTGGAGTCCCGAGGGGAGTCACAGATCCAGAAGTTCTTCGCTGGCTCCACGGTGCTCCTGACGGGAGGGACTGGGTTCCTCGGGAAACTCTTGGTGGAGAAGCTATTGAGGTTAGTCTTCAGATTATGTCCAATCTATTAGAACGGCCGTATTGAGGCACTAATGGTGACCACAGACTGCCAATGACTATAACAAGTATACAGTAAAACACAACCGATATAGTTTACCGATGTACCTGCGCAGATGAAATTTTTCCAACCAATCAGCGTAGCGTGGTTATATTCTGTGCTGTTATTGGTTATTAGTGACGCCATGTTGACGCGCGCGTGTCATTCAGTCAGCCGTCAAACGTGCGTGAGTGAGATGGAAAAAATAGATGCAATTTAATTTGCACCTTATAACTATTGCGTACAAGTGTCTGATCGTGGGTTTTAGTCGTACTTTCGGAAATCATCGGAATCGTTCGTGTCTGCGCGAACAAAGATTCACGACACGCCATATCGGTTGTGTTCAAAAAACAACAAAAACAACAGTATAACCTAAATTTATATTAAAACTTATTTCGTTCTGTCTTAGATGATTTATAGTAGGTATAAACACTTTAGTCGCCTGTATCTCAGAAACGAATTAAGTCTACTTAGTCGTGATAGTCCTTTTAAATTCTTTATATGCGCTTTCATTCAAAAACTATATTTTATTTTACCACTGTATTGGCGTGACTAATATGTATATTCATGCCAAACTACAGCTTTCTAGTACGAACTAATCTCCACTCTAATGCTCGTCTCGAGATGTGTCAAGAATGACAGTGTTCTATGGTTTGACGTTTAGTTTGACGTATCTTGTGACGCGCATCTCAGCCAAGATGACTTTATTAATACGGGCCTAAGAGTCTCTGACGGACGGACGGACATGGCGAAACTGTAAGGGTTACTTTGACTGCGGAATTCTAAAAAAGTCCATGAACATCTATGATTTTAATCGGTCAACCTTTTGACCTACATTGTCTTACGTCGATCCACAGACAATAAATCAATGGCTAATGTTATTCCCCAAATGTCGATGTTGCGCAAGAGGCCGCACGCATGCGCGGGCTTCATTCTAATTACGTTTCTTCATTAGACGCGTACGGCACAAGGTCTGAGTGGAGGACTTAAGGCGACGTCTAGGCTAGATGGATACTAGATTGTTACCTGACTGTCGAAGGAGGACGGTAATGTTTTGGACCTCTTTGTAGGGTTCACATAAATATGGAAGAAAAAATGTCATATTTTTACAACAATGACAATGTGACACATGAACTATCCGACATATGGACATTCCGACCAGGGGGCATTATAACATTTATAACCTTCGAACTTTTTGACAATGGACAATGTGACACCTGGACTCTCTGACCCTTGGGCATATAATGCCCCAGAAGGACTTGCATTGTATTGTATGTATGTACCTATAAGTATGTATGTAAGGGTCAAATCTTGCAAGTTAAATTTGATCCACTTCCCGGTTTTCGATGAAGCTGAAAGCATACTACACCTTTAGTTCTGATGACAATACAATAATATAGTACCATCGAGCTGGTCTGATGATGTAGACTCAGGGTGGCCATAGGAACTCGTAAATTACACATCACAAACCCGCCGTGTTAGGGCTTGTTAGAATCGTCTTGACGATTTGATGACGATTTTGCAAATAAATATATACCTAGTCTGCAACAAAAGCTGATGAATATGATTTTTTTTTTACGGAATCTTTTTGCAGGCTACGCTTACGCCCTAACTCTTTCAATTAAAAAAAAAAATTCACTTTTGAACATTCTTTTGAACAAATTTGTGACGGTAATCAAAAAACCCATTATACAATTTAACGGTTGAGATGTTATCGGTTAGGACACAAAATGAAAATTGAAGGTACCCGTTTTAAGAAATCCTTAACTTCTTTCCTTCTTATTCATAAACACGCAATAACTAAAGTGTGCTTGAAATATGCTCTGTCATAGACATTCCAGTTTAACAGAAAAGGACAAAGAGTTCCTAGATATAGTGGCATTCCATCTTAGTCCTCAGGGTTGGCAACGCATTTGCAGTCTTAGGATTGCATTGCAGTCTTGTGAATGCGAATGTCTATGTGTCACAGTTTCCACTTACCATCAGGTGGCCTGTGTGTTCGTTTGTCTTCTCTATGCCATAAAAAAAAAACTGTAGTATAGTATAAAACAAAGTCGCTTCCCGTCTGTCCCTCTGTACGCTTAGATCTTTCAAACTACGCAACAGATTTTAATGCGGTTTTCATTAATAGATAAAGTGATTCAAGAGGAAGGTGTTAATGTATAATAAATTCTGCTTTATGTACGGGTGTTACAGAAAACTGGCAAACCGAAGCGAAGCGCGGGCGGGTCGCTAGTCACTACATAGTATAAAACAAAGTCGCTTCCCGCTGTCTGTCCCTATGTATGCTTAGATCTTTAAAACTACGCAACGGATTTTGATGCGGATTTTTTTAGTAGATAGAGTGATTCAAGAGGAAGGTTTTTATGTATAATAAATTTTGTTTTATGTACGTGTGTTATAGAAAAATCAAATAAACCGAAGCGAAGCGAGGGCGGGTCGCTAGTATAGTATAAAACAAAGTCGCTTCCCGTCTGTCCCTCTGTATGTACGCTTAGATCTTTCAAACTACGCAACAGATTTTAATGCGGTTTTCATCAATAGATAAAGTGATTCAAGAGGAAGGTGTTTATGTATAATAAATTCTGCTTTATGTACGGGTGTTACAGAAATCTGTCATAAACCGAAGCGAAGCGAGAACAGGTCGCTAGTAAGAAATGAAATAACTAAAAGAAAAGCAAGTTTTAAAAATCCGACTGCATTTTTTGATATTATTATTAAACATTAAACCCGTTCATTACTATATTCGTAGGTATATATTTAAGATGGCCACACTAAGGGTCGTATTAATAAACTAATCTCAACTCTAATGCTCGTCTCGAGATGCGTCAAAAATGACAGTGTTCTATGGTTTGACGTTTACTTTGACGTAGCTGTGACGCGCATCTCAGCCAAGATGAGTTTATTAATACGGGCCTAAGACCTTTTAAAATGATAGATACCTTTATTGTCATAATTTTATTGCCATTGTTGTTATTCAAACATATATCTTATGTCACCAGGGATGGTGAAATAATTCTAACGATACCACAGATTGAATTCAGCTCAGGCGTTTAGAAGTTATGGTGGAATAAAGAATCGTACATACATACATACATGAACCCTGAAAACATTACACCCCTTTTTTGGGCAGTCGTGTAAAAAGGGTATGTCTTCTGAAGATAAAGTAGTAGATAAAGGGAAATAGTAGTTAACGCGTCTCTGCGTGATGCCAATTACGCAGAGACGCGTACAATACTTTATCTACACACATATTATAAGTACTCTAAGATAGGTTCAGAAGCCGGAAGGCAAATGACCAGCATTACCTGTGGTAGTAGGCGACAGCGATGACAGCTGTAACGTAATTTCATTACGTTATCGAATATTGTAAGGTAATGAGATCCAAATTTGGAACATCTTCCAAAATTAACAGCTGTCATCGCTGTCACCTACTACCACAGGTAATGCTGGTCATTGCCTACGGGTTTTGAACGCATAATAGAGGATTTATGGTAAATGTGTAGATAAAGGGTTTAATTCTATTAATCTACTTTGATTATATACCCTTTTTAAAAGCTTTTATTTAACTTGCAATGTATGTATGTTAGGGTCAAATTTTGCAAGTTAAATTTGACACACTTCCCGGTTTCCGATGAAGCTGAAAATTTGCATACGCCTTATAGACCAGGGTAGAAGCCTTTAAAAATAATAAAAAGTGAAAAAAAATAATAGTAGGATGAAACCCATTGGAAAAGGAGGGAAATATTATAAAAATGAAAGGAAAAATAATTTACGGGCGATCTGAGGTCGGGAAGGGGATGGGGGTGAGTTTTTAAGGGTAAAAAACGGTTTTTCTCGATTTTCGGCAAAACTAAAAGTCCTATCGAAAAAAGTCAAATGGCAAAGTTGTAGGTAATAAAAAGATCTAAAACTTTTTCTATTTACACTTTTTTCACATAACCTCAAAATTTATGTGAAAAATCCAAAAAACCAAGTTTTTGGTTTTTTATTTTTATCTTTTACAAAAATTTTTTTTTTTATCGAAATTTGGCGAAAACTTACCTTTTTATGTCCCAAATACGCTGTAATTTATTTGATTAAAAATATTTATTTTTCACCTTATTTTGAATAAATTTCAAAAAAACACCCTAATTTTCAATCGAAAATTCACCCGTCAAAATATCAGCTTTTTTCAAAAAGTTGGTATGGTTTCTGTTCGTTGAAATCTCTACTTTCCGATGGTGAAAAAAAATATATATGTTACTACAGTAAATCTTCTCAGAAAATGCAAAAAATCAAAAAAAACTTGAATTCGAATTTTTTTTTTTAATTATTATAAATAATTTTGAGCTGTTTATTAAAATTTACACTTTAATTACTCGAAAAACGTTAGATTACATGTGACATTGATAACAAAAAATTGCAAATAAAAATATACTACTATAATTAACAAACAAATAAGTTAATAAAATTAATATTTAATAAGACATCTACAATATTTGGAGAAAGTTGTCGAATCTTCTTTAAATTATATGCGTAGATGCCTATTTATAACTATTTTAAGATAAATTATATATACCTGAGTAGATATACCTGAGTGACCTACGAAAAATTGTAGCCCATCAAAAGGTATTTCGTGGAGAAGTGGGGAAGGGGCGAGGCGGGTCTGGGTCGTACTACATACATACCTACTATTATATACTATATATTTCGTAGCAGCTGTTACAACCGTTAGCCTAACCAGTATTCGATATATTTTTAATAACAAACTTTTGGCCGATTTCCATATATATTTTATACATTTTTAATAGATTTATAATAATAATATATTTTTTATACATTTTGACATTTATTTCTTTAATATTTTTTTTTTCATGGGAGTTTATTCACGATAAAATAGTGAAGGCATTATTAATTCGATTTTGTCTTTTCAGATTATCAGTATGGATGATTGCATTTTCTGAGAAGATTTACTGTAGTAACATATATATTTTTTTTCACCATCGGAAAGTAGAGATTTCAACGAACAGAAACCATACCAACTTTTTGAAAAAAGCTGATATTTTGACGGGTGAATTTTCGATTGAAAATTAGGGTGTTTTTTCGATATTAATTCAAAATAAGGTGAAAAAATAAATATTTTTAATCAAATAAATTACAGCGTATTTGGGACATAAAAAGGTAAGTTTTCACCAAATTTCGTTAAAAAAAAAAAATTTGTAAAAGATAAAAATAAAAAACCAAAAACTTGGTTTTTTGGATTTTTCACATAAATTTTGAGGTTATGTGAAAAAAGTGTAAATACAAAAGTTTTAGATCTTTTTATTACCTACAACTTTGCCATTTGACTTTTTTCGATAGGACTTTTAGTTTTGCCGGAAATCGAGAAAAACCGTTTTTTACCCTTAAAAACTCACCCCCATCCCCTTCCCAACCTCAGATCGCCCGTAAATAATTTTTCCTTTTATTTTGATAATATTCCCCTCCTTTTCTAATGGGTTTCATCCTACTATTATTTTTTTTGGTTTTAAAAATTATCGACCCTGGTCTATTAAGTTCTGATGACAATACAATAATATAGTACTATCGAGCTGGTCTGATGATGGAGACTCAGGTTGTCCATAGGAACTCCTAAATTACACATGATAAACCCGTCGTGTTAGAGCTTGTTAAAGTCGTGTTGACATGTAGATGACGACTACATACATACATTAAATCACGCCTGTTTCCCAGAGGGGTAGGCAGAGACCACTTCTTTCCATTTGCTACGATCTTGACAAATTTCTTTCGCTTCTTCCACATTCATACATCCAGTCATGCACGCACGTCGGTTTCGGGTACTTAAGATTCGGCCCTTTTCCTGTATTTCTCCGATTTGACTCGAAAAAGTACGCCTGGGGCGGCCCCTTTCAACCCGTCCACTCACTTTCGATCTGTATATCTCTTTCGTCAATCTTCTTTCATCCATCCTTTCCAAATGACCGAACCATCGAAGCATGCCTTTTTCAATCTTAGTCACTACATCTTCTTTTATTCCACATTTCTCTCTGACTTTTTCATTCCTTACTCTATCAATCAGTTTCACACCACACATACTACGCAAAGAGCGCATTTCAACTGCATTTACACTTTTAATTTGAGCAGATGACGACTGTGCTAAAAAAGCACGGTCGGCAATAAAAGCTTGTCCCAAAATTATTATTTTTTGACATAAACTTATTTATTAGGAGTTAAGTAGACTTGTACGCTTTTTCAAAATTCAAAAAATTCAAAATTTAAATTTTTATTCAGTAGGTAAATAGGCGACATGAGGGCTCTTTTACACGTCGGTACCTAATATAGGATGAGTCTACCACCGCTTCGGACAAGACCATCATTGCGGAATCCAACAGAAGGTCATTTTTTCAATCATAAAAACATAGTCACACCTATAACCACATCTATAACCTAAATTTAAAAATGTGCAAAACCAAAGTACTGACATGGCTTCTAGGTCTATCGTATGTTGACACGGAAAATCTACTGACGATTGCAAGGTGACAAGTGATTGTATTATAATGTTTTGTAGATTAATTGTTTATTTTATTTTCTGCTAATTATTAATGTTTTGATGTAATTAATTAATTACTAATATAGGTAAGCGTTTATAAGCGTTTATTACTGTTTAAAGGTATATTGTAATTAGATTTAGATTTTAGGCTCAATTAATGTCTAAAACACAGGTTGCAATTTTTTTTTTGTCACCTAGCTTAGACATCATGTAATTTTTATTTCCTAGACCTAAGATCATTGACTGTTTTGCTTTTATACTATATATTGTTGTTCTTTTAATTTGAAATAAATGATTATTATTATTATTATTTATAGTACTTAAAACTAAGTTACATTTAAGTAAAGTAAGTTACATTATGTAATAAAGTAATAAAAAATAAATTCTTAAAACTACCAAAAATATTTTTTTACAAATGTAAGGTCAATAAACCTTAAACTTGATAAAAAAAAACTATGAGAACAACACGACGAGGTCTCTACGTCAAAAGCCATAACTAAAAACAAGTCCTTGCAAACGTGAACAGACCGGACCCCACAAACAGCACCCGTTCACGAGTATGACGCGTATCTTAACCATCGCCTCTCTCAACCATATGTTGTTTTCACTTGGACCCTAGTATCAACAACCTACTAAACTACACACTCCGCTGCTCGTTAAAAATAACCGCTATTTCTGGCATGCTTGGCTGAATTTTACCGACTGATATTCGGCTTGAGAGCCTCGCCCCTCGCTTTAAGCAGCGACCACACCAATGCTTAAAAAACGGTGACGGTACGAAATCGCAGTGACGCGTCGTATTAGCACCGTTTTTGATGCACGCTCCCCACACCGCTGCTTAACGTTGCGTGTATCACGGTACAGTCACGAGATTTAATTTGGTACCCACCTTAGGTCCAAAGTCAATCTGACATTCTACAACAATAAGGTAGAATTTCCTAAAAGTTACAAACGACTTGACATCTCTAATGACATTGACGACTTCAAGCATATTTTTCTTGAAATGGGTCCCAAATTAACGCTCGTGACCGTACGTCAAAATTGACGCCATGTTATTACTATGTATGACACATTCTTTTGTTTACGCACCGTCTGCGAATTTTGAGCACCGGTGTGGAGAGCATGCGTCAAGAACGGTGCTAATACGACGCGTCACTGCGATTTCGTACCGTCACCGTTTTTAGGGTTCCGTAGCCGAATGGCAAAAAACGGAACCCTTATGGATTCGTCATGTCTGTCCGTCCGTCCGTCTGTCCGTCCGTATGTGACAGCCACTTTTTTCCGTAACTATAAGAGCTATACTGTGGAAACTTTGTAAGTAGATGTATTCGGTGAACCGCTTTAAGATTTTCATACAAAAATAGAAAAAAAACAATACATTTTTGGGGTTCCCCATACTTAGAACTGAAACTCAAATATTTTTTTTTCATCAAACCCATACGTGTGGGGTATCTTTGGATAGGTCTTCAAAAATGATATTGAGTTTTTTAATAAAAAAAAATTCTGAACTGAATAATTTGCGCGAGAGACGCTTCCAAAGTGGAAAAATGTGTGTCCCCCCCCCCCCGTAACTTCTAAAATAAGGGAATGATAAATGTAAAAATAATATATGATGTACATTACCATGCAAACTTCCACCGAAAATTGGTTTGAACGAGATCTAATAATTAGTTTTTTTTTAATACGTTATAAATCGTAAACCGCATTTTACCTTTCATTCAATCCACTCCAATATAATAAAGAATAAAGAAATACATTTATTTAGATGTATAGTGGTACGGAACGCACTAGGCCGCTTTTTTAAGCATTGGTGTGGTCGCTGCTTTATACTGAAACCAAACTAAGACGCGATGGCCTAGTTGTTAGTGACCTTAGCCTCGAAGCTAGTGGTCCCGGGCTCGATTTCCGCTATGGGCAAATATTTGTGTGTCGAGTTGTAATATTTGTTTATGTTATGGGTGTTTTTTTATGTATTTAAGTATACAGTGTGTTACCGGCACGCGGGCATTTATTAAAACTGCCGATAATATGTTGCTTTAGCAATTGTTTGCAAGTATTACCAATTAAAAAATATAAAAATAACTTCACAATGAATTTTCTTAGATACTGACCATTTTTAATGTAGTGCATGTGCTGCGTGTTCATCGTTATCAGTATTGCTGTTGCTTGGTACAAGCCATGTCGTGGTACGGGGGGATCATAATAATTAATAATCATAGTATCCGTCGACTGTCATTTACACTTGTCAAATTGCTGTGCTTTACATTGCTGGCAATTAAAATTTTGTTAGAAAGTTAACAAAGCCTGAAAAGTTGTTTATTAATTAAATTAATGTCATAGTTACGTTACAGATGTACGTTATTTTAACCTACTTTAAAAAAAGCCAGGGTGCTGGTAACACACTGTATAATTTCTTTATAAGTATTTTTATCGTTGTCTAGTATACGTAGTACAGTCATGGGATTTAATTTGGCACCCACCTGAGGTCCAAATTCTGACATTCTATAACAATACGATTGAGTTTCCTAAATGTTTCAAATGACTTGACATCTCTAATGACATTGACGACATTGACAACACACATTGATTGATTGACATTTATTGGCATATTTTTCTTGAATTGGGTCTAAAATTCTGAAGGCAAGGCTTGTAGCCTTGTTGTTTTTCTTCACGGTTGGTACTAGCTATAATCATACCAAATTTGATGCTAATACGATTTACCGTTTTTACGAAACAAAAAAGTTGAAAAGAAAACGTTCTGAAAACGGCTTTATTAATTTACTCTTTTTTTTGTCAATCTGCCGTATTAACACAAATTCTGACTGAGGCATATTCGAGTACTGGGGTGTTATTTTCTCAAAAACAACGGACGGTCGGACGTACGAGCGGCGAGTGAGTAGTCCCGTCAGAGCGAACGAAACACATTTTAGCGAGTGCATTTTCAATTAAACAGGCTTATACGTTCGATCCATCGACAGAAACCATGCTGCTAAATTGAAAATGCACGCGCTATAACATGTTTTGTTCGCACTGACGGGACTACTTAAACTCGCCGCTTGGACATTCACTCGTTCGTCTGTCCGACCGTCGTTGTTGAGAGAATATAAATAAATAAATAAACTAGGTCTTTATTACAATACAATCGTATCTACAATTCAAATTTAAAAACTAAACTTATTTTAATTAAAATAAAACTAAGCTACTGAAAAATTAAAGATTAAAATAAAAATCACCACTACAAAAAGAATACCCCCTCTAGCAGGTCCGCGCGCGGCATAGTCCCTATAACACTGGCAAAATAAATAAATATAACGGCACAATCTCACACCAATTGACCTAGTCCCAAACTAAGCTCTAGGCTTGTACTATGGGTACTAGACAACGATACAAATACTTATATAGAGAAATATATACTTAAACACATTAGAAAACATGACTCAGGAACAAATATTCGCGCTCATCACACAAATGTCTGCCCTTACCGGGATTCGAACCCAGGACCGCTAGCTTCGTAGGCAGGGCCACTACCAACTAGGCCAGCGCGTCGTCAAAATCACTTCTCTGAACTCTAAAAACGTTTTATTCTTGGATATTACGATGTTTCACTTATCACCGTATCGATAATTGGTTCTAACCAGAAAATAAATAGAGGTAATGTCGTGGAAACACGTCCTTTAATTGAGTCAATAGATCAGAGGTCACCTATTTTAGTTTCGCTCGGAGTCCGTGTTGTACAATACTACAGAGGCCGGGAAGTAGGGGGTTGCCGGCCGAGTGATATAGACGGCCGATCGAAGCGAGGCCGGATAGTTACGAGGCTGGCAACCCCTTTTCACGGCGAGTTACGTATAGTGCTTTTTAGGGTTCCGTAGTCAAACTAGGAACCCTTATAGTTTCGCCATGTCCGTCCGTCCGTCCGTCCGTCCGTCCGTCCCCAGTCTAGCTCAGAGACTCATAGTACTAGAAAGCTGTAATTTGGCATGAATGTACATATTAGTCACGCCAACAAAGTGGTAAAATAAAATTTTGAAAAATATTTTTATTTAATGCACCTCCCCTACACGTAACGTGGGGATGTCTTTTTTTTTTCTTGCCTACCCCATAGTGTGGGGTGTCGTTGGATAGGTCTTTCAAAAATATTGCGGGTTTATGAAAACAATTTTTCGATTAAGGGATCCGTTTATGAAATATTAAGCTTTAAAGCGCTATTTTTTGTTAGAGTCAAGTGTCGTCCCCCCCCCCTACAGCCAAAACTACAAGTACTAAAAATCTGAAAAAAATCTTCAACGAAAGCGCATATAACGAATTTTAAAGGAAAACTATCACGGCTAAGTAGACATGATTAGTTCCTGAGATACAGGCGATTAACGGGTTTATACCTACTAAAAATCATCTAAGACAGCGCCAAATAACTTTAAATAGAAAATTGTTTCATACATGTTGATTTTTGAGATAGTTTTTTGTGTTTGTCGTTACGGCTTCGGAACCCTACACTGAGCATGGTCCGACATGCTCTTGCCCGGTTTTTTCAAACATAGGTACGCAATTAAATAAAAAAATACATACATACATACATACATAAGCTCACGCCTTTATTCCCAGAGTGGGGTAGGAGGAGCTACAGAACTACTAACAACTCTAAAAACTTGTTAATAATTCTGTAACCACATTTTGCACAATTAGGCTAAGATGTTTACCAGTGTATTAGTGACAGGTTGCAAGCCCATCGCCTAACAGTACTACACAGCCTTTATTCCCTTAGTCGTCTCTTACGACATCCACGGGAGGACATGGGGTGGCAGTTGGCACTATTATTACCCGGCAACCACGCGGAAAAACGTTCGGCCCATCGGCAGGAACCATGCTGCTAAATTAAAATGCACGCGCTACAATGTGTTTTTTTCGCACTGACGGGACTACTTAATCTCCCCGCTTGGACATCACTCGTTCTTTCGTTCACCTTTGCTTTTTGAGAGAATCACACCCCTGGGGTCGCGGCAACATGTTTTTTTCTTCCATACTTCTCTATTAGTCGTCATCTCGGTAGTCTGTCCCTTTCTAGCCATATCTATCACAGAGTCCATCCATTGTTTCTTTGGTCTTTCCCTACTCTTATTCTAAGCTTATTCTAAATCCTTTTCGGTTCACGCTGTGCGCCTGTGGAATCTATTGCCTCCTGAAATTAGGCAGACAGTCTGTAGATTCTTTTCAATCTCAACTAAAGAAGTTCTGGCTTGACTGGCTTCTTATTCAACTTTTTTTTTCTATCTCGTATTTTATCTATTGATATTTATAGAAATTACTTTTAGTGTTGTACTTATTTGGCTATTCGTTTTAAATTAATTATTTCTCAACCGCTCAAAGGTTAACTGGAAGAGATCCCTTAAAGGGATGTTCGCCTCTGTACATCCCTGTTATATTTTTGTCTATTTTATAATTGTTATCGCTTGTTTGTACAATAATGTGTTTGTATACATACTCTTATAGCCATCCACATAAGAGTGGTAAGCTAGTTTTCGAAAACCTTTACCGTTAAGAATCTTGTGTAAATAATTTGCAAGTGTAACGATAAGGTTATACGTATTGAGCAAATGTTGAATAAATATTCGCATAATAATTTTATTGCCTTGCTAGTGTCGTCATGTACTTGCAATGGTTATATTATTAGACAACGTCCAAACAACTTTCGTGTTTAATAATGTTTAGGATTGCACATATTGATGTTAACTTTGTCGCTGGTTCAAATCCGGCTCGAAGGACCATATGTTGCGGCCGAGCCTAGGGCCGCAACATATGGTCTACTTTAGTATTGTGTCAGATTTATCTCCTTTAAAAAAAAAGGTGATGTACGAATACCTAATTGGACGCTTCTACGTTTTTCAATTAAGCAGCCTTATACGTTCGATCCATCGGCAGAAACCATGCTGCTAAATTGAAAATGCACGCGGTAAAATGTGTTTTGTTCGCTCTGACGGGACTACTTAAACTCGCCTCTACGATTTCGCTCGTTCGTCCGCCCGTCCGTTGTTTTTGAAAGAATAACACCCCTGCACATGCATCGCCAACCCTGAGGACTAAGATGGAATGCCTCTATGCTAGTAATGACTAGATTGTTGCGTATTTACGCAATTTGCATAGTTGATTGTTATTGACGCGGTTAGTCTAATTGGTAGGGCTTGCCTACGAAGCTAGCGGTCCTGGGTTCAATTCTCGGTATGTGTGATGAGCAAATTTGCTTTTTAAGACTGCACCGTGCAAACACCGAGCGTCCAGTGGCGCCCTCATTACTATTATTGTGTTTACTAATTAACTAAAGAATTTCCTTGTAGCGCAAGTAAAAACACAATTTATGGGATACGTAACAAATTTTAATAACAATTACCCTTTGAGTAGTCAGCTTAACGGGAAAAGGTGGCCACTTTTTTCCGTTAAGTTTATAACTCGAAGGTGAATTGTTATTAAACTATATGATATACCCTATAAGTTGTGTTTTCATTTGTAGTACAAAAACACACCGTCCAATTTGAAGAAAATACTTTAGTTTATTAGAAAACACAATAATAGTAATCGTTTTAAACACTTGATGTTTTCTTTATATTTCACGACACATTGGCCTAGTTGTCAGTGAAGGACTCTGCTTACGAAGCTCGAGTTCGAATCCCGGTAAGGGCTGATATTTGTGCGATGAGCGCGAATATTTGGTCCTGAGTCTTGGATGTTTTCTATATACCTATTAAAGTATTTCTTATCTATTTAAGTAAGTATGTTTATCATTGTCTAAGGACCTTAAAAGCCTTGAAATAGAAGGTGACGAAACCGTGACTATACAAGCCTTCAAATTCAAATTCAAATTCAAATATTTTATTGCATGTCACATTAACATATATATTATTTAGGTGGTAGATAATGAGAGGTTTGCATGTGACGCCCTGCAAGGGCACAGCAACATAGGATAGAGAGCAGCTATACAACACAATACAACATATTAATATCTAATTATTATTATTTTCTAAAACTACTTATACTAATTGGGGTCGTGTCGGATTATAATTATTTGTATGAAGCACCAAAGAATTCTTTCAGATTATAAAAACATTTATTTATTAGAAATTGTTTTAAGGTTTTATTAAAGATCCTGGTATTTTCTATGCATTTAATTGAGTTTGGTAAGTGGTTATAAATTTTGATTAACATGTGATGGGGACTGGATGTGCCTTGGGTTGTTCATGTTTGACATAATCTCGTGATATGTATTTATTTTATTCGCTCATACCGGGAATCGTACCAGGGATCGCTAGATTTTTAATTTAAATCTGGTCAGATGGCGGGATGACTTGCGTAAGAGGGCCGGCAGCTACTGGATGCATTAAGCATTAGACCGGGCCCTGTGGTGGTTCCTTGGGAGAGGCCTTTGTCCAGCAGTGGACTGCAACGGGCCTGATGATGATGAATAAGAATCTTTGACCCCGAAACGTTAACAATTTATACGAAACTAAAGGTCTGAATATCCAGTTACTCTACAGAATATCACATTCGCAAAAGATCATACTAGCAAAACATCATATACGCATGACATCATACTAGTAAAACACGATATTCGCAAAACATGATATTTACAAATAGGTAGGTTTAGGTTATGTTAGATTTATATCAGGCCCAGAGGGCCAAACTACACAGAAATAGGAGCTCCGCAGTAGCGGAGCTCCGTCGACATTGTCTAATTCATGTCTTAATAACAGTTAAGTTTTGCAAATGTGATGTTATGCTACTATGATGATTTGCGAATGTCATATTATACGAATATATCATGTTTTACGAATATGATATCCTACGACGGATTGAAAATATCTCCGAAGTTAATAAGACTGTAGTAGTTTAGAACCCGTGGGAAAATCCAAAGCATTTATAAAAGTTTGTAAGTTAACGAAAGAGTTATAAACAAACAAACAGCAACTTTATATTCATCTAACGACCACGATCAGATTTGTATCACTTAGTTTGAATAACAAGTACTTAATTTAAATAATAGTAGTCAGCCGGACGCGCGCACTGAGGGTTCCGTGCCGCACAGTAGGTATTACTATATTTCGATTTTAATTCGATGTCAAATCGACTTTTTACCTTTTTTTAGTAAGTATTTGTTTTTTTTCTTCACGATTTGTATTTTAATCGTACCAAAGGGTAATTTTGTATTAAGAAAATTTACTTTTTTTTTTCAGTAGCCACGGATGATTTTTACATAGTTATTTAGAGGACCTCTAAATACACATAGATATGTATATAATTTATGGCGTTAAATAATAACGGAGCCGAGATATTAAAGATTTAAGTATTTAGTTTTTGATAAAAGTACGCCCAGGTATGAATATTTAAATATCTCGGCTCCGATGCACTTAAGAGTATTACATTACGTAACAAAACATGTTTATTTTGAATTATTCTATCATAATTTACTACTTTTACTAATGGCCACTCACCTTGACAATGTGTGACTTACAAATGACAACACTTACCCAAACCCTTTTGACGCTTGTATGTTTTACCCTTATTAAGATAGCTTCTTACATGGCGACTGGCTTTATTCTTATTTTTTTATATTAGTTAGTAAATCCGTCATAATAAATAACACATACCCGTATTCTGTAAACAAATCAACCCGCTATATATTACAATTCAAAAGATACGCCTGTTTAAAGTTAGTACGGACCGACAACGCAGGCATAGGTATTAACCCTAAAAAAGATAAAAGATAAAAGATATTTATTCAGTAAGTAGGCCGCACGGGCACTTTTACACGTCAATAATCTACCAGCGCTTCCCAAGAGGAGACACTGCTGAGAAGAAACGCCGCAAGAAACTCAGCACTCAGTCGTTTTTTAACCATATTTAATACGACAATGACACTACTCAGTCTAGCATTATATAAAGCTATAAATATTAAATTGAATATAATATCAAATATCATGCGTAGTTCAGCAGGAAAACATGTTAAAAATATTACAAGAGAGATAAAGGGAGAAAAAGGAAAAAAAAGAAAATAAAAAAACACAAGACAACAAAATGAAAGTTTGATATGTTTTCCTACATCAACGGTGTCCCCTAGACTCAAATATCTGCCCTTACCGGGATTTGTACCCAGGACCCTTAGCTTCGTAGGCAGGACCACTACCAACTAGGCCGGCGCGTCGTCAAATTGTTACTAATAGGTACTTAATGCCGCACTCAGAAACGTCAATTAAATTTAATCCTTGATTAAAGTCACATTCTTTATAGCTAGCAATAGAATAAGACAACACGTCATTAGACAAGCATTAAATTTAATTGACGTCTCTGTGTGTGGCTGTACTATTATAAATATCACTACATATATATTATTATATTATATTATGTAGTATAAAACAAAGTCGCTTCCCGCTGTCTGTCCCTATGTATGCTTAGATCTTTAAAACTACGCAACGGATTTTGATGCGGTTTTTTTTAGTAGATAAAGTGATACAAGAGGAAGGTTTTTATGTATAATAAATTTTGTTTTATGTACGTGTGTTATAGAAAACTCAAATAAACCGAAGCGAAGCGAGGGCGGGTCGCTAGTAATAGTATAAAACAAAGTCGCTTCCCGCTGTCTGTCTGTCCCTATGTATGCTTAGATATGTACAACTACGCGTTTAATTTTAATTCAAGAGGAAGGTTTATATGTATAATAGATTCTGGGTTATGTGCGGGTGTTACAGAATATTCATAAACCGAAGCGAAGCGAGGGCGGGTCGCTAGTACTACAATAAATACGTGTCATATATAATACTCATTTATAATATCTATTTAATACGAGTATCTCTCGTTAAGGTTATATAAAAAAAAAAAAGTTTGCAACGAACCTCACTTCTCAGTTTCTCGTTTTTTAAATCGCCCGTGTCGCAAATGGAGTCGTTCAATAAATCCACGACCTCAACTGTCAACAGATGTAGCCACGGCTTAACTTAACGTTTAGATAGCTCGGCAGTCTGGTCACGTTTCTATAGCCTTACATGCCTCTGCGTTGAGAAATACTTCACGTCACTGGGTATCAATACATAAATACAATAGACCAGTAGACGCCTCATTCATGGTCATTCCAGACTAGATCTAGTCCAATGGAGTGATGCCATAATTTTAGCTCACGTTTTTTCTTAACACACTCGCTACGCTCGTCGTCCGAGGTCAATAAATATTTTTTCATGCCTCGTACTCTAAAAGTAGCCATACATGTCCACCCTAGGGAAGAAAAGTAATTGCATTTTTACATAAAGTACCAGGAGCGCAGCGGTAATTAGGAGGCGTAGCGCAACTTATATCGCAGGCCGTCTCCCACACGCCACAGCAATGTACTTTTAATGTTTATGCACTCCTAGTATTTGACGTTATAATTTTTTCATAAAAAGGTTTTAAAAATAACCATTTTTTTTTCACTTTCCTCATAATCGAAATGAAAAGTAGAGTCACAGGTAGAGTGTTCTGTAAATCGGGTAAAAGTATCAATTACACCCTCGAACTACAGGCGCACTCTCTGTGGCTCGTATTCTTATATCTCGGGCTTTACCAATCTACTATTAAACGTATTATGGTATAAGGCAATTTAAGTAAATGTGATTCAATATACGAAAAAATCAAACGTACAACCCATACTAACAAAAAATACTGATTAAAAAAAATGGCTGCTGAGTTTCTTGCGGCGTTTCTTCTCACCAGTGGTATCTTTTTGGAAAGCGCTGATAGATTTTTGATGTGTAAAAGTGCCCGTGCGGCTTACTTACTGAATAAATGTACCAAAGTTTTTTCTTTTCATTATATGTGTGAAAGTAAAGTCTTTCGTTTGTGTG
The DNA here is from genome assembly GCA_963966035.1 of Acleris laterana. Taxonomy (NCBI): domain Eukaryota; kingdom Metazoa; phylum Arthropoda; class Insecta; order Lepidoptera; family Tortricidae; genus Acleris; species Acleris laterana. The sequence continues at coordinate 7,508,131 of OZ014467.1, read as the reverse complement.
TGTGGTGTTTCGTAATCTGGCTTTAATATTTCAGTTGATGAATTCGCAAATGGATGTATGCTCGTCCATATTGGCGTAACAAGATAATTCTTGCTGTCGTTGATACTGTAATATCGCGTAATAACAAATTAAATAAGTTGAAAAATACACCTTAGTTTATATGGGTAAGTAAATAAGGTACATTTCGCAACGTATTTAACGGCAGGAGGGATTACCATAAGTCCAAAATCAGTTAAGTGATCGAATTTGGCACGACGCCATTCAAACTGACGCTATGTTAAATTCAACTACCTATTAAGAATTGTATAAATAGATTATTTATTTCTAAAAACTTTTTTCTCAGAACTTGCCCTGACTTGAAAAAGATCTACCTTCTCGCGCGCCCGAAGAAAGACAAGGACGTGAAGAGACGGCTTCAGGAGCAGTTTGAGGATGCGGTAAGTGACGTCACAGTTAACGGGCTCGGGAGTGGAGTTGGCCAAATTAACGTTAAATTTAGGATTTCATAGAAATCTGTTGGGTTAAGAGATATCAGCTCTGAAACGAGTTATCATTATATTTTGGCTTTTTATTTATTTAATAGTTGTCTGGAATGGATCCGTATAATCGGCTCTTAAGGAATTGGGATTGTTCATATTTTTACAATTACTCCAATTCGAAAACCATTTCGAGAAAAAGGGTTTTAAAGCCGTTCTGCATTATTAAGTTTTTGAAATATTTATCTATTTTGGATATTTCGGCAAAAGTATATTTAACCATGTTTGACTTTCGTTTTCGGCTTAAAGCCCTCCTGGGTGTATCTTACAGGTTAGGCGAACACAGCTTGAAATAGTATGTTTTAATACACTATCACAATCACTTTTTTTCATTAGATATCATTTAATTGTTATAATTTATTAGAAAATGCCATCCCATATTTAAAATGTCTGCTAAATAAATAAAGATATTGAAACAAAACTATTGGGTTGAGTCGAATACAAAATTAATGAAATGGGTGTCTTAAAATTTCCTATTCTTTCGAATTAGAAAGTAAAAACGTTATTTTTATTTGGGCTTTGCAACCTGTCACTAATACACTGGTAAACATCTTCGCTTCAGTGTGCAAAATGTGGTTACAGAATTATCAAAAGTTTTTATAGTTTTTGGAAATTCTGTAGCTCTGCCTACCCCTCTGGGAATAAAGGCGTGAGTTTATGTATGTATGTATGTATGTTATTTGGTCAATCCCAATTACTATTATATGGGGGGTTTTTATCTATCTATTTTTTTTGTGCCGTTCCAGCTGTACGAGAAGCTCCGTAAGCAGCGACCAGACTTCATGGACAAGATTGGTATCGTGGAGGGGGATATCGGGCACGTTGGCCTCAATATCAGCGAGAAGGACAGACAAACGATCGTAGACGAGGTAACTATATTGCGCATGTGTTAATTTTTATCGTTTTAAAGCTCTAGTTTACTAGGATAGCGGTGCCGTCATATAGCGGCCGTAATACAGCGGCGAATAACGTTATTAAGAACGTTGTCACGTTACATATAAACAAAATGGCGCGGTTTCCTGGAGGGCGGTGATTGACACCGTGATGTCAAATAACATTATTGCGGCCGTGATGTTACGGCCGCTATAAGACGGCACCGCTATCCTAGGAAACCAGGAGCTTTAGACCTCATTTGATTTGATTTGTGTTTTGCGGGTGGTAGGACCTTGTGCAGGGTCCGTCCGGATCGCTACCACCATCTTATCCATTAACCTACCGCCAAACAGCAGTGTTCGCATTGTTGTGTTCCGGTTTGGGGATAAGACAGCCGGTGAAATGACTAGCATAGAGGCATTCCGTCTTAGTCCTCAGGGTTGGCAGCGCATTTGCAGTCTTAGGATTGCATTGCAGTCTTGTGAATGCGAATGTCTATGGGTCACAGTTTCCACTTACCATCAGGTGGTCTGTGTGCTCGTTTGTCTTCTCTATGCCATAAAAAAAACGTTAGGTCTTATCTTAATGATGTGGAAAGAATTGATGATGTAGAATGGAAATTAAAGACATTTTTAATACAAGGTTTGTTTACATTGTTGGCAAGTTCTATTGAAACAAACCTTACATAATTATTTTCACATTAAGTTTAAGATTAAATAACTATTAATTATACGTTATTGTTTAAGAAAAACACGCTAGGTGAATATTTGAGGTTATGTGTCAAACAGTACTAATTTGTTTACATCGTTCACAAGTTCTATTGACGGCGACTATAACAAGCATCGCGGACGCGTCGTCAAAAGTGTTTATAGTCAACCTTTTTACATAACGTCGGTGTTACGGTAATTCCGCGTAATTAACAAACTCATGATAGAGCAAAATAAACCTTACTGTCTAAACAAAAGGTGCATTTTGCTCCTTTTTTTTTTTTTTTAAACTAGCTGCCCGCCAGCGGCTTCGCCCCGCTGCAAATTCCCGACCTTCCCGTTGGATTTTTCTATTTCTTCTTACATATAAACCTTACCCTGATAATAACGAACACAACAAACAATAAATCAGCCAAATCGGTTCAGCCGTTCTCGAGTTATGCGCTTACCAACACATTTTGCGATTCATTTTTACATACATACATACATACATACATAAACTCACGCCTTTATTCCCAGAGTGGGGTAGGCAGAGCTACAGAATTTCCAACAACTATAAAAACTTTTGATAATTCTGTAACCACATTTTGCACACTTAGGCCAAGATGTTTACCAGTGTATTAGTGACAGGTTGCAAGCCCATCGCCTAACAGTACTACGTTTTTATATTATAATATAATAATAGATTTATTTAATTATAAGAAATAAAGACATACAGTTTTTAACAATTAGGGCCACTATTAGAATCCTCTTAAGGTTTATACAATAGCAGGCGAGATCGCGCGAAGCGGTCCGTAATTAAAAAAAAAAGAAATAAAAGTACATTTCTGGAGACTTTAAGTACAATTCTATTTCAATTTCAATTTCAATTTCAATCGTTTATTGCTTTCCATAATGTGTATACAGATGGTACTTAAACTAACTTAATAGTTGTAGGATCATTATGGACCCTGTAGGGCACAACAATATTTAGATGTGAGGGCAACTCTTAACATATTTCATTACATAAGTAGGTACTTATATTATTCATATAATACTTGCATTAGGTATGTGCGGATTTTTTTTCGATATAATGTTTTTTTAGTAGTTTCTTACATAATTTTGGGTTAGGGTTAAATGTTACGCGGTTGTACAGTTTCACTGACGATAAGACTGCAAATGCGTTGCCAACCCTGAGGACTAAGATGGAATGCCTCTATGCTAGTGATTTCACCGGCTGTCTTATCCCCAAACCGGAACACAACAGTGCGAACACTGCTGTTTGGCGGTAGGTTAATGGATAAGATGGTGGTAGCGATCCGGACGGACCCTGCACAAGGTCCTACCACCCGCAAACCTAGACTAGACTAGACTTGAAGTGTAACGTTTGACGACACGCTGGCCTAGTTGGTAGTGACCCTGCCTACGAAGCTAGCGGTCCTGGGTTCAAATCCCGGTAAGGGCAGATATTTGTGTGATGAGCGCTTCGATCAATAAATCGATGGATGAGCGCGAATATTTGTTCCTGAGTCATGGGTGTTTTTAATTTAAGTATATATCTCCATATAAGTATTTATATCGTTGTCTAGTACCCATAATACAAGCCTTGAGCTTAGTTTGGGACTAGGTCAATTGGTGTGACATTGTCCGCTGATATTTATTTATTTATAACTGATGGTACCGTGTTCCTAGGTGGACGTGATCTTCCATGGAGCTGCCACTCTTCGTTTCAACGAGCCCCTGCGCGAGGCGGTCTTCATCAACGTGCGCGGCACGAGGGAGATGCTGCTGCTTGCACGGGCATGCACTAAGCTGCGCGCGATGGTGCACATCTCCACTGCATACAGGTAGAACATGGCTTTCATCCGTTTGTTAGTCGTATACGTCGAAATCAAAAATTCCTTGTAGCTTTTCACCTATTCGCGTTTCGCCGCGATCTCAAAATTTCTGAACAGATTTTTTTCTTGTAGTATGATTTCTGGTCGCAAATTACAATGGTATATAAAATCCATAGTCGCTTTTCACCTCGATAGATATTTGTTTGTAATGCGTTATTACATATCGCGATATTTCCTTGAAGCACTATAGCTAGTTTGCAAACCACAAATTCTTCAAATCAGTCAATAAGCGACCGTATTTTTATTACATCTCAGTGATATAGCCAATTTTTTTACGATTAATACAATACACTACAACAATATGCGACCCAGGTAAAAGGCGACTAATTTTTTTTGCGGCTAACTAAATAGGCTATTGATAATACATGCTACATCAAAATTTGCTACTGTTGTAAAAATCTATTAAAAATATATGCGAGTAACAAAATATACCACCGATATTACACGCTACAGCAAAATACGCTATCGCGGCGAAACGCGAATAGGTGAAAAGCTACAAGGAATTTTTGATTTCGAGGTATACGACTAACAAACGCTTTCATCCAGAGTAGTGATTCTGTAAACAACGCCGGTCGTGCGGACTGTCGAGTGAAACCAAGCGGCGAGATTAAGTAGTCCCGTCAGTGCGAACAAAACACATTGTAGCGCGTGCATTTTCAATTTAGCAGCACAATGGGTCGAACGTATAAGGACTACCCAGGACAGTTCAAAACTGGGTACTCACTAGCCGGTTACTCTACAGAATATGACATTCGCAAAACATCATACTAGCAAAACACGATATTCGCAAAACATTATATTTACAAATAGTCGGGTTTTGTTATAAAATCATTAAGTAGATTTAGGTTATGTTAGATTTATATCAGGCCCGGAGGGCCAAACTACCCAGAAATAGGAGCTCCGCCGTAGCGGAGCTCCGCTGAAACTATAATTAATGACTTAATAATAGTTAAGTTTTGCTAACGTGATGTCTTGCTACTATGATGATTTGCGAATGTCATGTTTTGCGAATATGGTATCCAACGACGGAAGGTCACTAGCAAGCTGTATGTTACCGTAGCAGTTGCAGTAACGAGCTTCTAGCGGAGAACAGGCTCGCGAGCCGCGTAGTACAGTCAAGGAAATTGATTCGTAGACCATTTCGGACTATGTCAAAGTGACACTGTAAATAAAATCATTAGAAGTCACTTACGTTTTGATTGATTGCGTCACTTTGACATAGTCCAAAATGGTCTAGGAATCAATTTCCTCGACTGTACACATCACGATGTTACGTGTAACAAGCGGTGTTACGAAGAAAAATCCACCAATAGGATAGTAAAGCTGGTAAAACAAAATAATCCTATTGGTGGATTTTTTCTCGCAACGCCGCTTAGCTGCTAGGCACAGCTCTGGTGGAAACGCAGCCTAAAGTGCATAACGAACTTGGCTCTACGCACTACCATGCCTAGCTTACACATAGACTTGCCTTCAGATGCATAACGAACTTGGTTCGACACACTATCGTCTCTAGTTTGCACATACGGCAAAAACTGATTAAGAAACTGGTCTGAAAAAACAATTGTACTCGCTATGCTCGGTCGGCTGACATTGCGACCCCAAGCGCAGCACAAAATTCCGGGTAGGTCTGTCCCCCTTACTGGGGCTCACCACCCAATGCCCTGTGAATCTGTAACGGTACATAGCACCAACTACACTCAGGGGCAAAAATAACGGGACAGAGTGCGTTTTTCATACAAACGAGGCTATTTCGAAGCCTTGGTTCCTCGCCAGGGGATGCTCGTAGTGAAATCTGATGATGGATACCCCGAGCATCGATACAGGACGTCCAGAGTGCCTAGGACACCCAACTGATTGAATCTGCGGCTAACGCCGGAATTGTGCATGTTCAAAAAAACATCTAAAATGACCATAAAATGTAAGGAAATCCAAATGCTGACTCAAACTCTCTTGCTGTGGTGTCAACTGATTGTGCGATCAGTTAGGTATCTTAAGAACTTTTGACCTCCTCTATTGAACCTTGGTGTATCCACCATTAAACCTCACTCAAAACAACCGCTGGCTAGGAACCAAGGATTCGAAATAGCCTCGTTTGTATGAAAAACGCACTCTGACCCGTTATTTTTGCCCCTGAGTGTATTATGTCCATGGAAAAAAATGACTGGATATTTTTATTCTGGGTGCAAGCGGGTTTTTTGCGGGTGGTAGGACCTTGTGCAGGGTCCGTCCGGATCGCTACCACCGTCTTATCCATTAACCTACCGCCAAACAGCAGTGTTCGCATTGTTGTGTTCCGGTTTGGGGGTAAGACAGCCGGTGAAATAACTAGCATAGAGGCATTCTATCTTAGTCCTCAGGGTTGGCAACGCATTTGCAGTCTTAGGATTGCATTGCAGTCTTGTGAGTGCGAATGTCTATGGATCACAGTTTCCACTTACCATCAGGTGGCCTGTGTGTTCGATTGCCTTCTCCATGCCATAAAAAAAAAAAAAAAAGCCTGACTACTCGGTCTGTAAGCTATCAGCACTTAGTGTACGGATAAAACCCGGACACTAAAAATCAGGAAAAAGGGACTTTTTGGCATAAAGTGTTCGAAACAAAAACTGGACGCCATACATCCGGCCATGAAGCCTCTAGATATATCAGTATCAACTAAATTGTAATTTGCATAGCATAGCAAACATGTTTAGAGTGACACGTTTTGTATTCCACGTAACGCCTCCATAAGTTTAAATGTATTCAACGTAACGCCTTCAAAAGGTTAAAATGTATTCGACGTAACGCCTCCAAAAGGTTAAATGTATTCGACGTAACGCCTCCAAAAGGTTAAATGTATTCGACGTAACGCCCCCAAAAGGTTAAATGTATTCAACGTAACGCCACCAAAAGGTTAAATGTATTCGACGTAACACCTCCAAAAGGTTAAATGTATTCGACGTAACACCTCCAAAAGGTTAAATGTATTCGACGTAACGCCTCCAAAAGGTTAAACGTATTTGACGTAACGCCTCCAAAAGGTTAAATGTCCATGCAATGGCCGTCAGTTTTCTTTAACAGTATATCTGTTTGTCTCTCAGTAACTGCACCCTCAACGAAGTCGACGAGGTGTTCTACGAGAGCCCTATCCCGGGGGACAAGCTGATCGACCTGGCCGAGACCCTGGATGAGAAGACCATCAACAACATCACGCCAGGGTAAGCACTGAACACATCTCAATACATCTTATCCTATCTTAATGATGGGCCATTTCGGATACTCTTCGACCTTTTAGAATGTTTTGTGCAATCACACAGCTGTTTGAATGTGCAGGTTTCCTAACGATGTTTTTCCTTCACCGTAAGAGCACCGGGTAATGCACTTAAGTTAGAAAAACTCATTGGTACACGGTGACCGCAGGGGTTCGAACTCGGTACCTTACGATCACGAGCCGACCCCCCACCCTGACACTGCCACAAGCCAAGTGCAAGTTAGACTTTTTACCATTTGGGTACGGAACCCTAAAAAGGACGCAAGCGTCCCCGTCTTAAGACTGCGCCGAGCAAACGTTGAGCGTTCAGTGGCGCCCTCATTACTATTATTGTATTTTCTCATTAACTAAAGAATTTCCTTTCAATCAGACGATATGTTTTTGTAGCGCAAGTAAAAACACAATTTATGGGATACGTAACCAACTTTAATAACAATCACCCTTAACGGGAAAAGGTGGCTACTTTTTCCTGTTAAGTTGATAACTCGAAGGTGAATTGTTATTAAACTATGTGATATACCTTATAAGTTGTGTTTTCATTTGTAGTACAAAAACCTATCGACCAATGTCATGAAAATACTTTAGTTTATTAGAAAACACAATAATAACAATGAGGGCGCCACTGTACATCCGGCGTACGCTCGGCGCAGTCTTTAGAAATAAGGTCACTTATACATACGCGGTTCTATGAGACATGCACCCTTTTTTCTAAGGAGGGCAGACTCTTCTCCTATTGGTTCGCTACCACCATCTTATCCATTAACCTACCGCCAAACAGCAGTGTTCGCATTGTTGTGTTCCGATTTGGGGGTAAGACAGCCGGTGAAATAACTAGCATAGAGGCATTCCATCTTAGTCCTCAGGGTTGGCAACGCATTTGCAGTCTTAGGATTGCATTGCAGTCTTGTGAGTGCGAATGTCTATGGATCACAGTTTCCACTTACCATCAGGTGGCCTGTGTGTTCGTTTGCCTTCTCAAAGCCATAAAAAAAAAAAATTGTATCTGAACGCGAAAACTAATGGCCTATCCATAATTTCAGGCTGATCGGCGACTTCCCCAACTCCTACGCATACACCAAAGCCGTAGCTGAGGATGTGCTGCAGAAGTATTCCCAAGGTCTTCCAGTTGCTGTCGTTCGTCCATCCATAGGTAAGTAACTATGATTATAGTCTTTATTGTTTCTAGCGAGCCGATCTTCTACACAATATACAGGGTGTTAACGGGGTCGTGATACAAGTGATCACCTCTGTGTTCTGCCAGCGAATATGAGCAACTTTCCCTATGGAACCAGCTTGGAAATCGGGAAAAAAAATCAGCTGTTTCATAGAACAAGAACAGGGGTAGGTACTCGACCAAAATGTATGAAGCAGCTGATTTTTTTTTCCCGATTTCCAAGCTGGTTCCATAGGGAAAGTTGCACATATTCGCGGGCAGAACACAGAGGTGATCACTTGTATCACGACCCCGTTAACACCCTGTATAACAAACAATGGCTATTGTTTGTGTACAATACTATTATCTTTCTTTGTGTCCGTAACCGCAAGCCGATTACATACAAAAAAGTTAGAACTACATTGAATGTCCATAGAATGATCAACCCTATCCTCTTAGTCAGTAGGTTTAAAATGTAAAGTGTCAGGATACAGGTATGTCTTTATTATTTGAACCGGTCTTATTCCCTACACAATATTACCATCTTCTGTCGCCAGGGTTGTACTTTACATTTTAAACCTACTGACTAAGAGGATAGGGTTGATAATTCTATGGACATTCAATGTAGTTCTAACTTTTTCGTATGTAATCGGCTTGCGGTTACGGACACAAAGAAAGACAATAGTATTGTACACAAACAATGGCCTTTGTGTAGAAGATCGGCTCGCTAGAAATAATAAAGACTATACTAGGATCGGATAAGTTATAGTAGGAACTATTTAAAATCACGATTCCCACTTGAGAGCTTAACTGCCCGAACAATGGCATTGTTATCCTTTGTAAACCCAACCGTTAATTACGTGTGCAAAATAAATACCATAAATATTAAAAGATGTCGTATGAGTAACAATAGTATTCCTTCAAGAATAAGGTTCATATTGTCATAGCATGCACTCAACGTATGACTTTTTGAAATTAAGAACGATTGTCACACAGGTGTCTGTTTGTTACAGGTGATATTTTTATAAAATTGCTTAATGCTCGACCCGGTGGTCCTTATTATATGTCATTTCCAAAAGGATCTATGTGAAGTGTGTCCTATTCCAATTTGAACCTTATTCGCAAGACGGTAAAGTTGTAATTCATATTAATTTATTTGTTATTGATGCATTTCATGTTGTACAGGTAGTTAGCTTAGCGGTTGCGTTTAACAAAAGATAACAATGCCATTCATCGCGGATAAGTTCTCAAGTGGGAATCGTGATTTTAAATAGTTCCTACTATACTAAAGTAGCGCCAACGAGACTATATAAAGAATGTAAAACAACTCACTCTAACCTAACCTAACCCAGTTTTTTTGTTACAGTGGTAGGAACGGCAAAAGACCCTGTGGCTGGGTGGATCGACAATGTATACGGACCCACCGGGGTATGTTTTTTATTAATTATTACATGATAACGCGAAAAAAAATAAACCTTTGCCCAGGAGTGATACAAAAACGGGCTAGCAAAAAAAAACATGATAAATAACTCTGTTGATTAACTACACAATAACTAATACTTAATATACGAAACGTGAACTTAACGCCGAAAGGTGTTCTCTATCAGTTAACCTTATTGAGACTGCACCGAGCAAAAGTCGAGCGTCCAGTGGCGCCCTCATTACTATTATTGTGTTTTCTAATTAACTAAATAATTTCCTTGCAATCAGACAAAAGGTTTTTATAGTGCAAGTAAAAACACAATTTATGGGATACGTAACAAACTTTAATAACAATTACCCTTTGAGTAGTCAGCTTAACGAGAAAAGGTGGCCACTTTTTTCCGTTAAGTTATTAACTCGAAGGTGAATTGTTATTCAACTATATGATATACCCTATAAGTTGTGTTTTCACTTGTAGTACAAAAACTTTTCGTCCAATTTCAAGAAAATACTTTATAATAGTAGAAAACACAATAATAGTAAGGAGGGCGCCACTGTACATCCGGCGTACGCTCGGCGCAGTCTTAATGGAATGGCCTGAAATTTGGACCACGTATGTAACCCCGATGACAATGCAGTATTAAAGTATCTAAGAAGTGATCTGATGATGGAATCGGAAGATGACGACAGGATTTACGCTTTATAACGTAGGCTGACCGTGTTGGGACTCATTTCGGCTTTGATAAGCAGATAAACACATTGCAAAAAAGTGCACTCAGTGACAAAAGTTAGCATCAGACAAGCCCCAAGCAAGTTAGCTTTCAAGCGGATGCTTCATAAGCATCTGCTGGAACAAGCGCAGTCGTAAATCGATTTAACACACATCGCCTTATCTGTTTATATATTATATATTATATTCATTATTATATTTATTTAAGTATGAGTATATGCTTATATTTTATGCACCCCTATCTTGTATATATTTTATTGAAACAGTTTTTTTCAACGCTTTTTTCTTCGCACCGACCTTAGTTTTTTTTTCTGTTTTGCCTACTGGTTAACTGGTAGAGAATGCCATTGGGCATCAAGTCCGCCATTTGTACTTTGTTGTATTTTGTGCAAAGAAGTTTAAATAAATAAACAATGATCGGAATAGGTAGAGCTAATTTGCCTAAACTTGATGCACCTTCATTCAATAATGTATTCCCATTTCGCTCACGCATGAATGAATATGCCTCAAGTTTAGGCAAATTAGCTCACCTATTTCCGTTCACTGTAAATAAATAAATAAAAGTTTGTCCCAAAACTGAAATGTTTGATAGAAACCTTGATATGTTTCTTCTTCTTCTTCAGGTCATAGTTGGCGCTGAACTTGGCCTATTACACGTGTTCCACTGCTGGCCCGACGCGCAAGCCAGCATCGTGCCTGGGGACAGCGTGGCCTCCGCCTGCATCGCATGCGCCTGGAGGGTTGCCAGGAGCGAGAACAGCGAGGAGCCTGCGCAAGAGCGGCCTCCGCTGTACCACTGCGTGTGCTCCGAAAAGGCACCGATAACGTGGAGTAAGTAGCGGGGGCGGTGCGTGAGTTTGACAGTGTGTTGAAGGCGTTAGCGTGAAGAGAGCTCCAATAAACAGTAAGTTGCGGGAGCGTGATGGAACGAGAGCGGGAATGTGGCGTGACCAGAGACCAGAACTGTAAATAACTTAAAATATTTTGGGAGCGTGACGGGTGCGGTGCGTTAGCGTGACGTCAGCGGTGCGTCAACCTATGACGATGCATAGTCAAAGAAAGCACTCATCACACTTGGAGTGAGTAGTAGCAGCGGGCTGGGAGCGTAAAGTGAGCATTGCGTCAACGTAACGAAAGCGAGACTGCAACACCATCTTATCAGCCTACCGCCAATTAGCAGTGTTCGCATTGTTGTGTTCCGGTTTGGGGATAAGACACCCGGTGAAATGACTAGCATAGAGGCATTCCATCTGCATTGCAGTCTTGCGAATGCGAATGTCTATGGGTCACAGTTTCCACTTACCATCAGGTGGCCTGTGTGCTCGTTTGTTTTCTATATGCCGTAAAAAAAAAAATGTGCCGCGTGAGTTGCCAGGAGCGAGAACAGCGAGTAGCCGGCGCAGGAACTGCCGTCCAGGTCTGTTTGTGCTCATACCCATCCATTATAATATAATAATTGTCATGTGACTGCTTGTAACCTGAATAAATAAATAATGGTGACCCCTTCTTTCAGAGCTGATCTCTTAAGCGGCTAAACTGATTTTCACGAAACTTAGCCAAGAACAGTATCGCTATTGCCTTACGAACTTGCAATCGCAATTGGCTTCAAACAATTATTTTCATTTTGTATGCAGACAAGCCTTCAATTTACGAAATGAAAACTATTGAGATTGCGAGTGCGTTAAGCAATAACTCAAACGGTGCTACAAACTCATAACACCCCCCCCTCTTTTTGCGTGGGGGATAAAAAGGAGCGAGTTGAAAAAAAAAATGACTGCGTGCCTAATTTGTTTGCGTTTATCACGTCATAATATGTGGACAAAGCATTCGTCAATCTCGTATGTCAGAAAGTGACGGGAATTTAAGACTGCTCCGAGCAAACGCCAAGCGTCCAGTGGCGCCCTCATTACTTTTATTGTGTTCTCTAATTAACTAAAGAATTTCCTTGGAATCAGACAAAACATTTTTGTAGTGCAAGTAAAAACACAATTTATGGGATACGTAACAAACTTTAATAACAATTACCCTTTGAGTAGTCAGCTTAACGGGAAAAGGTCGCCACTTTTTTCCGTTAAGCTGACTTCTCAAAGGGTATTTGTTATTAAAGTTTGTTACGTATCCCATAAATTGTGTTTTTACTTGCGCTACAAAAACGTATCGTCTGATTGCAAGGCAATTCTTTAGTTAATTAGAAATCACAATAATAGTAAGGAGGGCGCCACTGTACATCCGGCGTTTGGTCGGTGCAGTCGTAAAGCGTAATATACATCATATATTTTTTGGTTATGGTGTACGCAAATCGATACGAACTTCTCCAAGTAACCTCCTCTATAACTCCATTCACAGCCTTCTAACAACTGACTCCTCTCTCCAGCTCAATTCATGGGATTGTGCGAGCTCTACGGCTTGAAGTGTCCTCCAAGCCAAGCTATGTGGTACTACGCGCTGTGCCTGACCTCCTCCAAGACCCTGGTCACCATCCTGGCGTTCCTGATGCATTGGCTGCCGGCGTACCTGGTGGATGGAGTTGCTGTGGTGATTGGAAAGAAACCGCAGTAAGTATTTTGAGGTGGTCTCTCTTCCTGATGGTAGAGTTACGAAAGAGGTAAGTATGGCGAGCGAGAGACGTCCTAGACGGACGTACGGTGATCAGATTAGCGATGTACTACAGTGTTCGGAATTTTTACGGCAAAACAAAAGACTGTCGCAAATTTACTAGGGTAAGAAATATTTTTTCATCGATATCGATAGTAAAATAAATAATAGTCCACCAAATAAATATAAATATATTATAAAATACATTAGGTTTGTGTAAAGTTATATCGAAACAGATTCAATTTCTTCTTCAAAATCCACATCAGTTACACACAGCAGCACATGCCATTTTATTTGGTTTCTGATAGTGATAAGAGTAGATAGTCATTAATTTTTCGACGTTCTCTGGGAGTAAACGGTTCCGTTTATCACTATAAAGCCATTTATGTACACTGAATGATCGTTCCACTACACTCGACGTCAAAAAAAAATTAAAAACAAGATGTCGTTAAGGTTTAAATAATAACTTTTACACTGAATAATCTGTGAATTACTGTTTTTTTTGCATATTATTTTAAATTATAAAATATTCCATAGTAATTCTCGATATCGATGAAAAATTATTTCTTACCCTAGTAAATTTGCGACAGTCTTTTGTTTTGCCGTAAAAATTCCGAACACTGGTACTAAGTAAGGGCCAAATCAAAAGCACCCGGAACCGATGAACGTGCAAGAGATTGATGAATGTAGAGGAAGCGAAAGTTGTATGTTTAGACCGGTGCACCTGGCGTTCCATTAGTCTCTGCCTACCCCATTGGGAGACAGGCGTAAAGGTATGTATGACTCTTCCTTTAAAGGTTGACAGCGGATCGGCAGCTCAACTTGAGCCGTTCAGTATTATTTGTCTGAAACTCCATACTGTAACGTACACTTATCGGCTTATAGGAATATACGGGGCAAAACTAAATGACAGCTAGGGATTGCCTATATCGATAAACTTAAGTATCGATGCTTTTTCCATATACTAGTGATCGCCCCAAGTTTTGATTGTAAAAATAGTTTATTTTTTAAAGTATGCAAATTAAACAAAACAGCAACATCATTCTGGTCATTCTTTATTTTAAAAGGATTTATAACCTTCTCTCATCATCGTCATATTGTTTTTACTCCAAACAAATTCTAGTCGTTTATTTTAACAATTGTAAATGGGACAGTCATTCTGAAATTCACAATACGGAAAAAATATATGATGATGTTGAGTGAAGGTTAAAAAATCATTTTAAAATAAAGAATAACCAGAATTATTTTGCTATATTGTTTCATTGCATACTTTCAATAAAATTTTATTTTTACAAACAAAACTTGGAGCGATCACTAATACAGGGTGAAATCTAAGTCGTGATTCCAATGATCACCTCTGTGTTCTACCCACGAGTATGAACAACTTTCACTATGGGACCAAATCTGAAATATCAAAAAAAAAACAGCTGCTTCATACATTTTGGTCGAGTGCGTATTGAACTTTTCTATGAAACAGCTGATTTTTTTTTCGATATTTCAGAGTTGGTCCCATAGTGAAAGTTGTTCTTACTCGTGGGTAGAACACAGAGGTGATCATTGGAATCACGACTTAGATTTCACCCTGTATATGGGAAAAGCATCGATAATTGAGTTTATTGATATAGGCAATCCCTAGCTGTCATTTAATTTTGCCCCGAATATTTCTAGGTCTGCTTATCGGTATTGGAATGGCTTCGACTCGCCTCGGCACAAGCTGGCAGGCGTCCTGTGAAAAATATATCCCACTAACACAGATCAAGCTCACTTTTTAATGTCTCACGATGAAGTGGTGTTTAAGCAAGAATTGTATTGTGGTACGACCTTGTGCAGGGTGCTTCAGTATCTCCATTTTTAAGACTACGCCGAGCGTACGCCGGATGTACAGTGGCGCCCTCATTACTATTATTGTGTTTTCTAATTAACTAAAGAATTTCCTTGGAACCAAACAAAACGTGTTTGTAGCGCAAGTATAAACACAACTTATAGGGTATATCATATAGTTTAATAACAATTCACCTTCGAATTCACTTTCGAAAAAAAAGTGGCCACCTTTTCCCGTTAAGCTGACTACTCAAAGGGTAATTGTTATTAAAGTTTGTTACGTATCCCATAAATTGTGTTTGTACTTGCGCTACAATTACATTTTGTTTGGTTCCAAGGAAATTCGTTAGTTAATTAGAAAACCCAATAATAGTAATGAGGGCGCCACTGGACGCTCGGCGTTTGCTCGGCGCAGTCTTAACCTACCACTAAGATAACCGTAGCACACTCTCAAAGACGCATTCCGTCTTAGTCCTCAAGGTTAGCAAGGCATTTGCAGTGTTCGGATTACAGTCTTAAATTTGCTAGAGTTTTGGAGTCACAGATCATACGCTCAAAGGTTTTATCCATTTAAGACTGCACCGAGCAAACGCCGAGTGTCCAGTGGCGCCCTCATCACTTTTATTGTGTTTTCTAATTAACTAAAGAATTTCATTGCAATCGGACGATACGTTTTAGTAGCGCAACAAACTTTAATGACAATTACCCTTTGAGTAGTCAGCTTAACGGAAAAAGTGGCCACTTTTCTCCGTTAAGTTGATAACTCAAAGGTGAATTGTTATTAAACTATGTGATATACCCTATAAGTTGTGTTTTTATTTGTAGTACAAAAACCTACCGACCAATTTCACCAAAATATTTTAGTTTATTAGAAAACACCATAATAGTAAGCAGGGCGCCACTGGACATCCGGCGTACGCTCGGCGCAGTCTTAATACATAGTTTTATTATACAACTATATTATGTTTCTTAATTTTCATAAATTCTGTTTCAGATTAAGAAAAGCCTACAGAAAAATCGACCAGTTCTCCGCAGTGCTCAATTTCTTTACATTACGCGAATGGAAATTCACAAATCACAATATGACGCGTCTTTACAACGAGATGTGCGATGCGGACAAACACACATACGACTTTGACACCAGCTGTATCGATTGGAATGAATATTTCAGCAACTTCATGAAGGGTATTCGAGTGTACTTGTTAAAAGACCCGGTGTCAACCATCCCTGAGAGTATGAAGCGACACCAGAGGTTGAGAATGTTGCATTATTTGGTGATGGGTGTCGTAAGTTTATTATTTATCAAGTTTTTATGGTTTATAATGTCATTTTTTTTCTAATATTTTATACAAATGTTAAATAGCAAGATCGTCCTCATATAATGAGCGTGTGTAACGAATATTCTCTATCAGTTAACCTTATTAAGACTGCACGGAGCAAAAGTCCAGTGTACAGTGGCGCCCTCCTTACTATTATTGTGTTTACTAATAAACTAAAGTATTTTCTTGAAATTAGTTGGTAGGTTTTTGTACTACAAATAAAAACACAACTTATAAGTTATATCAATTCACCTTCGAGTTATGAACTTAACGGAAAAAAGTGGCCACCTTTTCCCGTTAAGCTGACTACTCAAAGGGTAATGTTATTAAAGTTTGTTACGTATTCCATAAATTGTGTCTTTACTTGCGCTACAAAAACTTATAGTCTGATTGCAAGGGAATTCTTTAGTTAATTAGAAAACACAATAATAGTAATGAGGGCGCCACTGGACGCTCGGCGTTTGCTCGGCGCAGTCTTAAGTCGAGTTGCGTGATCACGCGAGGACTTGGTAATAGTCAGCATGTCCTTTGAAACTATCGATATGAGAAATACTCGTTTAATATGGATCGTTACGAATGCTTCACTCGCTACACTCGCTACAAGTATTCGTTACTGGTCTACGATAGCGCATAATGCATATTGTTTGAATGGAAATGTAAATAAAATTATCTTTTATAGACTTAAAAAGAAATGGATGGAAACATTCTCCAGCCAACGTTTGAGTAATATCTGTGATTTTAAAACTTATTCTTTGCTTTTATTTCTGTCTTGCGCTTTGTAATTATTTTATACTAGCCACCCGCCCTCTCTTCGCTTCAGTTTATGTGACTAAAAACCTTCCTCTTGAATCACTCTATCTATTAAAAAATACCGAATCAAAATCCGTTGCCTAGTTTTAAAGATCTAAGCATACATAGGGACAGACAGACAGCGGGAATCGACTTTGTTTTATACTATGTAGTGATGCCTTTTTATCCACGAGACACAACTTATAATGCTTTTATCAATAAGTTTGTTATTTTTTGAAGTTATGAATTAACTTCATTAAACTGAGTTGTTCCAATTATAATCAAACAATTTACAATTGTACTTATTTAATTCAAAAAACCTGTCACTTTTTAAAGTTTTCTTCAATTTAATTATAAGTTCATCAAATTACAGTTAATAAAAATCTTAAAGATAGTAAGATTTCAAGTTTAATCTTTTGAAATGACTCGCACCTTTAGAATTATAGTGACCTAATTAACAAATTTTTAATTTCGAGTTTTAATTTAATTAATTTTAATTTTTTTAATTTTTAATTTTTTCTTAGCCCTCAGGGTTGGCAACGCATTTGCAGTCTTAGGATTGCATTGCAGTCTTGTGAGTGCGAATGTCTATGGATCACAGTTTCCACTTACCATCAGGTGGCCTGTGTGCTCGTTTGTCTTCTCTATGCCATAAAAAAAAAAAAAAAAAAAAAAAGAGTTAGGTCTCTATAGTAATAAATTTATGGCTCCTTTAGAATTATAGTGACCTAATTCTAAATTTTCAGCGTTCGACTTTGACTCATAAATTTATTACTGCAGAGTCCGAACTCGAAATCCAAAATTTGCTAATTAGGTCACAATAATTCTAAAGATGCGACGCACCTTTAGAATTATTGTGACCTAATTCAAAATTTCTTTCTTTCGACTTCGAGTCATGTCTCGGTTTATTATTCCAAGGTTAGGTAAAATACAATGTTTTTAATTTGAATTGACACAGACTTTAGTAGTAACTTGTTAATCTAACTTGTTAATGTAACATTTTATCGGCGAGCTTACCAAAGCGTATAAGGTTATATCTTATCGTAAGGCCAAAATTTTGGTTTACCCTTGAAATATCGACTGACGTTTCATCGAACGCTTCATTACGTCGAATTTTCATTTCATCGACATTTCCACATGCAGGTGCAATATTTTTTTGATTGTCACAAGTGTAACCTAACCTAACCTACGTAATCAATGATTTAGATAACCTCAAAACAATAAGGCTTCAGGGGAAAATAGCTTTCGATTAAATGAAATTCGACGTAATGAAGCTTTCGATGAAACTTTTGTCGATATTTCAAGCGGCACCCCAAAATTTTGTTTCCCAATCGTTTCTTTGTCCGAAAATTCATGTCAGAAAAAAAAAATTAACCCATTTAACAATCAAAATTTTGAGATATAGAAGAACCTGTAGGTTAGGTTTGTTTAATAACAATCCAGGATATTGAACCGACTTCTGGAAAAAAATTATTAATGAAAATTCGGCCAAATGTAACAGTTGGTAGGTAACTGTAATAATATTAATGTACCTCGAAAACTCAAAAACTTATTTACATTTCTTAAATTTATTTTTATGTAGTCATTTATTTAATTTTCAAAGTACCTAGTGATTAAATGAAAGTTGAATAAAGTTATTTCAATATAAAGTAAAATGAGCATGAAAATTTCCTTTTCTTTTTTCTGTATATATTTTAGTACTCGACTTTAATTTTAACTCCGGTGCTATGTATAAAGCTAGATAATAATTTCTTAATGTAAATAATAATAAGTACCTACAATTTAATATCGAAAAGTACAAATATGGAAAGTTTCGGTGACACGGTTAGCCTAGTCGGTAGTGACTCTGCCCACGAAGCTAGCGGTAGTAGCGGTCCTGGACTCGATTTTCAAATGTTTGTATGATGGAACGATTTGAATGATTTGTACTTCAGTATGAATTTCTCTACTATATGTATAAGTATGTTTATCGTCATCTAGAACCTATAACGCCCATAAAACCTATGGTTTGGGGCTAGGTCAATTTGTGTGAGATTGTCCACTGATATGATATTTTTAGTCGAAAATGATATTAATGAGGTTTCATAAAGACATTATAATAATTACCATGACATAATAGGTCAATTAAGTAAGGAAACTTAATATATATAAACCTTGTGATATTCAAAAATTTACAAAATTTATCGTTTGCCAATCCCCCAGGATGGTCGCTAATGAGTTTTTCGAACTATAAATAGTTACATTTAAGTTTTTTACTATACTTTGGTTGAATTGTTAATATTTTTTATAAATAAGATTGGGGCCAATTCGATTATTTAATACAAGGTCGAAATCTCGTTCTCAATTTTTTAATTTGTCTGAATTTTCATTAGTTAGAAATATATATTTCTGAAACCGTTTAACTTTCCAAGGCCTTTATTCTACTACGTAAAACCATGTTGCCTTCGACATGTTTTCGTATTGTTTTTACCTCACCTAAGAGCTATAGTAATATTTTAACAGGTTGAAGGCAATACGGTTTAACTAAGAAAGAGTCCCAGATAAATCTTTAAAAACATTTGATAACGTAAATGGAGAAAAAACATTTCTAACTAACGAATTTTCGAACAAATGAGTCAGTTGGGGATTAAAATTCGAGTTTATTGCAGGTTACGGTATATCTATAAGAATCATATTGCCTTTGTCCTTTCCGTATTGTGAACGCTTTGATAGTTCTTATTTACGCGGCAGTAAGGCTGAATTAAAATCAATACCGTAACTCAAAAACTATTTGGTTTGGTTTGGTGGTGGTGGTTTATTTTAAATTCACCATTAGGGATAGGCAAAGATCAAAGATCACAGAGATTGGACAAATGGACGTCATTACTCGCAATAATGTGGACATGACTCCAAATACTCTAATTACACTCATTAAATTAAATTAATTGATTACTTACCTACCCGAAAAATAACTTTGATCCTTTGCGAGACGGTTATAAATAAATACTACAAAGACTTGATATTGTGTAGATTTGTTAAAGCAAATAAACAGTTTTTTTAAATATTTTCCGTGGTTACTTTATTCCTTTTCACGGCTAAAATAAACATATAAGGTGAAAAGCTCCTTTCGCAATCCACGAATGTTAATGGTGCAAAAGTACATTAATCTACATAGATTAATATTAATACTTCTCACGTCTCATTAATATTCATTTATAACTGTCTGGCATTTTTTTCGGGTAAGTAATCAATTAATATACTTAATTTAATTTGTTTAATTAAAATCTTTGGAGTCTGAATGTCCACATTATTGCGAGTAATGACGCCCATTATTCCGACCTCTGAGATCATACAGCCAGGCTAGAACCAAGTGTGACGTTTACAAATTTAGGTTGACAGATAAAAAAGCTGCTCCATATTGACCTCAATATGTCATTGTAAACTACTTAAGATATATTTGCTCACTTAGATATTAAGGAATTGTTTTTATTGTTAAATCATTATGTTATTTTAAATTATAATGGATGTATAATAACAGTAAATCCAATATTCAATAATCATGTGTTTTATTTTATTTAAAAGGGTACGACGAATTCCGATAGCTCCTCGAAAGCGCTTCGGGTTTCTACTTGTCTCTCACTCACTCTCGTACGCTCTTATTAAGAGCGAGTGAGAGAGAAGTAGAAACCCGAAGCCCATAAGTACTTACATTGTACAGTTGTAGTGAATAAACATACGACATCGTGTTTTGTCGAAAAAAAATATTTTAGGGTTCGACACCGAAGGGTGCCAACAAGACCCTATTATCTACACTATCTAAACTAATGTAATTGTCTGTCTGTTTGTTTGTTTTGAAAAATTCTTTCACCATTAGAATCCTACATTATCCCTGATGAGATGAACATAGGCTATGTTTTATTTTTCTGCATAGGCGGACAACAGCTAGCTTATTTTGACCGTTTGTTCGAAAATAGAAAAAGAAAAAACTTTAAACGTTATGTAGGTACATGTTATCTAAGTGTAATTTTCCCTACAGTTGTGTGCAAATTTATTAGTACCGACTTACCTGTCTATACCTGCCTACCCAATAGTTATGATGGGAAAAACTTGTCAACCTAACGTTGGCATATTCTATAGGCTTCATACCTTCGATTGGTATGTAAGTCTATTAAACAAGCAATTGACATGTTTTCTTAAAGTTCTTTTATTTACGAGTATAATTAATAATTATATACCGGAGATTTTTTTTCAGCTTACCTATTCGCCATAATTTTACTTAAAATATTTTTTTACACCACATGCTCGAAATCACCCAATTACATATCATGCAAAACTCAACTAAAGTACGTCATTGTAGCCGTCGGCTTACCAGCAGGTTATAATGAGATTCAGTACAAAATTATGCCCCGCGGGTTAATAATGAGATTTGAATTCGTATGAAAATATGTTCCATACCCCAAAAACACAGCAAAAAGAACTCATTAGAAAATGCAAAGGTGAGAATAGTAGAGTATTCTCCTTTTGGAATAAAGTTGTTTTCGACTTGGGTGAGCTTGAGTCCCTCGCTTTACTCAGGACTCCGTTGTAATTCTCTCAGGAATTAACTCGTAACACCCTCGCTGCGCTCGGGAGTTAAATCTAGTGTCCCTCATTTGCTCAGGATTCAATACCGCACCCGCCGTGACATATAACAGTGCTTTATTCCCTCGGTGTATAATCTACTATTTATCGAATGTGGAATAAAAGAAGATGTAGTGACTAAGATTGAAAAAGGCATGCTTCGATAGTTTGGTCATTTGGAAAGGATGGATGAAAGAAGATTGACGAAAGAGATATACAGATCGAAAGTGAGTGGACGGGTCGGAAGGGGCCGCCCTAGGCGTACTTTTTCGAGTCATATCGGAGAAATACTGGAAAAGGGCCAAATCTTAAGAACCTACCCGAAATCGATGTGCGTGCATGACTCGATGTATGAATGTGGAAGAAACGAAAGAAATTTGTCAAGATCGTAGCAAGTGGAAAGAAGTGGTCTCTGCCTACCCCTCTGGGACACAGGCGTGATTTAATGTATGTTTGTAAGTATTGAATAAGCTCGGTGAAAGTCGTCTCCTATTCGGATCCTCTACTCTACCTCACCAAGCTGCCAAACGGAAGAGAGTGGGAGTTTCCTTCCAAGCCAGAAAACGGAAGTCAAAAGCTCGTTGGAGCGAGTGTTGCTAGCTCTAGTCCTCTACACATTCATGGTTATGGTCTAGTAAAAAAAACTTCACCGCATAGTCTATGGCTGTCAAATCACCTGTCAATTTTAGATCAAGCTTACAATGTATCTTTGTATTTACCTATTAAGTTTTATAGTTCATTTTACACAGAGCTCTGACAACGATTATTTAGAGATAAAATCCGGATTGGAACACGTACATCCAAATTCAATAGCTTTGAGGTTTTTTATAACAGTGAACAACACAGGTTTGTTTTTAACCACCATACATCTTTGAAAAAACCGGCGATATAACGGAGACCACTTCCTTCAGAGCTGATATCTCTTAAACGGCTAAACCGATTTCAATGAAATCTAGCTAAAAACCACCGCTAGAAAACCTGATTTAAAATTTAATAAAATGCATCCAAATCGGTTTACCCGTTTAAGAGCTACGGTGATACAAACAAACACAGACACACACACGTAGTGGTCAAACTTATACGACCCCTCTTTTATCATTAGGGGTCGTATATCTGTGTATGTGTGTATGTGTCTATAGCTCCCAAAAGGATCGACCGATTTGGATGCGGTTTAAGGACTAGCGTCCTAGCTTCGCGTTTAAACGTAAAACCTTTTTTTTTTTACCCAGTTCCCCCTAGAATCGTTTCAAATGGTGTTAGAGTTTTTCGAATAGACACAAATAGATAGGCATACATTTTCATGCACTCTTCCTTTATAATCTTCTTTACATAGTTTAAAAAGAAGTGGAATCCCGCCGTCTGTCTCTCTGTATGTATGTACGCTTATCTTTCAAACTACGCAACAGATTTTAATGCGGTTTTCATCAATAGATGGTGATTGAAGATGGAGGTTTTTATATATAATAATATCCGGAGCAATATTATATTAAAAGTAGATACGTACGGCCAAGAAAGTGGTCTACCAGTTTGGACAAAAAATTCTGTGAGCTCTAATTATCGCTAAGGTTGACACTTATCAGTGTCATAATATTATTGCAAGGGAAAATCGAACTTGTTGTATCATGACGTGCAAATGAACTTCAACCGTAGGGTGGTAGACCACATTTTTGGCCAACTGTACCGACTAGTCGGGAAGGCCGAATATCCAGCCAGATTTGTAGTAGGCAAATAGTCGTTTAAAGATACCAAATTATCAGTTTTTGCCTTACTGGAAAAGGAAACCGCCAATTTTTTTTTTATGGCTTAGGGAAGACAAACCAGCACACAGGCCACCTGATGGTAAGTGGAAACTGTGACCCATAGACATTCGCATTCACAAGACTGCAACGCAATCCTAAGACTGCAAATGCGTTCCCAACTAGTCGGCCCATCTCTAATTAAAAGTCTTTGACGACGCGCTGGCCTAGTGGGTAGTGACCCTGCCTACGAAGCTAGTGGTCCTGGGTTCGAATCCCGGTAAGGGCAGATATTTGTGTGATAAGCCCGAAAATATTTTGTTCCAGAGTCATGGATGTTTTCTAATGTATTTAAGTATATAATGTCTCTATATAAGTATTTATATCGTTGTCTAGTACCCATAGTACAAACCTAGAGCTTAGTTTGGGACTAGGTCAATTGGTGTGAGATTGTCCGCTTTTATATTTATTTATTTATTTATTTTGTGCAGGCGAAGACTGTGAACTCGAGTGCATTCCTGACAGGTGCTGCTTGGAGATGGAGGGGGGGGAGGACTGCGGCATCCTGGAAATCATAGGGGGGTGCGTCGAGAGTATACCCAAGGGTAGGTACTAGCTTCGTGCTCCTTGCGTGACAACAGGAACTTTAAAAGGTGTTCTAAAAAAATACAAGCTAAATATAAGTTTGCCTCAAGTATTTTTTTCAAGTATTTTCGTTCTTTATTTACTACATACATACATACATTAAATCACGCCTGTTTCCCAGGCCACCACTTCTTTCAATTTGCTACGATCTTGACAAATTTCTTTCGCTTCTTCCACATTCATACTTCGAGTCATGCACGCACGTCGGTTTCGGGTACTTAAGATTCGGCCCTATTCCAGTATTTCTCCGATTTGACTCGAAAAAGTACGCCTAGGGCGGCCCCTTCCGACCCGTATATCTCTTTCGATCTGTATATCTCTTTCGTCAATCTTCTTTCATCCATCCTTTCCCAACCATAACCCTTTCCTTTTTACTAAGAAAAAAATATCTGCTAATGGCTTATGAGTTTTAACGCCATTATGGTCTTTTCTACGCAACAGCTGATGCTAGACTTGAAAACAAAACGCAGTTTCAAACAAAATGACGTCATTCCGCCCACTAGTCCAAAGCGGGCGTAGCAAACACTGATATTCAATATTTTTTTCATAGTAAATAATCAGATAAATCTAAATTTTACCAGTACGCTTTTTTAAATAATCCTGTTGTTAATTACATTGCATAGTCGGCTCAATGGGGTTGCCGAGCTAATTTTCCAACTAGTTCGGTCATGTCGTCTTTACATTAGTCTGCCAAATGCGTTCGCACGATTCCCGAACGGATTCGGTCAAAGAAGGTCGTTTGACGTCGTCCACTGACTCGCTATACCGTCCACCATCCACCGTCCACCGTCCACCGTCCACCGTCCACCGTCCACCGTCCACCGTCCACCGTCCACCGTCCACCGTCCACCGTCCACGGCCCACCGTCCACCGTCCACCGTCCACTGTCCACGGTCCACCGTCCGCCGTCCACCGTCCACCGTCCACGGCCCACCGTCCACCGTCCACTGTCCACGGCCCACCGTCCACCGTCCACTGTCCACGGTCACTGTCCACTGTCCACTGTCCACCGTCCACCGTCCACCGTCCACCGTCCACGGTCCACCGTCCACCGTCCACGGTCCACCGTCCACTGTCCACCGTCCACTGTCATTGTCACTGTCCACTGTCCACAATTAACAGCAGTATAGGTAATTTTTGTAACGGAACGGAGAAGTAAAAGTTTCTTAATTTTAGTCCTAAACTAGGTACAGATGTAGTGAATAATCCTATCACATCGTTTTTGGTCGGATAACTTCGTATTTATCTTGCTTTCTCAGTTGGCATATTGATGGGTACTGAAGCTAATTGAGAAAGCAAGATAAATCCGAACATATCCGACAAAAAACGATGGGAAAGGATTATTCACTACATCTGTACAATTTTTCTTATGAACGCCCGCTTACTGAACATCATGTATCCTTCTTTATCTTCTTAGGTGAAAGCAGAACAGTCAGGCTGGCCGCCCCCCTCGTGAACCCCTACGAGAGACGAGGGTACTGCGTCGTTTATTTGGATTCCAAGCCTGAAGGTAGGATCCTATCCAAGAAAATATTTCTTGGATAAAAACAAAAACAGAAACATAGTAACTCTACAGCATATCGTCCCTTTACTTTCCCTAAATATCAAGGACTACTTTCCTGTCTAACTATTCGATCAGATACGTGATTGAGAATGTAAAGGGACGATATGTTGTAGTTATGTTGTTGGGACAATATTCAAAATCGTGGAATTAGAACTTAATTTAGGGGTGAAAAACGTTAACACCCGGAGTTAAATTGGTTTGAAAAAATTAAAAAACATTCAAAGTTACGCGATTTAAGCGCCGCGTCACCTTTTTATCACTAGATTGTGAGCGGATTGCGATAGGTTAGGGGTAACGAGCTGGCGTGTTTTAAATTCTTGCGTTACCTCGTCTTACCTCACCGGTAGAAAAGCACCTTAATAACCTAGCCGTCCTTCCCACTGAGCTTGCAACAGTATAAACGTTTTCATTTGTTTTCCCCTCAATCTCCCAGGTCGCGGTGTCTTCAGAAATGCAGTTAAAATACCCTTTGAGACAACTTTCTCGGCGGACTCCCCAACTGTCGTACCTTGCCCCGAAGTCGACCAGGACCCCTTCAACGATTGCAAACCAGTAGACTGTGAGACATACTACAACGGGCAAAGGCCTTATTATGATAAGAGACTGCAGCGGTGTGTGAAGCTCCCTCCCATCGAAACAGACGCAGATGCAGTTTATGATACAAAATCAAATAGGTTCAACAGAAATTCTAACGTGACAAATGAGGATTTGATTTATATAAAGGATCTTATAAATGGTGAAGCCAATAGACACGCTAAAGACATACTTATTATTAAGAATAAAGTCCCAGATTCAAGACGTGAAGAAGTGGACGAGGAATCGGTGCCTTCTAAATTCATGGCAAAAGAAACGTGTAATGTGTCACGCAGCCTGCCTCCCTTGTTCAATGTCATGACGAAATATTTTTCAAAACACGCTGACGCTTTAATTATTCTAGTGTTCCTAATGACCGTACAATGCTGCCTTGTCTTAACAATGGTATATTGTATGTCGAAAGGTTGTCATTGCAACAAGGATAAGACAGTAATCAGTCGTTTTTTTAACTATAGACAAGATGTATCAGTCACTACCCCACTTATTAGCACTGGCAACATAGAAACAGAGACAACTTGTCAATTTCACAGTGATAGTTCAATGAATGTTGATAAGAAGATTAAATGTTACAAAGCTTGCCATAAAGATAAAATGCACAATGCTAAGTTTAGCATGTCTGATGATATCCTATCGAAATGTGTGAATAGAAGAGATTGGACTCATAAGCCCAAGTCTGAAGTCATTCATGAATTTAAAACTGAAGAATGGAGACAATACAAAGGACCTAAGGAGGTCG
The DNA here is from genome assembly GCA_963966035.1 of Acleris laterana. NCBI lineage: Eukaryota > Metazoa > Arthropoda > Insecta > Lepidoptera > Tortricidae > Acleris > Acleris laterana. The sequence continues at coordinate 7,481,188 of OZ014467.1, read as the reverse complement.
CTTATCAAAAACTAACTAAAAACGACACTAAAGCAAGCTTGGACAAAATTAAAGTGAAAAAGATTGAAAGTAGAGTTTTATTTGAGAATGATAACTTTGAAAGTGAAAGCAAACCTAAACAGGTCAAAAGTATAATTAAGAGAAATATTGACGATCTAAGCACTCAACCGTCCTCTGAAAAAGAAATAAAATGTTACAGCTACGAGCAAGCCGGCAGCGCTGTCCATCACCCGGTCCCTGTTAAAACAGTGTCTTTGTCCACAGAAAAAGGAGCCCAAGCATATTTTTCCAATGACTCCATCGATGACTTCCTATCTGAGCGAGGAATGATATTCCTCGCAGGTGAAAACGTGTCCAAATACACTTTCTCCACTGACTCATCGTACAATATGAATATGAATATGAATAAGTCTTCTTCCGAGATCTCTGGTAAAACTTCCAAGAATAACCTGGTCAAAAACCTAATTTCGATGATACATAGGGAATCAAAGCATGGGCCCTCCTCAGATCCAGGGGGGGGGAAGAAGAGCTCTGGAAATCTAGACTTGGAATTGCTGCACATGTCGCAGGCTTCCGTGTTCTCTTCGAATGCGTCGGAATTAGTTGATGGGTTTAAAACTAATGCGGATTCCAGAAGTTCGCTGTAGTTAGGATAATTATAATTCTATTTACTTAGCTAATGTTTTGTTATTCTTTTTGTTGGCTATTTCTTTACAATTGTAAGATTGTAAAAGTTTCTAAAAAAAATATTTTTTCAATATTTCGTTCATTGAATACAAAACGGACACATTCCAAAATGAGTCAGTGTTGCATTTAAAAAAATTAATCTATGCGTATAAGATTTTTAATGCAAGAGCAAATTATTTTGGAATGTGTCCGTTTTGCATTCAATGAGCGATTTGTTCAGTAAATTGCCCTCATGAGGGTTTTTTCCTGTGAATCTACTAGCGCTTCGCACAAGACCATCATGGCGGAGAAGAAAGAGGTTATTTTCAAACATAAAATACAATATTAATACTTGAAAATGTATAATTAAGGAACAGTACAAAGTATAATAATACTTAAATACAAATGTAAGGTCAATATAACATTACATTGAAAGTAATGACTAGGAGAACAACACGACACAAGGTCTCGCTGGACGTGTCAACATGCATCTGGTATATTCTATAATCCCATTATTTTTCGGTTTAAATTGTCCATTATCAGTTGTTAGTCCATCCAGGACTAACATGACTAACATTTTTTTTCCAAAATGGTCCCTTTTTGTAAAATCCGCACAGTTGTATAACTTCAATGTCTTACAACGTCAATATCTAACAACGCAAGGTCTTACAACGCCAAGCTTACTACTCAGATATTCTACGATCTAGGCAGCTTGACATTTCAAGACTAACTTAAAAACATGTTGGTGTTTCACTACCTGGTCATTCTGAGACTTTGACGTATTTTGCTAGTATGACATTGTAAGATGTTGACGTTGTATTAACTGGTAAATCTGAGACTTTGACATGTTACTACTATGACTTGACTTTGACTTTAAATGCGGACAATAAAACTGTGGCTACGCAGGTAGTGATAATCTCTAAAACTGTAAGATTTCTACCTTGGCAGGTTGTTTAGAAAGAACAAATGCATATATTTTAAAAAACCTCTAAATCTAGGGCATCCTAGGGCTACGTCTTTTGCTCTTCCTCTTTGTGCTCTTCCTTTTTCTTAGATTTCTTAAGCTCGGATTTCTCATGCTCAGATTCCTCAAGCTCGGATTCTTCAAGATCATATTCCTCAGACTCCGATTCCTCAGGCTCGGATTCCTCAGGCTCGGATACCTCTAGCTCGGATTCCTCATACTTAGATTCTTTTTTTTCGTCATCTCCCTCTTCCTCTTTTTCTCTCTCTTCTTCCTCCTTCTCCTCATACTCGGATTCCTCAAGCTCAGATTCCCAATTCTCGGATCCCTCATGCTTAGATTCTTTTTTTTCTTTATCTCCCTCTTCGTTTTTTACTCCCTCTTTTTCTTTATCTTCTCCCTTCTCCTCATGCTCGGATTCCTCAAACTCGGATTCCCAATCGGATTCCTCGTCCTCGGATTCCTCATGCTTAGATCCTTCTTTTACTTCATTTTCGCTCTCTTCTACTTTTTCCTTAACCTCACCCTCTTTCTTTTCATATACTTCCTCTTTATCTTCTTCTTCTTCCTCTATTTCTAAATCTTCTCCCTCTGCTTCTTCATCATCTTCATCTTTTTCTTTATTCTCTACCTTTTTCTCTTTTTCCTCAACCTCTCTTTCTTTTCCTGATTTTGCCTCTGCTCCTCCCGTTAATGCACCTGCAAGTGCTGCTCCACCTACTAATCCAGCTGCCCCACCTGCTGCTGCGCCAACTCCTGCTGCTAAAGCAGTTCCAACTGCTCCCCCCCCGCTTCCATCTTTTTTTTCTTTGTTTTCCCTCTCTTTTCCTCCATCTTTTTCCTTTCCTTTTCTTTCTTTTCCCCCTTTTTCTCCGCCTTTTCTCTTTTCCTTCCATCTTTTATCTTTATCTTCATGTCTTCGGCGACTGTCTTCTTCTTTTCTTTCTCGTTTGTCTCGTTTTCGACGTTTAACTGCGCCTTTCTACAAAAAAACATAGTTTTGAAAACTAACATCCTTTTTTTCTATTTTTATTTTGAAAGGGCATGCTTCGATGGTTCGGTCATTTGGAAAGGATGGATGAAAGAAGATTGACGAAAGAGATATACAGATCGAAAGTGAGTGGACGGATCTGAAGGGGCCACCCTAGGCGTACTTTTTCGAGTCAAATCGGAGAAATACTGGAAAAGGGCCGAATCTTAAGTACCCGAAACCGACGTGCGTGCATGACTCGATGTATGAATGTGGAAGAAGCGGAAGAAATTTGTCAAGATCATAGCAAGTGGGAAGAAGAGAGACCACTTCTTGAACGAAGATTCACGACACGCCGTATAAGTTGTGTCTACTGTACAGAACCGGGACTGGATCATATTGTGTAATGTCCACTGATAATTATATAAACTTACGGAACTGTTGCTTGCTACACAATTTCCCATTTATCCTTTACGTCGGCTGAATTCCATATCAAAGCTGCCGTTGAATTCTAACAGAACGTTAGACGGCAAACGTGGTGTTATCATAGAAGTTTACGCGTTAATTTAAAATTGCGCAGGAGTTAAGGATAATTCAGTGTCCCCAGGGAAAAGGGGAACGAGACGAGTTATAAATGCCAGCCCTCATGTGAGCTACATGTTAGGGACTGGTATCTTGCTTCAAGTCATTTGCTCTAAACACACTACATAATTTAATAATCTGAAATCACATGATACATCAATTCTTAGAGCAATTCTTGGATCCACGTTTTAATTTTGTATATCTTGTCACAACGGAAAGTAGTTACAGGGAGCCACGGACGGAGGCAAGCGGCGTGATTGATGACATGATGACAGAAGATTTTGAATTGCCAATAAAGGTTATTGTACACTGTATTGTCAACTCTCGTCTGTAGTCCGACAAAAAAAGTCTAGAATTTAAAAGTGGCAACACTGTAGTGTCCCTTTCTTCTTAGATTAATTTGAAAGGGATGACACTACAGTGTTGCCACTTTTTAATTTCTACACTTTTTTGCCAGGCAACTGGACTTTTTAAAATTATAACCAAGGACTTTGTACTGAAACTGGACTAGCTACTTCTAACGACGACTTGACGACGCGCTGGCCTAGTGGGTAGTGACCCTGCCTATGAAGCTAGCGGTCCTGGGTTCGAATCCCAGTAAGGGCAGATATTTGTGTGATGAGCTCGAATATTTGTTCCTGAGTCATGGATGTTTTCTATGTATTTAAGTATATATTTCTCTATATAAGTATTTATATCGTTGACTAGTACCCATAATACAAGCCTAGAGCTTAGTTTGGGACTAGGTCAAATGGTGTGAGATTGTCCCCTTTAAAAAAAAAAGGTGACCAACAGCGAAATATACCAAATGCTTTTCAAATATGATTTAATACAATGGCAGGTGTGTGCAAGTGAGACTGATCAGTGATGACTCATCAAGTTTGTCGGTCTCACTCAAACTGGTTTCCATGGGAACCTATCATTAATAAATTTGACTGACGGCTTATATCATGCATGTTTATATAATATATTTATTGTAAATAATCGATCCTGTTTGTATGTGTGGTTGGAGATGGAGACAACGGAAGTTTTCGGATTTTTCATACTTTTGGACAAAAAACATCCAATGTCCCAATAAAAAATCCACTATTATATCTTGCACAAGGTCGGGTATTCACCATTTTGACTATATGTTCTTTTAAGGTTTTTTTATCTTCCGTGGGCTTTGCCATATTCATAGAACAATAAAAAAATTGACTTCTTCAGTTTTTTTTTTTTTTTTTTTTTTTTTTTTTTATGGCATAGAGAAGGCGAACGAACACACAGGCCACCTGATGGTAAGTGGAAACTGTGATCCATAGACATTCGCACTCACAAGACTGCAATGCAATCCTAAGACTGCAAATGCGTTGCCAACCCTGAGGGCTAAGATAGAATGCCTTTATTAATATATCCTAAGCTTTGGGCTTAACTTCAAAGTTGTGAGTATTTAAAAAAATAAAGTTACTATGTGCTAATTTTTTTTTATATAAACCCAATAGAACGACCCCATAGGATTTAACGTAAAACGGAGTGAGAAGAGATTAAGGGGTAAGTAGGGACATAACCTAAAATAAGTCATAACTTGTAACAAATAAGAACAATTATTAAATGTGACGTCTATTGAAAATAATTTCAGTCTTATCGCTCATTGAATACAAAACGGGCACATTCCAAAATAATTTACTCTTGCATTGAAAATCTTATACGAATAGCTTCTAATTTTAAAATGCAACACTGACTCATTTTGGGATGTGTTCGTCTTGTATTCAATGAACGTTATAATTAGTAACATATGCTTCATTTTAAGTTGTGTCCCTGCTCACCCCTTAATCCCTACTCACTCAGAAAAATTACCAATTGTAAATACGTCCTACCAGAAATATACAGTGTGTTACCAGCACCCTGGCTTTTTTTAAGTAGGTTAAAATAACGGGTGCAGACTCGTGGTCACCCCAGTGCCATTCGACGGAGCCCTGCCTATGGCAGGGCTCCTATTTCTGAGCGATTTGCCCTTCGGGCATCTTAAGATACCTAACGAACCTAACCTACCTACTTTTGCGGAATAAAAATTATTTCTGACGAATAACCGACTAAAGCGAATAGCACTGGGGTGACAAACTGGTGTGACCACGAGTCATCCGCTAAAATAACGTATATCTGTAACGTTACTATGACATTAATTTAATTAATAAACAACTTTTCAGGCTTTGTTTACTTTCTAACAAAATGTTAATTGCCAGCAATGTAAAGCACAGCAATTTTACAAGTGTAAATGACAGTCGACGGCTACTTTGATTATTATGATCTGCCCCCGTACCACGACATGCCTTGTACCAAGCAACAGCGATACTGATAACGATGAACACGCAGCACATGCACTACATTAAAACCGGGCAAGAGCATGTCGGACCATGCTCAGTGTAGGGTTCCGAAGCCGTAACGACAAACACAAAAAACTATCTCAAAAATCAACATGTATGAAACAATTTTCTATTTAAAGTTATTTGGCGCTGTCTTAGATGATTTTTAGTAGGTATAAACCCGTTAATCGCCTGTATCTCAGGAACTAATCATGTCTACTTAGCCGTGATAGTTTTCCTTTAAAATTCGTTATATGCGCTTTCGTTGAAGATTTTTTTCAGATTTTTAGTACTTGTAGTTTTGGCTGTAGGGGGGGGGGGGACACTTGACTCTAACAAAAAATAGCGCTTTAAAGCTTAATATTTCATAAACGGATCCCTTAATCGAAAAATTGTTTTTATAAACCCGCAATATTTTTGAAAGACCTATCCAACGACACCCCACACTATGGGGTAGGCAAGAAAAAAAAAAGACATCCCCACGTTACGTGTAGGGGAGGTGCATTAAAAAAAAATATTTTTCAAAATGTTATTTTACCACTTTGTTGGCGTGACTAATATGTACATTCATGCCAAATTACAGCTTTCTAGTACTATGAGTCTCTGAGCTAGACTGGGGACGGACGGACGGACGGACGGACGGACGGACATGGCGAAACTATAAGGGTTCCTAGTTTGACTACGGAACCCTAATAAAAATGGACAGTATCTAAGAAAATTAATGGTGAAGTTATTTTAACTATTTTTTATTTGATAATACTAGCAAACAATTGCTAAAGCAACATATTATTGGCAGTTTTAATAAATGCCCGCATGCCGGTAACACACTGTATATGTATATGTATATATAGTGAGTGGACGGGTCGGAAGGGGCCGCCCTACTTTTTCGAGTCAAATCGGAGAAATACTGGAAAAGGGCCGAATCTTAAGTACCCGAAACCGACGTGCGTGCATGACTCGATGTATGAATGTGGAAGAAGCGAAAGAAATTTGTCAAGACCGTAGCAAGTGGAAAGAAGTGGTCTCTGCCTACCCCTCTGGGAAACAGGCGTGATTTAATGTATGTATGTATTATATTACATTCGCTTTGTGCGTATTTAATTTTGCTCGCAAATTATGTAGGTATAATAGAAAAAAATCGGTTAGAAAAACTGTCGGCACAATTACATTATGACTAAATTCACTTTGTATACTTTTGATCCAACTTCCTTTCTCTATCAGGGTAGTGATTCTGTAAACAACGCCGGTCGTGCGGACTGTCGATGATATCCAAGCGGCGAGATTAAGTAGTCCCGTCAGTGGGAACAAAACACATTGTAGCGCGTGCATTTTCAATTTAGCAGAACGATGGATCGAACGTATAAAGCTGCTTAATTGAAAATGCACGCGCTACAATGTGTTTTGTTCGCACTGACGGGCTACTTAATCTCGCCGCTTGGATATCACTCGACAGTCCGCACGACCGGCGTTGTTTACAGAATCACTACCCAGTTCAATCGTGCATCGTGCGTGCCACAGATTATAGGTGCGCGTGCTTGGTAATGCGTAGACCTGTCTCCATCAATATATTCTTTTTATATTTTTTCTTGACCATGGATGCTGTCCTTAAGTCGACGTCCGTCAAATCTTCGCAGTGTTGCCAGATCTCCTGTTTCTACTGGAGAGCTACTGGTTTTGGGTGTGTCTACTTCTCTACTGTTTTTCCCAAAAAATCAACTGGATTTTAGAAATTCGCTTGTGTAGAAAAAAAACATATTATACACAAAAGGTTCTTGAAGCGAGTGTAGTAACCACGATTTCTGAACGAAACGAAAGGGCGAAGTAAGAACCTGTGGCACAGTCTAGCATGATGGATACTTTGCACGATAGTGTGTACAGCACCATCGGGCCTGACGGTCGTGCGCCTGCTGTCATTCCAAGACGGATAGTGCGTAGAGGACTTTAAAGGTAGTTGGACACTTTCGTGAATTGTTGTTATGACTTGTTGTAGTTTTTTTTAAGTAGGTATGTGTATCTCAGGAATAATAATTTAAAACTACTTTGTTGAGTTGAGAGGGCAATAAATTAATTTCTCTTATTGTTTCTGTTGTTTCTTTTTCTCTGTAAGAGGTCACATAATAATGCCATGTCCACACAAGTATAAACAGAGCTATTGTACTGCCGTTCTAAGAGGCCCGATTTGACAGCTGTCAGCGCAGTACAAAATATAACCTCAAACACATACTTTGTATTAAGATGACAGCCGTCAAATCGGGCATCTTACATCCGTATTTATAGTCAAGAAAAGTAATTACTTGAGTATTAGTAGTGTCAAAAGTCATATAACAATCGTTACTTTAGTCATTACTTTTACTCAAGTAATTACTTTTCTTGACTATAAATACGGGTGTTAGAACGGCAGTACAATAGCTATTTTTATGTGTTTCTAAACGAAGAACTTGAGACAGACAGATAGTTTGCGCATCCTTGCTTGAAGGGTCAAATTCAAATAATTGTTTTTTATTTTAAGACTACGCTTATTAAAAAAAATGGTTAACCAAATTTAAAAGGTTATAAGTAATCAACTATTGAATCTGAGATAATCGGTAAAGGTCGTACGGTTTCGAAGATTCAACCAAAAATATGCAAAAATGGTGTCTTGTTTGAAAAATAAAACTATCAAGGTTTTAGTTTCTAAAAGTATCGTTTTTCTGTATTTCTACGGGTCTATATTGTCTGCCATATTTTAGTTACGGCGTCAAGCAGATGATGCAAACGCCCCTCCGGCTCCAGAGGATGCAAATACAGGTCAGGAGGTACTCCACCCGGCAGGTTGAGCTGTGCTCACAGACCACTTACCCTATAGACTCCGCTTCGGAACAGTTTGTCTAGTATCTCATTAAGCCAAAATGGCGGGGCGCGGGGGGCGGAAAGTGCACCGTGATTGGCTAGTTCAAAGTCAACGAATAATCAAGTGTGCGCGTCGTGGTGCGCGCCAATAGAACCATGGCAACCAATTAGTGTTCTGTGAGCATAAGCATGGCTTACGGGGGCGCCTTTGTATGCGGAGTCTACAGGGTAAGGGTCTGTGGGTGTGCTAGACCGATTTTTCGTTTTATTTCGGTCTTCAAATTACAACTTACTGTTATTACTAATATGGATATACCTAACTGGGTCTCCCACAGAATCTCTAACAACTTTAAATGAATAAATATCATGGAACAATGTCACACCAATTGTCCTAGTCCCAAACTAAGCTCTAGGCTTGTACTATGGGTACTAGACAACGATATAAATACTTATATAGAGAAATATATACTTAAATACATAGAAAACATACATGACTCAGGAACAAATATTCGCGCTCATCACACTAATATCTGCCCTTACCGGGATTCGAACCCAGGACCACTAGCTTCGTAGGCAGGGTCACACCCACTAGGCCAGCGCGTCGTCAAACGACCATGATTACTCGATAATCACGTACTTTTAAAGATCAAGTGAGGTCTTTGCAATTATTTATACACTAAATTATTATTTTCATAAGTTTCAGATGAAATAACTATTAATTACACGTTATTTTTAGTTAAATATATACTTAAAATATAAAAAACATCCATGACTCTTCGCGCTCATCACACTAATATCTGCCCTTACCGGGATTTGAACCCAAGACCTTCGTAGGCAGGGTCACTACTAACTAGGCCAGCGCGTCGTCAAAGTGTAAATAGATCCTAATTGTTTTGCTTTAATTAGTGAAATGGTATACCTAACGCTCCTCTTCTAGTTAGGATTACAGATGAAAATTAAATACGCGTTAAGACTGCAAACGTCGAGCGTCCAGTAGCGCCCTCATTACTATTACTGTGTTTTCTAATTAACCAAAGAATTCCCTTGCAATCAGACGATACGTTTTTGTAGCGCAAGTAAAAGCACAATTTATGGGATACGTAACAAACTTTAATAACAATTACCCTTTGAGTAGTCAGCTTAGCGGGGAAAGTTGGCCACTTTTTTCCGTTAAGTTGATATCTCGAAGGTGAAATTGTTAGAAACTATGTGATATATAAGTTGTGTTTTTATTTGTAGTACAAAAACCTACCGACCAATTTCAAGAAAATACTTTAGTTTATTAGAAAAAACAATGATAGTAATGAGGGCGCCACTGTACATCCGGCGTACGCTTGGCGTAGTCTTAAAAATAGCCAACACATTTTTTTTTTCCAATTTACGTACGTGTTCCTCGCATTCTTTCGCTATGAGTAAATTTACTTATGTTGGAATGTTACATTTCAGAGACCTGAAACACATTATGATTATGACCAAAAAAATATATCATAGACCCTCGAAATTCAGATAAACAAGATACTGACATAATTATCAAACACTCTTTTTTTTTAAATAATTTCCAAAGAAATTGCTACACTTATTTGAACTAGGTATACATTCGCCAAACAAACTTTATTTGAAAATTGTTTATGTTAACTTAATGCATCTTAGAAGTAATAAAACATGATTTTATATAAACCCACGTATAATTTCATTTGATATAACATTCAGTTAGTACTTATAGTGAACGAAGGGGGTATATCTCGACTAGATTCATTCTTGGTTCAGCATTCAGGACAGATGCAGGGGGGGCAAAGCGTGGAGGGGGTGGCGGCTGGATCCGTAATATACTTAGGCGGTTTCACCTGCAATACAATAAAAAAAAACAATTTAAACTCTTACCGAGGCTCTTTCTCTCTCCCTCTCCCTCTATCTGTCTTGCTCGCTCTTTCTCTGTGTGCCGCAACGTTTCAAACATTTGACATAATAATTATAGAACTATTTTCTCTTGACATAATATTATTAATATTTTTACTGTGACACACAAATTGATCCAGGCCCACACTAAGCTCGAGGCTTGTACTACAGGTAATAGACAACGAAACATAGGTACTTAGATATAGGAATATTTGCATGTTATATTTATACAAACATACAAAACACCCAATATTAGAACATTATACTCGCGCTCATCACACCTTTACCGAGATTCGAACCCGCAACTGCCAGCTTCGTAGGGCGGGTTTTTTTAGCAGTTCAGTAACTAAATCGTAAATTTTTCGACTCACAAAATGACCACCCACAACCAACCATTCATTTTAGGTCTGTCTTAGCAAAGTCGACAGAGCCCCGCACGGCGGAGCTCCTATTCTTGGGCAATTAGCCCTTCGAGCGTATAGTCACTTAACGATCCTAACCTACCTAGTAACAGAAACGAAGTAATCATTTAGTGAATTAATTATGTTTAAAAATAAAATTCGGCAGCGAAATTAAATTGTAAAATTATACCTTTGCCAAACTTACTTTTGGTCAATACATAGCAAAACATACCTTTATTTTTGGGAAATGTATGTTTCCGTGTTGTTGAATTGGTGAAAGAGGCCCCCTGGTCAAGCAATCACACTGGAAAAATAAAAAAAAAACAAAAAAAATGCTACTTAGTACTTACTTACATTTGTATTGTGATAAATATAAACCATTATAGATAAATAAATAAATAAATAACTAAGTAAACACATAAACGAAAAAAAACAAACAAATAACAACCGTGCAATCAAAAATTAAAAAAAATATATATTCTTATACTTACACCGGGCTGAAATTTTTAAATTAATGAATTACCTTTTTGTCAAACAGATAAGAAATTGACAAGTATTTTTAACTTTTTTTTTCACGACTAAAAACAAATATTTGAATGTCACATTACTTCAATTATAACAGAAAATAACTTACAATCTGTAAAAAAAAAAACAAGGAGATTAGTATTTTTTTTTAGAAATCATATAAAATTGTAATGGACGCTCTAGACCAGTGTTTTTCAAACTTTTTGGGGTCACGGCCCTTAATGACCATCAAAATTGCTTCGTGACCCTTCAAAACCCAATTTGTACGATTAATCTTAGAGCCCAACTCTTATTTAACAATGCTAAAACTGGAGTTTGTATCCGTATCAATGGGTATTCAGGGTGAAAATAATGATTGAATACTTTTGCTACTTCTTATTTGTGTGAGCTGTCCTTTTCATCAATGGTTGACACTAAAATAAAGAAGAGGAATACATTAAATTTGGAAAATGATTTAATCGTCTGCGTGTCGCGACAGGATCCGTGTTTTGATAAATAAGTTCAAAAGAAACAAGCTCATACTTCGATTGAATAAAAAAATATTTTTATAATCATAAAATAAATAAATATGTAAGATTGATTGCTGTTTTATTGAAATGCACATCCTTCAAAAAAAATGTTTCCATCTAGTCACAAGACTTTCTTGGAGCTGAGCCTCGCGACCCCCCTGGACAGGCCTCACGATCCCCAGGGGGGTCGCGACCCACACTTTGAAAAACACTGCTCTAGACTTACATTTCGCTGGCCTAGTTTAGTTTGTCAATACTATTCGACGCTTATAATATTCTCATTCTAACAGATTACTGCGTCTCTTTCACCTCGTCATGAGGCATTAAGATATATAAAAAGTAGAGACAATATAGTTTTATAAAGAGCGTGAAAAAAACCGTGGCACAGAAACATGTCAAGTCATAATTTAAAAAAAAATGGCAATAAAATCGGAAAATTATCCTCAAAAACTGGTTTGGGTTTTTAATAAGTTTCCTAATTATGTATCATAATTAATAATTATTAAAGAACAATATTTCTTAAAGTTAATTTAATTATTTGATGTTGTACAAAATAAGTACGCTTACCGTAGCAGGCTAAAATAAATAAATGTTTTAATATTGTACTTTTTAATAAAAACTTTATATTTTTTTATTATAATTGGTACTTACATTTGTCTAAAGAACAAATAAAAATACATTATTTATTTACATTTAGTAAAATTATAAATTTTTATTTAGCAAAAAAGTAATTCAGTAAGAGATGATTTTCCACACTTTTAAATGAAAAAAAATGGTAAATTTTAATATTTTTGCCGGCAAATACTCACGCGATACTGAAAAGGAAATGTTGTTTTTGTAGTTTTATATTTAAATTAATAAAATTTTTGATGTGTTTATTATATGCAGCCTTTTCATTCATGCATACATTAATTGTATTTATAATTAATAGGTACTTACAGTTTGCTAAACACGACAAAAATATTATTATTATTAATTATCTTTATTGCATTTTTTTAAATAAAAACTATGTGATTGTCAGTATTTATGTCTGTTATATTAAAAAAGTCGACATAGTATTTAATTAAGTAATTATTAAATCTGCTTACCCATGCCTAAAAATAAAAATGAAATACGTTAATGTGTCACTTGTTTAATTAAATAAACATTAAATTATTTTTTGTTGTATTACGTACCTCTGACTGTAAAAAGATAACACAAAAATATTTTTTTAATTATTTTGCATCATGTCGTCATTTGGTGATATATTTATATTTAAAATTTGAGGTAAATAAATATGTAAACTTAAAGTATTAAGCAATTTGAATGCTTTAAATAAAAAAGAAAGTTTTATAAGAAACAATACAACACACCTAAAGCATTAAAAAAAACTCATATATAATTAATTAGAAATAAGTACTTATTTTAAAACTTACATTCACTCTCTGCGTGTAAAAATACAATTGCATGTTTTAGAACGACACCCGTTAAAATAACAGTAAAAAACTATATTTTTTTTCTTGACATTATGACATATTACTTTTTTTTCTTGGTAAAATAAACGATTTATTTTTGTACTTACCAATCTCTAAAACAAGAATAAATGTTTAAATACGTATTTATTTGTTATTTAGTCCATTTAAAATGACCGACGTAAAATACTTACGTTGCCGTCCTGTATGGTGAAAAACGCGATGCGTTCATGAAAAAGAAGTTTATAATTAATTATTGGAGCAAAACACCTTTTTTATGGCAAGGAGAAAGTAACAATTTTACTCTACGGAGGCGAAGGATCTCGTAGAGTATGTACGAGTTAAGACCGGAGTTACTCTTAGGGTCGAGTGGTTGGAGCCCCGCCACAAGGTTAATTTTAAGTCATTTGTGGTGAGAGTACCCACCAAAGATCTGTCGACGCTTTTAAACGAGGAATTCTGGCCGAGGGGTGTCATATTTCGGCGATTACGAGGCCGTCGGCTAGCTGACACCGCAAAAATATATAAATAGTCGTTTTAATTTTATGTTATATATTGTTATGTATGTTAGTCTTTAACGTATTTGTAAATATGGGCCTTGTTGTATGAAATAAAGTTTATTCTGTTCTATTCTATTCTATAGGTGTAAACTGGCACAACTGCTCAAATGGCTGGTTGTCTCAAATGGAAACTTGTTAACCTGTAAATTGTAATTTGTAGCTTTATAAAACCGGCCACTGATGTTGAAGCGGATCTGAGACCCATAGACATTTGAATTCTCAAAACTACAATCTCAAGACTGCAATCTTAAGATTTTAAATGCGTTGCCATCCCTGAGGACTAAGATGGAATCCTTCTATGCTAGTCATTTTACTGGTTTCGACGAATGCTGTTGGGCAGTATAGGTTTTAAAACCTATTTTTAATGACTTAACCCTCATCTTTGTTGGTTTTAGGACCAGGGGCACGTTTTATAAAGCTACAACGCCTACAAGTAACAAATTTACAGGTCTAAACTGGCAACACAGCTCAAATGGCTGGTCATTGTTCGAGGTTGTGTCAAATGGAAATTTGTAACCTGTAAATCATAATTTGTAGCTTTATAAAACTGATTTTTGAATCTCACCCAGTGACGCTCACCAAAATGGCCAATTTACGCTGATTTCCAAAAGTTCATATTTTTTAAACTCCCCGGTGACTGAAATTCTCACATCTCTGATATCGAATACGAGTGTCCCCCCCCATTCGTAAACCCGTCACTAATTAAAAAAATACGTATAGGTCAAGAACGAAATATGTAAATATAGAAAGGTTTAACTTACCGCAAGCTTTGTATGGAAATAAAAAATGTATTTAGTAAAATAAAAATAATAATAACACTTTTATTCATTTTCTTTAAAAAAAACATTACATAATAAAATAGTTTAGCTACTACACCTATGGTAATTCTATTATACATAGGACAAAGTTGCTGAAGCTTATAGAGCAAAAGTGTCTTATCAAACGCTACACAAGAAGCTGTCAGCAGTCAAACTGTGCAAACAGTTTTGTGGAACAATGCATAACATGTAAACTTTGTATTTGTTTATAAATAAATAAATAAATAATAATAAGTACTTTAATAGACCGTTTACAGAACCTTTTGTGGTATAAGTCATGGTTATAGAACAGTTTTGCTTGTTAAAAAGTAATTACCGTAAACTGTAAAAGAAAATACATTATAAATTAGTTTCTTGCTTCGTAATAACGTAAGACAAAATACGATTAAATGATATCACTTACATCCAACTGAAAAAATGTAATAAAATATAATTATACCAATAAAATAAATTGAAGTGTCAGTGATTTCAAAATATATGCTCAAATTGAAAATAAATGCCAAAATTTAAGTGTAAACTACTTTTTAAGTATACGATACCTTATCAAAACTAAGCATAATGATAATGACCCTTTTTTTGTTTTTCCATCTGAATTTTTTTCTTATAGGCACAAAAACCGTTACACAGATTTCGATGAAAATTTTAAGGACTTAAACAGGAATTTTAACTTAAATTATCGTGTATGTTACATTTTGATATCTTGTACACGATCGATAACTACCATACCAAAGCGAAGCGAAGGCTAGTATGATAATTAAAGTATAATAAATAATCCATGGTTCCATTACATATTTACAAACACATTTAATTAAAACTACGTTTACGGTAAAAAATAAAATTATTTAGCACCAAATTACACTAGAATAAATAAGAAACTAATCTACTAGATATTAACTAAACTAAATTCACTTGAATAACCTAACTAACTATAAGCAAAAATATTGGCCAAATTGCTATCGCTGGGTAGTGATTCTGTAAACAGCACCGGTCGTGCGGACTGTCGAGTGATACCAAGCGGCGAGATTAAGTAGTCCCGTCAGTGCGAACAAAACACATTGTAGCGCGTGCATTTTCAATTAAGCAGCCTTATACGTTCGACCTATCGTGTTGCTAAATTGAAAATGCACGCACTACAATGTGTTTTGTTCGCACTGACGGGACTACTTAATCTCGCCTCGACTACGTAATACTCTTCTTTCAAAAGTGGGCACCATAAGCAGGGTAAACAACCCTGCTTATGGTGCCCAGGTGGTCTAAATGGCGATTATCGCTTGACAAAACGTCGATAAAACATTCGTCACTTTCTGACACGTATATAAGTACGAGAGTGACGGATGCTTTATCCACATTTTGTCACGAGATAATCGCAAACATACTAGGCCCGTACTGCCGTCTTACCAAAGAAGGCGGGTAAGTGCATAGTATACGATTAGCGTTTTAAATTGAATGTGGTTACTAATAGAGTTTAAAATGGTTCGACTACTTCATTGCAGTTAGCCGCCTTCTTTGGTAGGACGGCAGCGTAGGAGGCTGGCAGTATTGCCTCTTTGAACAGCAAGGCTTGACCTCTAGCTAAAGTAGCTGCCAACCTAAATAATATTATTTAAATTACTTTTAAGATGGCAACTGACTTGTAACATTTCGGTGTAATGTCTCACTCCTGGCCCTTATCTAATAGGTGCAATATGATCCCACAGGTCTTAAAGTTGCCGACAATAGAACTGTGGCCTATCCCACAAAACTTTACAAGTGTACAATTCGACAAAATTGTAGCATTGTAAACAAACACATGTAACACAACTATTACAAAAAAGTATTCGTTACAAGTTTGTAGTATACAAATAATTTACTTTTGTGGAAACGTACCACAAAAAAATAAGGTATGTCATGACAACTACAAAATTGTCAAATTGTAGATTTGTAAATATACAAATAAAAATATGTAAAGTTACAATTTTAAATTGCGGATGAAGGGCGTGGCTTCTTCGTGTCGGATGTTGAAGATGTCCTCCAATAGTCTGTACAAGGTATTCCACGGTAGATTTACTAACTCTAAATCTTTGATTAAACGTAAAATCTGTAATGTTGAAAGTTAAATTTATTCGTTCTATATTTCTCCTGGGACGTCTTACAATTATTAATTCTGTTTCACTATCACTGTCACTTGAATTAAGCATTTCGTTAAACTTGGGATTGTAAATCGTTCAATGTAATGTAATGCAATTACGAGCGTTGGAATAATTGTAAAAAGGTAATGACACACGTTTGGTGAATTGTCAACCTGTAGCTACAATTCTACAAATATGTACAATTATTTCTACAACTTACTGTTGCATGATACAATTGTCACCTACAAATTTGTAAGTTTTCCGGAAAACAGTTGTGCGATATGTAAAGTTTTGTGATACAACAAATTGTAGGTTTTTTATACAATTTACATATTTGTAGAAATTTTCCAGTACAAATATGTAATTTGTATATTTTGTGGTACACACACTTGTCATATGACAAATTTGTAATGTGACAATTGTAGAATTGTAATTGTAAGTTTTGTGGGATAGGCCACTGGTTGACGGTACTGTTTGACACAATGACATAACCTCAAATATTCACCGAGCGTGTTTTTACTATCAAAAATAACGTAAAATGAATAGTTAAGTATTTCATCTTAAATTTAATATGAAAATAATGATCTAGTGTATAAATCATCGCAAAGACCTCACTTGATATTTAAAAGTACGTGATTATCGAGTAATCATAATGAATTGGTTTTTGTTTGGTTTTGTTTACATCTTTTGCAAGTTCTATTGGCGACTTTACACAACACCGAAATGTTCTTATCTTATCTTATCTTATCTTATGGATGGGGTCCTTACGGATACACTTCGACCCTATGGGATCTTTTGTGTAATTACCCCTCTTTTAGCTCTTAATCCAATGCAGCCTCCACCCCTTCCAAATAGCGGATAGTGGAGTGCAATGGCAGAGCCTTGAAATCGTTCGGTTCTGGGTAGCCACAACCGAGTATTTTCATTCTTACTCCGGCGAGTGCGTCACATTCACACAATAAGTGTTTCATTGTACACCGAAATGTTACAAGTCGTCATGTTAATGTGTTACATAAATGTAACATCGGTTAATAAATGAGTAAATATATAATTAGAAAAAACTCACCGTAACCTGGTATAAAATATAAATTTGACTTCATTACAAAAATGGTCATAAATTGACATAATTATTACTAATTAGAAAAGTACGCTGCTTGATGGGCGCCGTTAGCATTATGGTTATCTTGTATTTGCAGGCTAGCAGTCTCTGGTTCGATTGCCAGAAAGGCAATCTTGTAATATTTAAAAAACGTAACCTAGAATTCGTTTCGACAAAACGGACCTTATGCAGGGTCCGTCCGGATCGCTACCACCATCTTATCCATTAACCTACCGCCAAACAGCAGTGTTCACACTGTTCTGTTCCGGTTTGGGGATAAGACAGCCGGTGAAATCACTAGCATAGAGGCATTCCATCTTAGTCCTCAGGGTTGGCAACGCATTTGCAGTCTTAGGATTGCATCGCAGTCCTGTGAATGCGAATGTCTATGGGTCACAGTTTCCACATACCATCAGGTGGCCTGTGTGCTCGTTTGTCTTCTCTATGCCATAAAAAAAAAAAAGTTGAAACATAAAGTTGAAACGAACATAATACATGATGCCAAGTGGGATCTGTGACCTAATAGACATTTAGAAAGAAAGAAAGAAAAATACATTTATTCACTACATACATAAGACACACAGAAAAAAAAAGTAAAAACAGAAATAGTAATAAAAAGAGTAGTGACGTCTTCGCGGCAGTATCGGACACTGGCTCAGCATAATGCTGAGGTGTTAAACACCTGCAGCGCTCATTTACATTCTTAATGTCTAGACCAATCTAAAGACTGCAATGCGTTGCCCACCCTGAGGACTAAGATGGATTGCCTCTATGCTAGTAATGTCACCGGTTGTCTTATCCCCACACCGGGACAATGCGAATGCTGCTGGCGGCAGGTTAATGCATAAGATGGTGGTAGCGGTCCGGACGGACTGCACAAGGTCCTACCACCACTTGCTACTCCCCCTATTCCCATACTTACATACATTAAATCACGCCTGTTTCCCAGAGGGGTAGGCAGAGACCACTTCTTTCCACTTGCTACGATCTTGACAAATTTCTTTCGCTTCTTCCACATTCATACATCGAGTCATGCACGCACGTCGGTTTCGGGTACTTAAGATTCGGCCCTTTTCCAGTATTTCTCCGATTTGACTCGAAAAAGTACGCCTAGGGCGGCCCCTTCCGACCCGTCCACTCACTTTCGATCTGTATATCTCTTTCGTCAATCTTCTTTTATCCATCCTTTCCAAATGACCAAACCATCGAAGCATGCCTTTTTCAATCTTAGTCACTACATCTTCTTTTATTCCACATTTCTCTCTGACTTTTTGGGGGTCAATTTTAGTCGAGCATACTCTCCTTTCTAAGGTCGGCAACGTATCTGTGATTTCTCTCCTAGTGTTACAGGTGTCAATGGGTGGCGGTGATCACTTTACATTTGCCCCCCTGTAGCATAGAAATAGTACATTGTGTCACAAGGGAGCAAAAGGACATATTCACGGCGAGGGTGTACATTGAATCCCGAACGAAGCGAAGGATTCTTTACTTGAATCCTGAGCGTAGAGAAGGGATTCAAGTGTTAACGCCCAAGGTGGTATAATTTTGCATTACGCAACCGTCACGTAAACTACTATTTCTGAACTGTTTGTTACATGAATTTATTATGAATTAAGTCATGTTTTTTTTTATTTTCTACTGTATATGTATTGATGAAGGTAATTACCTTGTGCTGAAAAATGGTGATAATTATGTTTTATTTTTGGAACGATCGGAGATATAATAAAACTTTATTAGCGTTTTTATTAAGTTACACTTACAGTTTCCTGAAATACGGACATAAAAGAATATTAGTTATATTTTTGTATTTTTTTCATATTTCATTGAGTTTATTTTTAAATGTAAACTTACTGGTTGCTGAAAAAATAAATAAAATAATTATATCGTTTAAAAGCAATAAATGGTAAGGTAATGTGGTTAGAGCTAGCTACCCCACTGTGGGAACGAAGGCGTGAGTTTATGTATGTATGTAAAGGTATTTGATGGAATACCGCTAAACGGGTTGAGTAGGGATTAAGGACTGAGTAGGGACACAACCTAAAATAAGTCATAACTTGTTACAAATAAGAATAAGTTTTGAATGGACAATAACGTTACGTCTATTGGAAATAATTTCAGTCTTACAATTAGTAACGTATACTTCATTTTAAGTTGTGTCCCTACTCACACCTTAATCCCTACTCAATACGGGTTGAGTTTGCACCACACTATACTCGTACTAGAGATCTAGTATTTATATAAATGAGTATAAAGTAATAAATAATAAGTTGTACTTACGCCCTTTTACTAGAACAAAGTAATTGTTTGTAAAAAAATTGTACTATCTTTTCTGGCTGAGTTTTTTTAATAATGCGAGCTATTTCATAGTTTATAAACAACACACTTTTTCTGTATTTACTTATATCGTATATCGTCGGTGAAACTGCAAAATCGCGTAAATAACATTTTTAATCAGGAGCAAAATGCACCTTGTTATAAATATCAATAAGTACATTGCTCTTACATTTTTTTATACATTATACAGCTCCTTTTTAGCTTTTCAGTTGGTTTTTTTATAACAGTTGGACTTTTTTTTTAATAATTAAATTTTTAATAGTACATGCAGCTGTTGAATAATTATCAAAATATTTTGTAAACTTACATATTTGCAGAAATGCATGAAAAAAAAAAATACACGTTAGTATACAGAACATAAAATGATGGTTATTATTTTATTTTATTCGCTCATTAAAACTTACATATTTATCCTGTAAAAGTAAAAAATATATAAGAATAGTGCGTTAAAATTCAAACTAATATCCTTTTGACTTTGTAGTACTTACTGTCACCTAAAAAAAATATTTTTATTAATGTTTTTTATTTAAAATGTATACTGTAAATGTAATAGAAAAAAACTTTAGGTTTTCTAAAGGTTTTTGTTTAATTGACAGTTTATTTAAACAAATCTGTAGGTATGTACTACTATTTGGATTGTGAATCGTGATTGATCGTGGCAGTTTTAATTATTTAAAAACTGATTAAATCGACGCTTGAAAGGCGAAATGGGATAAGCGACATTTTTTGTGATATTGAGTTATATGCATCGTTAAAATCAGCAGATTTTTCTGCGTCGCATGAGCTGGGTCTCGTGCCCGTATGACGACTTTTGTGTCGCTTATCCCATCGGTGATTTTTAGAAACACCGATCTATTTTTGTTACTAAGCGACTTCTTTTTTACAGGTTTTTGAATATTGGAGATTAGATAAAATGTTTTTTTACAAAATGTTACTTAGACTGTTTGTCTTTTTTACAACTTTCTTTTTATGTGTCGGTTATATTTTATTACTTCATCGTAAAACGTATTTTTATTTCCTTTATATAATTTTACCTATATCTACAGAAATACAAAAAATGCCTTAGATCAAATAACCAAGACAACCAACCAAGACCAAGACTCAAGTTTGCGCGTTCACCGCTAAGAAGTTGGCGTTCGATGCATCACCTCGTTTTGAGAGCACTCCCCTCACTGCCTCAGCCAGTATCGAAATCCTTGGTGTCAACATTTCGAGTGATGTCCAGTTCCGCGGTCATTTAGAGGGTAAGGCCAAATTGGCCTCGAAGAAGCTCGGTGTGCTCAACAGATCGAGACAGTATTTCACTCCGGCCCACCGCCTGCAGCTGTACAAGGCGCAGGTACGGCCACATATGGAATACTGCTCTCATCTGTGGGCTGGGGCTCCCCAATACCAGCTTCTCCCTCTGGACCGCATCCAGCGGAGAGCCACTCGAATTGTCGGCTGCCAGCGTACTTCTGACCGGCTTGACTCCTTGGCGCTGCGTAGAGATGTAGCCTCACTCTGCATTCTCTATCGCTTGTACAACGGGGAGTGCTCCGAGGAGCTGTTCGGATTAATTCCTGCCGCATCCTTCCGCCTTCGTCCTACGCGACAGAAATTCCACCACCATCATTTAGATGGCTGGCAGTCCACAACTGTGCGTTTCACACGGAATTTCCTGCCTCGCACAACTAAACTGTGGATTGGTCTGTCGCCTGCGGTATTTCCGGACCGTTACGACCTTCAAACCTTCAAGAAAAGAGCGTACTCTCATTTGAAAGGCCGGCAACGCACCTGTGACTCCTCTGGTGCTGCAGGTGTCTATGGGTGACGGTAATCGCTTTCCATCAGGCGATCCGTCTGCTCGTTTGCCTTCCTATACCATAAAAAAAAAAAAAAAAAAAACCTAAACGTCTTTATCCGCACTATTGTAGGTTATAGCCTTTTACTTGATATGAGTTTCGAGAGTAATGTCGCTTATCCTGTTTTACCTGCAATAATTTTTAAACTACTTACTGTCGCTAATTCCAAAGTTACTCTAAGTATTAGAGTTTTTAGTACAAAAAAGTTTATCGACAAATAGTTTGACTATAACTTTTTTTTGATCTCTGATAATTGTTTATAGTAACTTTATTTGTTTATTTTTATTTCTAATAGGTGAAGTACCTATATTTGTTTAGTCATTTGGATTTTTTCAGTTTATTTTTATTAAAGACCCATTTATATTCGTAACAGTTATTTACTTTTTTCATCAATGTCTTGAATTTTGGTGGTGATTTATTAGTGGAGAATAAATTATGAGGGTTAAATTTTAGTTTAGATAAAATATTTTGAAGTTTAAAATTGTCGCTCATAGCAGTTAGATTATTTGTCTTGATTTAATTTCTGGCTAAAAATGACTTTTATATAATCTAACATTGTTCTTAAATTTTAATGTTTTTCGGTTAGATAGTTTTTCCTAATTATCTTTCAATATTTTTTTCCGGTTAGACATTTTTACTTGATTCATTTTTCACCACAATTTTTGGTTAGATAATTTTACCTCCTGCAGTTTTTGAAATCAATTTGCGTAAGCTACACTAAATCCTAAAATAATACCTTTGTGGGTAATTTATTGAGTACAGTATATAGAAAACACCATCATGATCATGTACAAAGTTGAATTTTAAAAATCGGCTTATAAAATAAATTATAGTGATTTTTTTTAAAAATCTGTGCCATTTTTTGGCTCTCCTGTAAAGTTACTATTTGGTCGCTTATCCCATTTCGCCTTTCAAGCGTCGAAATAATAAAAAACTTATTACCTACTTACATGTATAAATTTAATTTAATTTATTATTTTGTTTGTTTTTACTTTACCTACTTACTAATATTATCTTTATCTGTATCTACTTTTTATCAAAATAATTTAAAAAAATGCAAGGGAAAATGTTCTATTGTCCACGAGTGTATTGCGGTAAAAGTACTTACGACATTCTGAGAACAAATAAGTAAATTAAAAAATTGTTTTAAAAATATGAGAACTTAAATCAAATAAAATTAATGCTTTACCTCTGGCTGTAAAAATGGAATTTGTTTAATAATGATTGACTTATACTTGGAGAAAAAAAATCTTTTGGTCTTTAATTTTAAATAAACTTACAGTCTCACTGTCCGGCTGTTCATAAGTAGAAACAATTAAAATTATTTAAATATTAATTAAAAACGTGATAAAATCGCACCTTCAGTAGTACAAGGGCACAATGTACCATATGACAACAAGGGCAATTGTGCCCTTGTCCTACCGAAGGTGCGAAATAATCATTTAATTTATATTAATTTCAAAGCACTTACACCCATCTGCAACGTAAGGTTTCCTTTTTAATTACTGTGGCATTAAATAAAAACCAAATGCGCATTTCATTAATTTTATTATAATAAATAAGTTTTTTTTACCGTTAACTGTAAAAAAGAAACAAAATTTTTATTTATAGAATAGAATAGAATAAGACAATTTTTTTTTTACATTAAATATTCATGATTTAAAAATTAGGAACGTTTTTAAGAGGAGACCACTGCCGAGAAGAAACGCCGCAAGAAACTCAGCAGTCAGTCGTTTTTTAACCATATTTAATATTACAATGATACTACTTAGTCTAGCATTATATAAAGCTATAAAAATTAAATTAAATATAATATCAAATAGCATGCATAGTTCAGCAGGAAAACATGTCAAAAATATTACAAGATAGATGAAGGGAGAAAAGGAAAAAAATATATATTAGAAACGCTAGTTAGCGTAGTGTATGGTCGAATATGAAACAATAAAGTTTCATCCCATTACATTAAGGGGAACTGGTTAGAGAATGCCAATAACCGGGTATGTCCGGTTTTAACCCGTTATATTCATACTGAAACGTCTAATAACCGGTTCAATTGCATTCCCTAGAACTGGTTCAAAATGACTTGCATGATTTGACCTAAACTGACATACGTACAAACATAGCTAATAAAGCTTGCAAAAGCTTGAAGCTTGTAAAATACATTCGTTGTTGGGAAGCGCTGGTAGATTCTTGAGGTGTAAAAGTGCCCGTGCGGCCTACTTACTGAATAAATATCTTTTATCTTTATCTTTACCTTTTTGTCGTTTCGTTTTCAAACCGATCACGTCACTGGTAGATGACATGATACGAAAAGGCACGTGATGTGCCAGTGACGCGATTGGTTCAAAAACGAAACAAATAGGAACGCTAGTGAGCGTAGAGCAACTTGGCACGGGCTTCAGTTCTATCTACGGAGAAAGACGAATTTAAAAAATAATTCATATTGTTTTCTATGAGACTTACGCCCTTTTTTCTAAGGAGGGCAGAGTAGGTGCCGTCCATATTCGTTTTTTCTGTATATTTATTTCTATGTATGAATTTAATATTGGTCATTTATATTAAAGGATACTTACATCTGCAACCATGCCACCCTCTTCCGGTTTCTGTCAATATATGGATCAATTATTTTCTATTCTATTGTTGAAAATATCGCCAGATATATGTCAAAAGATTTTCATAAAACGTAGCTAAGAATGACCGCTGAACATTCTGCTTTCTTATTTATATTTTTGTATTTTATTTATATTTATTTCTGTGTATGTATTTAATATTGGTCATTTACATTAAAGGATACTTACATCTGCAACCATGCCACCCTTTTCCGGTTTCTGTCAATATATGGATCAATTATTTTATATTATACTGTTGAAAATATCGCCAGAGATATATCAAAAGATTTTCATAAAACGTAGCTAAGAATGACCGCTGAACATTCTGCTTTCTTATTTATATTTTTGTATTTTATTTATATTTATTTCTGTGTATGTATTTAATATTGGTCATTTACATTAAAGGATACTTACATCTGCAACCATGCCACCCTCTTCCGGTTTCTGTCAATATATGGATCAATTATTTTATATTATATTGTGAAAATATCGCCAGAGATATATCAGAAAATTTTCATAAAAATAAAAAATACCGCATCCAAATTGGTTTACCCGTTTAAGAGCTACGAAGCCAAAGACAGATACACCGATACATATGTTAAACTTACATAACCAACCCTCTTTATGCGTCAGTGATTTAAAAAAAAACATAAAAAAATACTGTCTATGTGTTTGTTACTTCGACGACGTCGCAAGCAATAGGTAATATCAAAAATGAAGAATAAAAATCAAGGAGGGTGGGCTAATTGGCCTAATGACCAGTAAGGACAAGCGATATGTCCCCGAATAGGTAATTCTAAGTTGTAAAACTATTACTATGACAGGTGGTTCGAAATCTTTGTGCGAAAAAAGTTTAAAAGACCGCGGTTTTTCCAAGTAATTATTCTAACGTCGTCTATGTAGGCGTCTCGATGTTCCAGATTTTTTAATATTTTACGCAGTGATTTAAGATTTCCCGCCATACAAAAAGTTTTAGAGTATGAAAAAAACTTTCAAATGACATAATTGGCTTGTCATTATTGGTTTTTAGGCCAGAGTCCATATGAATCTAGGCATCCTCCTTTAACCCCCGTATCTTAAGAAAAAAGGTCACTAATACATATGCAGTTCTATGAGACATACGCCCATTTTTCTAAGGGCAGAGTAGGTGCCGTCCATGTTCGTTTTTTCTGTATATTTATTTCTGTGTATGTATTTAATATTGGTAATTTTTATTAAAGGATACTTACATCTGCAACCATGCCACCCTCTTCCGGTTTCTGTCAATATATGGATCAATTATTTACTATTCTATTGTTGAAAATATCGCCAGAGATATATCAGAAGATTTTCATAAAAATAAAAAATACCGCATCCAAATCGGTTCACCCGCTAAAGAGCTACGATGCCAAAGACAGATACACAGACACAAACGTTAAACTTACATAACCACCCCTTTTTATGCGTCAGTGATTTAAAAGAAAACATATAAAATAAAACTGTCTATGTGTTTGTTACTTCGATGAAGTCGCAAGCAATAGCTAATATTAAAAAAGAAGAATAAAAATAAATTTTGTAATTGTATTATTCTTACTTTTTCACCGCCGGCCGCACCTTAACAACGAAATAAACAATATTAACTGTATTACATTGAAACTTAACGAGAGACTATTTTGCACAACAGGCTAAGATGTTTACCATGTGTATGTTAGTGACAGGTTGCAAGCCCATCGCCTAACAGTACTACACGCCTTTAATCAAAGAAAAGTATATTTGGTGTAGCACCTAAAATCTACAATAAGATATAAGTAGTCTTTATTATTTCTAGCGAGCCGATCTTCTACACAAAGGCCATTGTTTGTGTACAATACTAATATCTTTCTTTGTGTCCGTAACCGCAAGCCGATTACATACAAAAAAGTTAGAACTACATTGAATGTCCATAGAATTATCAACCCTATCCTCTTAGTCCGTAGGTTTAAAATGTAAAGTGTCAGGATACAGATATGTCTTTATTATCTGGCGACAGAAGATGGTAATGTTGTGTAGGGAATAAGACCGGTTCAAATAATAAAGACATGTCTGTATCCTAACACTTTACATTTTAAACCTACTGACTAACAGGATAGGGTTGATAATTCTATGGACATTCAATGTAGTTCTAACTTTTTTGTATGTAATCGGCTTGCGGTTACGGACACAAAGAAAGATAATAGTATTGTACATAAACAATGGCCTTTGTGTAGAAGATTGGCTCGCTACGAATAATAAAGACTATACCACATGTTTAAAAAAAGGATGATGAAATTATTATTAGAAAAATGTTATAATATCAATGACTTCTTAAATGATAATAGTTTTTAATTGTTAAATGTAATTATTTAATTTCAATTTGATTTTTTACGCCGAAATTTTTATTGTGAATTTGAATTTGTACGCCGAAAGGCGAAACATGACGGACATTATTATAAACTTATTACCATTATGTAAACTTACTCATGTTTTACAAATAAATTATCTTTATCTTTATCTTTATCTTTATCCGTAAGTCGCCTCTTACGACTTCCACAGGAAGATATGGAGTGGAACTATTCTAAGCCAACACAAGCGCACACGGCACAAGCCTACTCTGTATAATAACAATAATATCAAAAATCCAATTCTGAATTTCAAAACTCGACTATGACAATTTTGACAAATTGGGATCGCAACATACCAGAAGCTGTTGTTGATCCGGCTTCCTTGTCTCCTTTTTCTTCCCCGTCTGCTTTATCATCGGCATCAACTTGTTTTTCTATTTCGGCATCCGCATCTCCTTCTCCTTCCCCGTCTGCTTCTCCATCGGCTTCCGCGTGTGTTTCTCCATCGTGTTCATTATCTGGGTTGGATTCTGGGTTAGTCTGAACATAAATACATACATACATTAAATCACGCCTGTTTCCCAGAGCGGTAAGCAGAGACCACTTCTTTCCACCTGCTACGATCCTGACAAATCTCTTTCGCTTCTTCCACATTCACACACGAAGTCAAGCATGCACTCCGGTTTCAGGTACAAGATTACAGAGTACGAGATTCGGGACTTTTGCAGTATTTCTCCGATTTTATTCAAAAAATTACACCTTGTGCGGTCCCTTCCGACCCTTCCACTATCGCTTTGTACAGTCGTGGAACGAAAAGGTTGACCAGTTTTCAAATAAATTCATTTACGCGTTGCAAGCACATGTTACCTTTTTAAACTGTGTAACATAGTGGCTTTTGTTTATACGTGACCATAGCAACCCTTTTCTAACAACCAATAAAGACTAAGTTCAGTTAACCAATAGTAGCTGTTGTTTATATGTGACCATAGCAACACTTTTGTAACGACCAATAAAGACTTGAGTTAAGTTTGAACCAATAGTGGCTGTTGTTTAAACGTGACCATGGTAACCATGTATCTGTGGGCCATGTAGTGGAATGACATTCATTACGACGGAATGTGTCATACTCGGTCGATAAGCAGATACTGATAACTTATACTGAGCAAGCAAAAACGGATCTTAAGGTGGTCAACCTTTTCATTCCGCGACTGTACATCTCATACGTTAATGTCTTTCATCCATCCTTTTCAAATAACCGAACCATCGAAGCATGCCCTGTTCAATCTTAGTCCCTGCAACTTCCTTTAGTCCACATTTCTCTCCGATCTTTTCATTCCATAAATAATACTTAATTACTGCAGAGAGAGAGACCAATAAGTGAGACTTCCTGGACGAATATGAGTTCAATGCGAAGGCTTTTATACATACGAGTTCAGGATGGCTCATAGTGATCGAAGTATGTATAGCGCTTTCCTCTAAAATATAAACAAGTACCTAGATTGTTTAAAAATGTTTCATTAATTACTTAATTTTTTTTTACTTCTAAAAAAACACCTAACGATAAAAATATTTTTCCCGTGTTTTTACAGCCTACTTTCATCATGGCAACACTAACCACGGGCCACCTTTTCCCGTTAAGCTGACTACTCAAAGGATAAATTGTTATTAAAGTTTGTTACGTATTCCATAAATTGTGTTTTTACTTGCGCTACAAAAACGTATCGTATGATTGTAAGGAAATTCTTTAGTTTATTAAAAAACACAATAATAGTAATGAGGGCGCCACTAGACGCTCGACGTTTGCTCGGTGCAGTCGTTATAATACTTACACCGTCTGCATTTTCAGGAGCCGCCACGGCTTCTCCACCCCCTTCCGGATCTGCTGTAGCCTGCGAAAGGAAATGACGACCAACCATCAGCTAAAAACTATTATAGAAAATAAATTAAATAAGTTTCTGTCAAAAATTTCATTTTTGGGACAAGCTTTTAGTTTGTTGCCGGCTACTTTTTATGCACAGTCTTCATCTACTTGTCAAGGTGATTCTAAAAAGCCCTAACACGACGGGTTTATCCTGTGTAATTTAGGAGTTCCTATGGCTACCCTGAGCCTCCATCATCAGACCAGCTCGATGGTACTATATTATTGCATTGTCATCAGAACTACAGGCGTATGCAAATTTTTAGCTTCATCGAAATCCGGGAATTGGATCAAATTTAATTTGCAAGATGTGACCCTTACATACATACATTGCAAGTAAAATAAAAGCTTTTAAAATAGGCTTGTTAAAAACGAAAATTAAACAAATATTACTGTCTGATTTACAAAACGACTGCCTGTTGAGTTTCTTGCGGCGTTTCTTCTCAGCAGTGGTCTCTTGCGAAGCGCTGGTAGATTGTTGACGTGTAAAAGTGTCCGTGCGGCCTACTTACTGAATAAACATCTTTTATCTTTTATCTTATCTTGATAGTAAGTCCTTTTAGGGTTGATTGTCCCATTACTCGAATAATGTTAAAATGCAGATGAATCTTATGGCCAACCATTCTGGCACCCCAAACGTAAATTAAATAAGTAAGTAAGCATTTAAATAGTACCTATGTAGGGGGAATACGCAATGAAACGGACGCGTTACGAAACGGACATTATAGATATCTTAAAAAATCTAAACGAAAATATTCATGTCCTTTGTTTGTTGGCAACACTGATGACCACAGACAAACCCACTATGATGACAGGTGGCCATTATTTAGCTCACCTTTTTCGCATGTTGTTGAACCGCACGAGTTTTTTTTTATAAAATATCGTATATTCGCAAACTGATTTAAAATTCGATGAGAACTTAAACGTTTTTTTTATGCATAGAGAAGACAAACGAGCACAGGCCACCTGATGGTAAGTGGAAACTGTGACGTCTGTGACCCATAGACATTCGCATTCATTAAGACTGCGTTGCCAACCCTGAGGACTAAGGCCTGTATTAATAACCTCATCTTGGCTGAGAGCGCGTCACAAGATTCGTCATAGCAAACGTCAAACCATAGAACACTGTCATTGTTGACGCATCTCGAGACGAGCATTAGAGTTGAGATTAGTTTATTAATACGGCCCCAAGTTAGATACTTTGATATCAGTTTGAGTTCTACCAAAGTGTTTGAATATTGATCAAACACTTTGGTTCAAAAAAAACCCTACTTTTACTGTTGCCAAATTGGAACTAAAACTAAAAAGTTAAGAGTTTTATTATTTTATGTTGTTTTTATTTTTGTAATTGTTTATTTCATGATCTCAGTTTATGTTGTACCAAAATGTTTGAACAATCTGAATTAAGTGGGCTCAAATTATGGCATTGTTTCCTTCTCCGTTTCAAGACACCCATAATCATTGTGCTATTCAATGCTACCTTTATTATGAAACGGACATAAAGTGGGATAATAGTAGTTTATGAAATTGTTGCATAATGAGGGGCATTAAAACAATGAGTAATATACCTAGTGTTCTCAGTTATTACCCTACTAAATGTATGGAAAACGTTTTCTTTGATTTGTGAGTGTTCTAGTACTCTAACCTCAGTTGGTCACAAAGAATGTTTTAATCCCTATAAGAAATGGGATCGATTGGTATTAAAAAAAAAAAAATTCTGATGATTTTCTTGCTGACTGTACCTTAAATCAAAAATCTGTGAATGTCGACTGTCATCACTCAAAAAGTTGGGTGAGGTCTCCTAAGATCATTTTCGCGTGGCAGCAAGGGAGGTAGCTGCCCTTAATACCCCATCTCAACTTTCCACCCTGCATATAAAATCAAATTTACATATACATTTTTTTTTAATACAAGACTTACGTCTTCTGGATTTGGTGCACCACCCGCTTCCGGATCCGCTCCTGTTGAAGGTAGGCAGAATAAACATTGACATATACATATACAGGTCGGTTCTCCTATTGTAGCCCGAAAAATATGAACCCTATTTTCACTAACACTAACTTCATTAGCCCTAAAATCAAAAACCCTAATTTTGATTTTTCCTAACTATTCATTAGCCCTAATTTTAGCATCCCAAATTTACGTTATACCTATTTTGTATGTTTGATTCTTATTAGCCCTAATTTTAGTAATTCGATTCATAAAAAGACCGACTATAACTATACCTTACAAGTCTAAAACCTAACATTTATTAAACCTAATTACATATGTTTCTAAACGACCGTATCTAAGGTCGCGTAGGTGAGGCGCTTCGCGCCTTTTCGCAACTTTAACCTAACCTAACCTATGTAAATAGGTAAAATTGATCCAATTGAGTATTGGTTTTTAATTTATATTTCGTATAATGATTAGTTCAAACAGTCATTATGACTTATGACTATCAGGTCTATTAATCATTAGCAATAATCATTATTAGTTATAATAATATGGTGCATTTAATGTTTAGTTCACGTAAACATTAGGGTACATAACTTTAGGTCTGGTAATCAATTAGGACAAACAAGTTTAGCTCTCATGAAATTACGGCTAATGAAAATTATATCAAACGTCTAGTGGGGGAGAACCATTACTAGGTCGGCTCACTAGTGGTCCAAATGAAAAAATAAATAGGTCACACCCAGCGCTACTAAGAACACCGCCATGGCCGTGTAAGTTTAGCGATTTTTAGTACTTTCGGAGATATTGATCATTTTACGAATCACGTGATGAAGTCGTAAAGTCACGTGATGTGCCAGTGACGCGATTGGTTTAGAAAATAAACAAATAGAAACGCTAGTTAGCGTAGTGCGTCTTGTCTGGGCCCTCAGATATTTGTACGCTCGCTTTGCATGATGAATACAAGAACAATAATGACAATATTTATAAGACCATGTATTTTACTGGGTAGTGATTCTGTAAACAACGCCGGTCGTGCGGACTGTCGAGTGATATCCAAGCGGCAAGATTAAGTAGTCCCGTCAGTGCGAACAAAACACATTGTAGCGCGTGCATTTTCAATTAAGCAGCCTTATACGTTCGACCAATCGTGCTGCTAAATTGAAAATGCACGCACTACAATGTGTTTTGTTCGCACTGACGGGACTACTTAATCTTGCCGCTTGGATATCACTCGACAGTCCGCACGACCGGCGTTGTTTACAGAATCACTACCCTGTATTCTGACAAATAAATGAATTTGAATTTGAATTTGAATTTGAATTCAACCTGCCGGGTGGAGTACCTCCTGACCTGTATTTGCATCCTCTGGAGCCGGTGCGGCGTTTGCATCATCTGCTTGACGCCGTATCTGAAACACGTAACTTAGTATTTATATTTACATAGTATAAAATGAAGTCGCTTAGAAGCAGTTTAAAAGGGTTCTCTGTCGTTTACCCGAAAGTCATTTGCCATAGTTGTGTCACTTGCCATAATGTTAATTTGCCATAAAGGCATTTTTTCTGAAACTGTAAACCTTTCAGGTAATTTTTACATGTCATCGTATAGAGCCCAATAGGTTAGGTTAGGTTTGTTTTATAACAATTCTGAATAGTTCACGATTTCAGAAAAAATGCCTTTATGGGGAATGAATATTATGGCAAGTGATAGAATTATGGCAAATGACTTTCGGGCAAACGACAGAGAACCCTTTTAAACTGCTAAACATATTTAAATGCAGTTTTCAGCAATAGATCGAGTGAGTCAAGAGGAAGGTTTACATGTATAATAAAGGGCATTGGGTAAATTGGTTTGAAGAATATTTTGTCTTTTTTTTTTCAGCGCTCACGGATGATATTTACACAGTTTTTTAGAGGACCTCGAAATACACATAGAAATATATAATTAATGGCGTTTAATAATATCTGAGCCGAGATATTTAAGATTTAAGTTTTTTTTTTAATTTATTGTACAACAAAAATACATTTTACATTTAAATAAACACCTCATAAACCACTTAAGGGTTTGTGCGAGGATAGAACGCTCTGAAATTACAATATAAAGTCTTACAATTACAACACAAGTACATGTACGCCTAGGTAAGAATATTAAATATCTCGGCTCCGATGCACTTAAGATTATTATAGTACATAACACAACCTGTTTATTTTGAATTATTCTATCATATCATAATTTACCACCTTTACTAATGGCCGTTCACCTTGTATGACTTACAAATGACAACACTTTTACCCAAACCCCTTTTGGTCTATGTACGGGTGTTACAGAAAACTTATATAAACCGAAGCGAAGCGAGGGCGGGTCGCTAGTATTTCGGCGTCAGCGATAGGGATCCGACTATTTAGATCGTCGCTTGTGAGCTCTGCGATGACTGTCGATGACTGACATAGCCAATATGCATCAAAAGTTCGACCACATTCAGCGCAAATTAGCCGGTAACTCTACAGAATATGACATTCGCAAAAGATTATACTAGCAAAACATCATATAGGTACGCATAACATCATACTAGCAAAACATCATACAGGTACGCATAACATCATACTAGCAAAACATCATATAGGTACGCATAACATCATACTAGCAAAACATCATATAGGTACGCATAACATCATACTAGCAAAACATCATATAGGTACGCATAACATCATACTAGCAAAACATCATATAGGTACGCATAACATCATACTAGCAAAACATTATAATTATTTACAAATAGTCGGGTTTTGTTATAAAATCATTAGGTAGGTTTAGGTTATGTTAGATTTATATCAGGCCCGGAGGGCCATACTACCCAGAGTAGCGGAGCTCCGTTGACACTATCTAATTCATGTCTTAATAATAGTTAAGTTTTGCTAATGTGATGTCTTGCTACTATGATGATTTGCGAATATGATGTTTTGCTTTTATGATATTTTTCAGAATATCATGTTTTGCGAATATGGTATCCAACGACGGAAGGGTCAAACGTGCGTGAGCGAAATGGAAAAAATAGATGTACCTAATTTAATTTGCACCTTTTAACGGTTACGTACAAGTCTGATCGTGGGTTTTAATCATGCTTTCGGAAATGATCGGAATCGTTGTTCGTGTCTGCGCGAACGACGATTCACGACACGCCATACCAATTGTGTTCTACTGTAGGTACATTACCAATACAGTATATAAATGCTTTGACTACTATATTGCAGTTAGCCGCTTTCTTTGGTAGGACGGCAGAATGGAACTCCGGTTCTATGTCTATTGTCTTACCGCTTGTTTCTCCTTGGCAGAATTATTACCAGGCGGTTCCACCCCCTGGAATAAACGTTCGATGATTAAGTACAATATTTCAAGTACCATCAAACGGGGTGAGTAGGGACACAACCTAAAATGAAGCATAAAATATGCTACTAATTATAAGACTGAAATTATTTCCAATAGGCGTAACGTTATTGTCCATTTAATACTAGTTCTTATATGTAACATGCTGTGACTTATTTTGGGTTGTCCCTACTCACCCCGTTTTACGATATCTATCGATAATAGTACATTAATGCAGAGGCCGTGAAGTAAGGGATTGCTGAACGTGTTTGGGGTAGACAGCCGAGTCGTAGACGAGGCCGGATAAAACGAGTCCTGCAATCACTGTTCCGGCCGATGATTATAAAGTGCTTTTCTCAAGCATTGTGAGAGATATTAAAATTAAAATAACTACTAGCTAATCAAGTAAAAATATCATTTTCTTCTAACATGCCATTTGAACAAGCTATTCGACAACTTGTTAGAAGGTTAGCGCATCTAATAAAACTAGTTGTCACTCGGTTGTCAACTAGACAGAGTCCAGTCGAGCGAGTGAACGTCACTTACACTTAAGTAAAATGCCGAATTGCTTTGTATTAACATCAAACTTACAAAAAGATGGCGTCACATTTTACGTGCAAGTAATTTTTTATCATATTATTGCTGTTCTATTGCACGAACACACCAAATTCGTATATTTTATTGTAATATAATTGTCGTATTTGTGTACCAACATTGAGTCCGCTCGTCCGTACAAAATCTATTGAGCAACAAATCAGTTGAGCAAATAAATTGCTCGAGGTGCACAACCACAAGCTCGATATCAGCTCTGAAAGGAGTCGCCGCTAAATCGGGCGCTTTTAACCCCATAAAGCTCAATGTCTCAAAAATGAGTGCAATGATTTTGATAAAACATATCTAAGAACCACTGCTAAAAAACCAGCTTTCAAATAAAAAAAACCGCATCCAAATCGGTTCACCCGTTTAAGAGCAACCACCACATACACTTACACGTCAAACTTATAACACTCCTCTTTTTTGCATTGGGGGTTAAAAAACTGACACAAAAGCGCTATAGTTATTGAGATTAAGCTCGTGAAACACCACCGACTTTAGCATATCGTCGGTGATACTGCAGAACCGCGTAACTAACAAATTTATCAGAGAGGAAAATAAACCTTAACACCTTATTAAAAAGGTGCATTTTGCTCCTTATTAAAAATACTTACGCGGTTTTGAACTTCCACGGACGATATGTGGCCTTAACACGCGCGAGCCGGCGTCCAACCGGTGCTGCCCCCGATCTGCTTGGTGTGTCGTGCTAGGAGGAATGTTACAACACAACTTACATTTGGTAATCCTATGATGAAAGGAAGCGCCACGGCCAATATCCATACATATTTTGGTGTGAACATTCTGGAAAACAAGCATGGAGTACAATTTAAAACACCGTAAGTATACATAGGTACAGTCAACCAATTTGATTTCTAGGCCACTTTGGACTATATTAAAGTGACGTTGTCAACCAAAACGTAAGAGACACCCTATGATTTGGTTTACAACGTCACGTTGACAAAGTCCATTGACTGTACCTACCAAATACCTACATACATTAAATCATCTGTAGTCTTTCGTCAATCTTCTGAACCATCGAAGTATGCCCTTTTCAATCTTAGGCCCGTATTAATAAACTCAACTTTGTTTGAGAGGCCCGTCACAAGATACGTCAAAGTAAACATCAAACCATAGAACACTGTAATATTTGACGCATCTCGAGACGAGTATAAGGCCCGTATTAATAAACTCAACTTTGTTTGAGATGCCCGTCACAAGATACGTCAAATTAAACGTTAAACCATAGAACACTGTAATATTTGACGCATCTCGAGACGAGTATAAGGCCCGTATTAATAAACTCAACTTTGTCTGAGAGGCCCGTCACAAGATACGTCAAAGTAAACGTCAAACCATAGAACACTGTAATATTTGACGCATCTCGAGACGAGTATAAGGCCCGTATTAATAAACTCAACTTTGTTTGAGAGGCCCGTCACAAGATACGTCAAATTAAACGTTAAACCATAGAACACTGTAATATTTGACGCATCTCGAGACGAGTATAAGGCCCGTAGATATTAATAAACTCAACTTTGTCTGAGAGGCCCGTCACAAGATACGTCAAAGTAAACGTCAAACCATAGAACACTGTAATATTTGACGCATCTCGAGACGAGTATAAGGCCCATATTAATAAACTGATCTCGACTGTAATGCTCGTCTCAACATACTTCAAAAATTACAGTGTTCTATGGTTTGACGTTTACTTTGACGTATCTTGTGGCGGGCCTCTCAGCCAAGACGAGTTTATTAATACGGGCCTTAGTGTTGAGATTAGTTTATTAATACGGCCCTTAGGCCAGTCTATCCAAGCAGCCGAGAAGGCCGCCTTGCTTCGCCTGATTTGCTGATGGTCATGTCTATGAGGAGGAGCTCCTTAGTACTATCAGCCCAATGGAACCCTGACCCACCATAGAACGGTGTCACAGTGACATTATAAAACAATTTGTTTGACACTTCTTATGACTTGAATCATAACGTCTCTGTGACACAGTTCTATGGTGGGTCAAGGTTACAATGGTCTGATAGTACCTAGGGGCCCAGCATTGTTTGCGATAAAATCGCTCATTGAATGCAAAACTGACACATTCCAAAATAATTTGCTCTTGTATTAAAAATGTTATACGAATAGCTTGTAATTTTAAAATGCAACACTGACTCATTTTGAATTGTGTCCGTTTTGTATTCAATGAACGAAATGTGCATTTAATCTTGTGCTCAAAATATTGGGTCCTTACCTATGAGATTGGCGTTTTTTTTCGTACGGTATTTACCTAGGTACCTAATCATTTCAATTTTAACTTCCAAATTATTTTTAAATTTCATTAATAGATACACTATGTTACAAAGGTTTTAGATACAAATAATATGGTTAAATTTCTTACTTAATGTTTAAAATTAAAGTGTGAATTCAACTCTTTCCATGTGCTGCGAGTTCACGTGTTTCAATTACGCAGTTTTATGAAGCTAACTATTTTTAAGTAATTAGGATATGTATAATATTTATAGCTTAGAAGTGTCCAATTTTCCTGACAGAATTTTGTATGGTTTGCATTTGACGTTATTAAATAAGCCTCAAAATTAAATGTATGAAAACCACCGTTTTCATAGGTAAGGACCTAATAGGTATATGTAAGGAAGGAGCTTGTAGATGGTAGGCAAGCGTGTTATGGGTCGGTAGTTCTTTGACTCTTTATACCTATTAGGTATAATTATTATTAGTATAATGATTAAAAAACATACCTCGTTTCTGTCGTCAGTAATGTATTGGCGTGATATTATATCGCTATAATATAAACCTGCAGTCCAATTACATTTTATACATTTCTGAAATGTACAAAGTAATAACATTTTTTATATATTATTGCGTACCTATTTGATTTAGCCACATAATGGAATTTTGTTTATTCGATGCAAGTTTTAGGGGGTTATAGTACCTATAGCTTATTTTCAGCAAATAACAATAATGATCCATAATAACTATCACTACATATTATATAATGAAGCCGTACTGAATGGATTTTGATGCGGTTTCACCATCAGTTACATATTTTTTCACAGGAGGTTTTAATGTATTTTTATTTTTACTAGATTTTTTTAAGATCAAGTCAAAGAAAATGGTGTAATGGCGACCCTTTCTTTCATGCATACATACCTTCACGCCTGTCTCCCAATGGGGTAGGCAGACTATGGAACGCCAGTGTACCGATCTAAACATACAACTTTCGCTTCCTCTACATTCATCAATCTCTTCACGAGCGTTGGAGGGGCTACCATAAGCCTGTCATCGCGGGATCCGGGTGACCCGTGGCGCCGCCCACGCTGCGAGCACTTTATTTAGTTTAGTTTATGACATTATTGTATTTTTCTTTTCTTTTGTGCTCTTTATGGAACCTGTTTTCCGGAATAAAACTATTTCATTTCATTTCATTTCATTTCTTCATGCACGTACAGTAGCACACAATTTATATGGCGTGTCATGAATCTTCGTTGGCGCAGACACGATCAACGATTCCGATGATTTCCGAAAGCACGATTAAAACCCACGATCAGACTTGTACGTAATAGTTATAAGGTGCAAATTAAATTGCATCTATTTTTTCCATCTCACTCACGCACGTTTGACAGCTGACTGAATGACACGCGCGCGTCAACATGGCGTCACTAATAACCAATCATAGCACAGAATACAATCGCGCAACGCGTGGATCATGCTGATTGGTTCCCGCGCTTCGAAAAAATGTCATCTGCGCAGGTACATCGGTAAGCCATATCAGTTGTGTTTTACTGTACGTCGGTTTCGGTGCTTTTGATTTGGCCCTTACTCAGTAGGTACCTCGCGAATCTAATCACTCTTTCTTTCATACCTATGAAACTAGCTAGGTATCTTAAAAAACCGGCCAAGTACGAGTTGAACTTGCGTGGAGAGGGTTTCGTACATACGTTTTTTTTATTGTATGCTTATAGGTTTTCCTGTAATCTACAAGCAATGAAGTATATGTAGTAATTTTTTCAAAATTTTAGTCTTAGTAGTTTTGGAGAAAGGGGACAATGTTCGTCTTCTTTCATAAACAAAATCAAAACGATTTAACAATAATAACAAAAATATATTTGAGATCCTCATAACGAGCCCTTTCATTTAATATATGACACAGTAAGGTGTGCAAGTTTTTTTTATTTCTTAATATTTGTGCTCCGAAATCTTTTTGATAATTTGCCTTTATATTTTTTTAGATAAGGGTCGTTTATCTAACTCCGACTGTCCGACTTTATAGAACGTGGCTTTTTAATGAAAAAAAAAACAAGTGTCATACAAAAATATGCTATTTAATTGTATAATAATATATATAGGTGCTTTCCCGGTCCTCATTTGGTGTCGTCGGTTTTCTCTTGGTAGGTGATGACGCCCTTTTCAATTAGCTCTGGAATCTCTACGGCTAGCCACGGGCCGAGCTGTGAAGAAAAATCATCATTAGAATTATCATCGTCGTCGTCGTCGTCGTCGTTGTCGTCGTCGTCGTCGTCGTCGTCGTCATCATCATCATCATCATCATCATCATCAAATCAATATCATCATCTAGCCTAGCCTGCTTGCTCTCCTGATTTGTCCGTTCCGCGCCTTTTATCATGGATGGAACCTACACTTGACAATAATACGTGACAGATGACAATTTGTTATACATTGCAAAGTTAACACGCTGATACATCACTGGGCATCATATAAACTGCGCGATGTACACTGAAATGTCGCCTGTCATCGTCGGTATGGTGAAACAGGGCGCAGCACCATCTATAGGAGTCCTCGCCCGCTCGGTAAGCTCAGTACGCGACGCCTCATTTAAGCTCCTGCTAGAGTGTCGCTTACGACCCTCAGTCGTAGTAGTCGTAGTAGTAGTCAGAGGCTCGTCGCCAAGTCGAGTTGTCTGGCTAGACCAGTGATTCCAAAAGTGGTCCAGGTGGACCCTCCAGGGGTCCACGGGATACTCGACAGGGGTCTACGTTGGGGGTGACAAAAAATGGGGGTGCACAATCGTAAGTGGGGGTGCATGAATATTAATTTGGGTACGATAGTGAAGAACTAAAATGTTAGCTTGATTTATCCTATCAATATAGATAGGCAGATAATATTTTATGAATTACCGTACTCGCTAGGGATTCGAATGCTCTGTCCCTTGCACTCTATAAGAATACTTGCGAGGTCAGTGAGAGACAGAGCTTCG
Organism: Acleris laterana; assembly: GCA_963966035.1. Classification (NCBI taxonomy): domain Eukaryota; kingdom Metazoa; phylum Arthropoda; class Insecta; order Lepidoptera; family Tortricidae; genus Acleris; species Acleris laterana. Next base: position 7,441,310 of record OZ014467.1, on the reverse strand, counting down.
CGAGTACGTTAATTGTAAGTCATGAGTAGCAACAGTTTCAGTGTGTTCAGAACTCGCAGATGGTTAAAACGTGTTGGAAGAACCCAAGATGGTGCGTAGGCTTTCGAAATTTCAAAGCGTGAGCACAATTGACATGGATAAAAATCTGGCTTAAAGAACGACATCTACTGCGTAATTTAACGCTTTCACTGCCGCCGACGCATATATGCGTCACCGTGACTTGACGCACAGATGCATTCATAATATTTAGTGACTTTCACCCTTTGCCTTCAACGCGTATATGAGTCACTAATGTTGAAATGTTCTACATTTTCAGCACGTTATACTGTCAGTTATGTACCAATGAATAATTTTGTACAAATAAAAACAAATAATATGAATTTTTAAATTCAGTTATCGTAGAATATTGGAATATATATTGTTTTTTTTGGTGTAATTATCCCAATTTCAATGGTGTTTTGTTAGTCGATTTAGGTTGTATTCGATTTAGTTCAGTTTTAGTTGTATATGAAGCACAATTAGAATCAATATTAAAGGTTCAACGTGATTAAAGAATATAAAATACCATTACCATGTTTTATTCCTTTTGTTAGAATAATTACCTAATTCCAATGCGAACAAACCAATGTCAAATTAGTATGAACTCATATGTGCGTCGGAGGCACTAGGTAATAGTCTGTTGAACTCACATATGCGTTTGGGGCACACAGCAAAGTGCGGCACCTGGTGAATGTCCAGGAAAAGAGGGTGGCAGTGAATGCGTTAAATCTTATTTTACTGTAACGCGATGATATTCGTATCTTCCGATAGTGGTACGTACCCCAAGAGCCATGGCGTGTGCTATCCCAAACCTGGGCACATTGCGTGCCCATAGCGGCTTGAAGTGGTCCGTGAGACAGATCTTGCCGCCGCGGTACATCTTGGCTGTCTTGCCGTCGAGACCAGGCAACGCCAACTCCGGCGCAGTTGTTGGATAGGTTATGGGTATCTGAGGAGATTGACAATCAGCAGGTCAAAATAGAATCCTGAGCCCAGTGAGATATATAGATGAATTAGCGAGAGCGTGGAATTGCATTTGTAGTGGTTGTACGGTTCGCATGAAAAGTAGAATAACATAAGTATTTCTCTTAATTTAATGAAATTACATATTCTCTTTTATCATATTTCTCTCCTTAACAAGTAAAACAATGCTCAGTTTTTTTTTGCTTTCATTCGTTATTATTTAATTCATCATCTGAGCTGTCAAAAGTATTGATATTAATATTATGATCTGTAATTCGATCCATTTCCCCTTCTTGACATCTATATTTATTTTCTTCAGTTTCGACATGGTGACAAATATTTTCCCAGTCCTCAGCAGTAATAGTATTCATTCTTTCAGTTGCTAAATTCAATACAATAATAACAGCCTAATAATATTTAGAATTTCATACTGACATTATTTTTGAATTTTCTTAAATAAGTATACCTAATTATTTTATTACAAACCTATTTTTATGCTGTGATAGTACGGGAAAAGGGAAATTTCAAATATAGAATGCCTATAAACACACAATACCACTACATATGCACTTCCACGCTCTCGCTAATTCATCTATACAAGTGTTAACGCCCAGGGAGGAAAATTTGCTACCGTGTGACACATACTTTTCACATCACCTATGAGGAAAATGTAAGATCTTAAAGATGAAACAAATTTAATTAAACTCTTATAGTGCTAAAATCAAATTTAACAAGAAATTGTATAGTACTTATTTTTCAAACCGTACCGACCCTGTGACTGTGACAGATGTCTCTAACATACAATAAATAATCTTAAGACTGCGCCGAGCAAACGTCGAGCGTCCAGTGGCGCCCTCATTACTTTTACTGTTTTCTAATTAACTAAAGAATTTCCTTGCAATCAGACGATTTGTTTTTGTAGCGAAAGTAAAAACACAATTTATGGGATACGTAATAAACTTTAATAACAATTACCCTTTGAGTAGTCAGCTTAACGGAAAATCTTATCCTTAAACCTACCGTCTATTGTTGTTCCGGTTTCAGGTTCCAGTTATATTACTAACCTACCTAGTCGGTGCTTAAGTTCTGTCTGTTGTTTCTACAAAGTGAATGAGTATATTAATCGTAATTAACTATCTTATAACCTCCAATATGTATTTCATTATGTGTTATATTTTGATACTAAATTAATAATTGTAGCCTGATATTGTAATTTGTAAATTGTTATGTGGACATCAATAATTGGATAGATTTTAAGTTGACTTTAAGTACCTAACCTAAATTTGCATGTCGTTTTATCGACTGAATGCCTGTTCTAACTAATTATCTGAGACCTATGTATCGCATTCTAGCAAATAAACATTCATTTCATTTCATTTCACAAAGGTTTAGTCAAATAAAACTAATTTTTGTTTATTTTAAAATTTTAAAATAAATTAAATTTAAAAGCTTCATTAACGTACATTTTTAGGAACTAATCATCATTCCACATAGTCGCCGCAATTTCCCATACGATCTTTTAACATTCACGGCCGGCACCGATTAAAACACGCACGAACTTTCTAAAAATTTCACTTTTTGAAAACGCTTTAAAGATTAGTATTTATTTGTTAACCAGGAACAATTTCGATTTATTATTATGAAGCTTCTCATCTCTGAGTATGTTCAGAGATCAGCATTATTATCTTAACGACACTTAAAAACCAGCTTATGAAGCACGAAAGTTGGTCTGTTTTCGTATTTCTGCAAATAGATGTGAAATCGTAAGGTCAATTTAATGAGACATGAAGATTGACCGGAGTATAAGCGGATCTTTAGTTGCTTGGAATACATTCGTATGAGTATTTAAAGATAAAAGTCTGGTCAATATGTCACGCAAATTTCGACTCAATACGAGAACTCTTACAAAAGTTGTAGCCGTTATGAGTATCGTGGTCGTGCGTGTTTTGACCCATGCTTTCCTGCCCCGAATGGGAATGCTTAAAGCTCGTACACCAAATTATTGCAATAGTAACGAACTCAAATTTCGCTTTTTTTATTCTATATAAAATAAGGTTTTGATTGATGTACTACAAGTTTATGAAACTCTATTATTTATTTTTAAAATTATAAAAATCCTTTGTGACAGAACTTAAGGACCGACTAGGTAGAAGCATTCCATCTTAGTCCTCAGGGTTGGCAACGCAATTGAGCTCTTAGGAATGCAGACTTGAGATTGTAGTCTTGAGAATTCAAATATCTATGGGTTTTAGATCCCACTTACCATCGGGCAGCCTGAGTGCTTGAGCGTCTACTTTAAAAGAAACTTAAGTTTACGAATACTCACATCAAACTCAAGCTCAAACTCGTACTTGAGTAGGTTGTGCACATACCAACACTTTCCAAACCATCGTGTTCCGGTCTTGTCTGACTCAAGACGGAACCAGTCGTTATCCGCCTCTTTGTTGTTTTGAACATACTGTAAAAAAAACATATTTAATGTGAGGAGAAGGGAAAAAAACCCGGTCAAATGCGAATCGGACTCACGCACCGAGCATTCCGTACTGCACAGTATTACCATGAGCCTAGCTCACACTTGACCAGTTTTTAGTGTTTGCTGTTTAGCTCTATTGTATAGAATGGCTACAGTAACATGAAAAAAATATGCTTGTATGTTTTTTCTTTTAAATTATATGATACAATAAAAAAAAAGTTGAAAGCAACCAAATCTTGTATGGAACCTCTTTACATTTTTACTTCTCTCACTTTTTTTTACTTGTTAGGATATCAATCTACGAAATCTATCTTACGCTACAAAAGATTCAGTGCTTTCAGGTTTAGACGGACAGATAGACGGATGAAAGAAAGAAAGAAAATAAGTTTATCGATATGGAAATAAGGATGGACAGACGGTATATTTACTAATAATGTAAAAAGCATACTGGCTGATACGACTACCTAGTACGATGGTGTAATGCTAAAAAGGTAGTTAACTGCCATGTAGTAGGCAAAGCATTATATACTCTATTATTGTCTAGTACCCATAGTACAAGCCTAGAGCTTAGTATGAGACTAGGTCAATTGGTGTGAGATTGTCCCCTTATATTTGTTTATTTATTTATGAACCACATTCAATTTTAAATGCTTATACTATTACATTGGTTCAAGACGCATTGTCATCTGTAGATTGTAAGTGTAAGTAAAAGTACCTACTTAAGAATAACCAGAAGTTTATATTACGATTACAAACATAAAGAGAAAGTTATGAAATCAACCATAAAATTACACCGCTATCAGTGAACACGAATAATAAACTCACAAATAAACGAATCTAACTCTTAGTAAAAAAACACATTAAGTAAATACCTTTATAAGTGCCTGGTATTCTTCTTTTAAACGAGTCACCCATAACTCCTTTTCTCTAGGTCCTGCTTTGGTTTGTAGCAATGGTATGCTACTAAGTGTTTTCCTAGTACCCTCATCGACCATTTTGCTTTATAATTTATCTTTTAATTCATAACTATAAAAAGGTATTTGAGAAAATCCAGCTGAGGATTTCAACACGAAAACACTTGATTTTGCGGAAGTAATCAAATGTTGTACCTATTTTTCTTTTCATTGTAAGTTAATTAATATAGCATTTTATTCCGTATCGCATTGACATACAGTTTGTTTTGATGTAGCATTAGAAATGTTATTTTTATTCTAAGGCGTAAATAGTGTCTTCTCAACGTATTTCGAATGACGTATGACATCGACGTGTCATGGAGCGTTTAGTTATTTATTTATGAAAATTAAGTGGATTCTAATCTCAATCCTCTTTATTGTCGGTATTTAAAAGTAGTTAGGTAATTAGTATCGTAAGGGTCTTGTAAGCATACAAGGCATGTAGGTACCTACTGAATCTGTGTCGCCCACCACTCTTTCCATTAATTAAATTCTCGTTTTCATAGTAACACAGCTTACTTAAAACGTCGAAATGACATTTTTAAATCGATATGTCCTTATTGGGTTAAATAATTTTATGTATTTTGAGAGTTTCAAGATTGTCGATCGAAATTAAAAAAATTATAACTTTAAACAGCTTCAATTGTGTTATTTTAACGTAAATTAAGGATATCGGTTATAATTTTGGTTAAATGCTTGTTTTTTTTTGGTAACTTCAAGCGAAATTGTACCGTATATGTTCTTATAGACATGATTTGGAACGGTCTTGAACTATTGATAGTGTCAACTGAAAATTGTGAAAATTGAAGCAGTTTTGTTTTCATTAATTTTCATGAGGTTTTTGGAAAAAATATTGGTAAATAATAGGTACTAACGTAGCTGTGCTTGTGGTGTTACGAATATTTAAACTTTAGCAGGTAAGATATCATTGCTATTTGAAAATTTGGAGATGTTTTAGTTTTATTTTGTCTGAACTAAGCTCCTAAATTTCTATTATCAATTAACACTATGTGAAATGTTACAGTTATTATACGTATTGTATTATTGTGTTTATCAGTCTTCACTGTTATTGTTTATATCGACGTAAAAATACTTAAATGCTTATTTCATACAAAAATTGAAAACAGCTGATAACATCATAGTGACAAGTCAGTCAGGGTATTCAAAAGCATTTCATTTTATTTATCTTTTCTTAATTATTATCTCTTAACTCTTTTATGTTAATTAATTAAATATATTTCTTATTTGTTCAGATTTATCCTATTACCACAGCAGTTCTAGAGGGGTATGTGTCTTGTTATTGCAAGCTTTTACAGTACAAGAGGTCTTTAAAAGTCTTTTGGGTCTGGGTTAAGTCAGTTAGACTCGCATAATAGATAATGAGAGTCAATGCTACACTGACTACACTTTTTTTGTCTCTTCATGTGTATCCCAATATGCTCCTTTCCTTTATTTGGGCAGGTCACAAATTTGTTATATATTTTGTGCATTTGCCCTTGTTTGGCACGTATGTGAGACCCCTATCCTACTTATCCTAACTTCAGGCATGAAAAATGATTCTCAATATGCTATTTTCAGAATGGGGTCGGAGCAGTCTTCAAATCCACCCCCAAAGCCGGCTCAGAGGGCCCCGCCTGTGCGGCGGGGGCACACCATCGCTGTCAGCAATGTGCCAGGTAAGTGCTGTGTGGCGTTTAGTGCGTGACAAAATGTAGATAAAGCATCTGTCACTCTTGTACTTATTATGTGTCTAAAAGTGACGATTTTATCATGTGATAAACACAGCCATATTAGGCCCCCTGGAAGGACAGCGGGACGGTATTTCACGCCGTCTCATCACCTTCAACTTTAATTTGTATATCTATTTATGTAGGTATTTGAATGTAGTTTTCTTTAATTTTATTTATATAAGTTTTATTGGTTACTTAATGTGTTATATTCTTCTTCTTGTACACTTGTCTACTCATTGCACAGCCTTTCACTCTTCTCAATCTCTCAAGGGTTAGCTGGAAGAGATCCCTTTAAGGGTTCTATAAGTTCGCCTTTGTACATATTTTGAAACTTTTAAACGTGAAAACATGATTGGAAACAAAATCCTCAACAGTTCTATTTTTCAAACAACCATTTTCAGATATTTTTGGATGAATCTTCGAAAACGTACGATCTTTAACGATGATTTTTGATTCAACTTTGTTGAAATGATTAGTGATATAACTATTCATATAAATACAGATTGGGAAATTATCAAAATTGAAAAATGTACAGCACAATGAGCTACTGAAAAAAAATTACTGGTAAAATTTGTGAATGACTTTTTACTACCAGAAAAAAATTGGGAAAAATAACGCCATACTCTCTACAGAATCCTGCAGAGCAGAGGCATCAGCCAGCGGGAACAACTCCCCTGGGGCCAGCGTGTGCTCGGATTCTGAGATACCGTACATATCATATACTGTGGACAGACCCATTGGAGGTAAGAAACCTGCAGAAAACAATATATTTTTAATTTAAAGGCAAATGTTCTTTTAATAACTTCAAACAACTGTTCCTGAACTTGTTGTGTTCCGGTTTGGGGATAAAACAGCTGGTGAAATGACTAGCATAGATGCATTCCATCTTAGTCCTCAGGGTTGGCAACGCATTTGCAGTCTTAGGATTGCATTGCAGTCTTGTGAATGCGAATGTCTAAGGGTCACAGTTTCCACTTACCATCAAGTGGCCTGTGTGCTTGTTTGTCTTCTCTATGCCATAAAAAAAAACTTAGCTATGAATACATACATACATAAACTCACACCTCCATTCCCAGAGCGGGGTAGGCAGAGCTACAGAACCACCAACAACCCCAAAAACTTGTTAACAATTCTGTAACCACATTTTGCACTCTTAGGCCAAGATGTCTACCAGTATATTAGTGACAGGTTGCAAGCCCATCGCCTAACAGTACTGTGCGCCTTTATTCCCTTAGCCGTCTCTTACGACATCCACGGGAAGATATGGAGTGGCACTATTCTAACCCGGCAACCACCGCGGCGGGTTAGCTATGAATATTACAGTCAAATAGTTTTGTCATTTCTTGTGGGGCGAAATTTGCACACAAATGCAGCTCTGCACACCTACACACAAAACTGTAATGATGACACTAATACATACACAATAGAACAATACACAGACAAAAATGCGCACCTCGAGGATTTTTTTTGCTCAACTGATTTGTTGCTCAACAGATCCGAATTTCGTACGGACGAGCCGACTCGATGTTGGTAAATAAATCCGACAATAGGGTATTTGACAAGAGTGAAATTAAATTGGTTTTTTATTAACAACAGATAAACATTATAAAAATACTAGGATAACATCAAACTTTTATTTATGTTTGCTATTTTAAGATTTTTCAATTCATCAAATCCAACAATAAGGACGCTGTTTGATTGTGACGTCACAAGATAGTAATCCCTATAAATTCTATAGTAACGGAGCGTTTTTGATGTCTCATAAAAAGAAGCTGATTTGACTTTTGTCAAATACCGTATTATATTTTTCATCACACTTGCTCGTAAATAGTGTCCTAACATGCTAGAAAAATCGACCGTAAATCCAAAATAATACCCGCGGGCCTTTTTTTACCATTACGTAACTAAAGTGCGTAATAGGCTAATAGCTTTTTTTTTTAATATTATACGTGGACTCAAACTGTCACAATACGTCAGGACCCCAATTCTTGTGCCATTCGATATGAAGTTTCATTCGAGATGAAATGTCAGTTGAATACTATTTCCTAACAATCTCGCATAATAAACTATTGATCTCATATGTCACTAGAATCGGACTCCGAACACGTTTGACATTATCTGTGGTAAGTCACAGACAATGATGTAGTCTGCCGCTAATAAGTTAAAAATATGATCTTTTGTCTGATTTTATTTCATTTTCTCGCAATTGTGATGAAAAACATTGTATGTTACACGGGTGGTAAAGGAAATACAAAGCTCGAGTCATTAAAGCCCTCAGCCTTCGGCTTCGGGCTTCTAACAGACTCTCCTTTGTAATCCTTCTTTACCACCCTTAATACACAATGTACTAATAATAAAATATATGATTTTGGTGTCATAATGCAATAGAACAGCAATAATACGATAAAAAATTACTTGCATGTGAAATGTAACACCATCTTTTTGTAAGGTCCATATTGACTAACATAAAATTCTATATTATATTTCTATTTTTTGTTTTCCTACCGATTTGTAGGTATTCATAATAATCGCTCTTCATATTTTTTTTCCTCATACTTTTAAGTCATAATCGTAATTCATAATGCTTTTTTTTTTTCAATCTTACATTTTTAGATTTTTCTAAATCTAACCTAACCTAACCTAACCTAACCTTATTACACGTAAGATGGGTCCATATTGGCTCACATAAAATTCTTATTCCTATTCTTTGTTTTCCTACCGATTTGTATTCATAATAATCACTCTTCATATTTGTTTTCCTCATACTTTTTTGTTCATACTTTTAAAGTCATAATTATCGCAATTCATAATGCATTTTTTTTAAGAAACTGTTACTTTTTGAGATTTTTTATAAATCTAACCTAACCTAACCTAACCTTATTACACGTAAGATATTTAAGAAATTGTGAAAAGTGTACGGCTTCATTAATATTGGCGTTATGAATTCAGATGATTATGAGTTCCGATGGTTAGTACTAAAATAAAATTAAAAGAGTATGAAGAGTGATCATTATGATGTGAAATGGTATGAGAAACATTTTCGGACTTCCGATAATAGGACTTAAAAAGTTATGTGAGTAGATACGCACCCACGTAAGATATTTAAAAAATTGTGAAAAGTGTACGGCTTCATTAATATTAGCGTTATGAATTCAGATGATTATGAGTTCGGATCGTTAGTACTAAATTTATTTATGAATAATATGAAGAGTGATCATTATGATGTAAAATGGTATGAGAAACATTTTCGGACTTCCGATAATAGGACTTAGGTAAAAAGTTATGTGAGTAGATACGCACCCCTTTTTGTAAGTTCGATGGCCCAGACCCCTTTTTACAGCAGAAAACAGAGAAATTCGGCATTTTAAGTGTAGGTAACGTTCACTCGCGCGAGTGGACTCAATCTAGTCTAGTTAACAATCCGAGTGACCACTAGTTTAATTAGATGCACATGCCCGCTTGGGCTTGTACTATGACAGAGGGGAAATGGTGCGAATGCCTACTCCCTTCCGTGTTACTCGAAGGTTAATAACCATTGAATTTGGTACATGATGAGTTTTTTTTTCGAAACTAGGTCTTTTTATTTTCTTTCTTATTTTTATTTCTAGCTATTAAATCCATCCACTAGAAGATATACAAAAGTTCAACAAGTCAACGTCCCTATTTGGTTTTTCTTCGTTTTTCTAGATTCACCAAAAACCTCGGCGAAAACACAGCGGAGTGATTCCAAGAAGTCATTGCTGCAGCGGAGACAGCAGTCTCTTCAGGCGCGTAAGAGTAAAAGAGCACGAGATATAGTGGTGGTCAAGGCTGCTACGGACACTATGTTGGACGAAGACATTAGACGGTTACAGGTAATGGACACTCAGGTTCACATTGTCCATATTCCCATCTCGTCCACATTCTATCTCGGCCACATTCCCATTTCGTCCACATTCCCATTTCGTCCACATTCCCATTTCGTCCACATTCGTATATCGTCTACATTCTCATCTCGTCCACATTGCCATTTCCTTCACATTTCCAACTAGTGAACAACCCAGTGATCGAATTGATATCGAACATCCCTACAGTCCTAAGTTAAGTTGCAGACGAGTTACGAATGAAGACGAGTTCGGAATATGGACTAACTGGGAATGCGGACGAGTTGGGATTGAGGACGACATGGGAGTATGGACGAGATAGGAAGGGATAGGGATAAGAAGTGGACAATTTGGGATTTGTATGTGGACGAGTTGGAAATGTGGCCGAGATGAGAATGTAGATGAATGGGAATATTGGTTAAGGTGAACCTGAACGGTAATAGAGTTATTTTTTTAATGCAAGGAGAAGGTATAGGTACAAGGTCTTAGGCCATCTGATGGTAAGAGAGTTCTATAACCCATAGACACCTTATCTTATCTTACAGATGGGCTTTCGAATCCACTTCGGCCTTTTAGGATCTTTTGTGCAATTACCCTCTTACACACTCAGCTGTTTGAATGTGCAGGTTTCCTCACGATGTTTTTCCTTCACCGTAAGAGCATCGGGTAATGCACTTAAGTTAGAAAAACTCATTGGTACATGGTGACCGCGGAGGTTCGAACTCGGTACCTTACGGTCACGAGTCCCCTAAGCCACTAGGCTACCGACGCTCTTATTCGAAACTAATATTAACTCTATAATTAATCTAATAAGTGTAAATAAGTTAGTGGTTATAACTTTTTTTTTAGGAAATACCAACGTTCCTACCGATCATGAGGGGCACCTTAGGGCTTCCGGGGGCGAGGGACCCGGAAGTGTTGGAAGGTAAGTAATTTTTTCCTACTCCTATTTATTTATTTATTTATTTATTTATTTCCACAATAATAGGCTTACAGTTTTATCCAAATCGCCTATCATGTTAGCTAACAATTATTATATAATATTATACAGATACCTAAGGATTACAGATATAAAATAATTAAGTTTTATAACATAAAAATAGCCTTAACCCCTTAATACCTTTATTTGTCGATTATACAGGGTGGAAGCAGCTACCAGAACCCTTTCTGCCAGGCGAAAATGGTCTTAGGAGACCTAACCCAACTTTTTGACATTCACAGATTTTTCATAAAAGCTACAGTCAGCGAGAAAGTCGTCAGAAATAATTTTTTTTTAATGCCAATCGATCCAATTTCTCATAGGGATTAAAACATTCTTGGAGACCAACTGAGGTTAGAGTACTAGAACACTCACAAATCAAAGAAAACGTTTTCCATACATTTAGTAGGGTAATAGCTGAGAACATTTACTACTTTCTGACGATTTTCTCGCTGATTGTACCTTTTATCAAAAATCTGTGAATGTCAATTTTCATCACTCAAAAAGTTGGGTCTGGCAGCAAGGGTTCTGGTAACTGCCCTTAATGCCCCATCTCAACTTTCCATCCTATACAGGGGTGTACAATCCAAATGGGTCAGTATGGAGAAGTCGGAAACTATGAGAGATAGCGAGATCTGTTCTTAGGAACCATGACGTCGATTTTAGATTTAATAATAATTACATTCAAACTTTTTTATTAACTCTCATACATAACCGGGAATCACACACCGCTGCTTAAGACTGCACCGAGCAAACGTCGAGCGTCCAGTGGCGCCCTCATTACTATTATTGTGTTTTCTAATTAACTAAATAATTTCCTTGCAATCAGACACCTTTTTGTAGCGCAATAAAAACAATTTATGGGATACGTAACAAACTTTAATTACAATTACCCTTTGAGTAGTCAGCTTAACGGGAAAAGGTGGCCACTTTTTTTCGTTAAGTTGATAACTCGAAGGTGAATTGTTATTAAACTATGTGATATACCCTATAAGTTGTGTTTTCATTTGTAGTACAAAAATCTACCGACCAATTTCAAGAAAATACTTTAGTTTATTATAAAACACAATAATATTAATGAGGGCGCCACTGTACATCCGGCGTACGCTCGGCGCAGTCTTAAAATACAACGATGGCACGGAAACGCAGTGACGCATCGTATCCCTGTCACTGCGATTCCGTACCGTCATCGTTTTTTAAACATTGGCGAGGGCGTAACTTTAGTGCATAAAAAAACGGGTTTGACCTTTTAAAAATCTAGTATGTCACAAAACTATTTCAAAAACCTGGTATGTGACATGCACTTACTAGGTTTTGAAAAAGAGTCTTGGAAAATATCAGGTCACTAATTCTTTGCATTTTAATTTCAAATGCTAGTATGGCACATGAAACATGCAATATAGGAAATGAGAAATATACAGGGTGGAAAAAATCTATGGGCCCTGGAGGGGAACTACCTTAAATCCTTTAGTTAGCTCATTTTACTGAAAGGAAACATTCCTTTATTTTTAAAAAGAAACAAAACTGTATTTAAAGATTTTTTAAATTTTGCTTGTCTCACCCGAGAATAAAGCCAACTAAAAATAAAAAATATTGTGTTGTGGTGTATGCTCCTAAATCCTAATAACATTTTCTACCGCAACCCTTAATTCTTGTACAGTATTATAACACGTTTTGTAAACTTCATTTTTTACATGAGCCCATAAAAAGTAGTTCAGAGGCGTCAGGTCTGGACTTCTCGCTGGCCATCTAATCGTCCCGGTTGTACCTATCCAGAAATTGAAATTTCCCCCCTGCCCTGGAAATTCTGCTATTGTGGGCAAATGACTTCTTCAGGAATGTCTTGTTGAAAAATGATATTATTTCGTATAAAAATTATATTATTAATTATTGTTAATAAAGAACTTGTAATAAATATTCAATTTTGTGGGTATCTCGTAGAACAGACGAGTGTAGGACCAAATGTTTATTAGACAAATTTTATCCTGAACAACAATCCTACCGATTCGTATACTAAAATAGCGAGGGTTTATTTTTTTATTTTTACTTGGTTCGATTCCCGGGTGAGACAAGCAAAATTTAAAAAATCTTTAAATGCAGTTTTGTTTCTTTATAAAATTAAGGAATGTTTCCATTCAGTAAAATGAGTTAACTAAAGGATTTAAGG